>OY757016.1:28565878-28888378 GCA_963580285.1 Lucinisca nassula | reverse complement strand
AAAGTGTTACCTGTAACATACATGTATATGCCAAGGCCGGGCTCAAACCAGTCTAGAATGAATACTACCTGCTCATCTGCTTAGAGTGAAAAATGATCTGGCTGCGAAACGAGGTGAAGACTGATCACTTTGCTTAACCGCATTCCTTAAAGTTAGCTGCATATCCGCCAAGAGTGAAGACTAGCTGAGCATCCGTCCAGAGCGAAAACTGATCACCTGCGCATTCATCCAGGACTGATTAGACTGCACATCCACTAGAGTGAGGACTGATCAGGCCGCGCATCCACTGGTGAACCAACCTGCGCAACCGTCCAGGGTGAAGTCAGATCAACCTGCGCATACGCCCATAGTAAAGACCGATCAACTAAGTTTATACTAATATACTAATCGGTCGATTGCGATGAAAGCTGCAAGCATTGAGCATGACTGATCGATCTGCGAATCCACCTGCATTGAACACTGATCAACCTGAGCGCTCAATCAGACTGCACACATGATTGAGGTCTGACTGACTGTGTGGATGCAATCTGATTCTTGTCTTCCCAGTTCACGCTTGTCAGGAGGTACATTTTCGCTTGATCCGGCTCACAGCTATATATAACTTTTTTCTTCTTGATATGAGGCAATTGTTATCATATCTACTATGTCTAATGATAATTATCAATTATCAATTTATCAATGGCGTTATCATTTAAATATCACCATTTACTCATCATCACCAACATTAGCAAATGTATCACAAACGGGAAGAAAATACATCACAAATGAGCACTCCCTTCACCCGACTTTATATTGAGAAAACTGGGGTTTACAGGGGTAAACTTTATTTTTCGTATTTCTGCCCCAACGCATAGGTTGTGGGTACTCGTTAGAACCGCCTCAATGAGGCGGTTCTAACTAGCACCCAAAACCTATGTTAGGAGCATATATATAAAAAAATATCGCAATTTTGTATCAGAAAAGTAACCATTTTTCAGATATGACAGAATGCACTTATTCACACAGGTTTGTTATCCTAATGTTTCTCTTCAGTTTTAGGCGTATTCACCCATGTGACCAAATGTTTGCCTTCTTTGCTCCAAAACTACCGTTTTTCTTTTCGGATAAACTTTGTGGTATCTTGTGATTTGTTTGTTTGTTTGATTTGAGGTTTAACGTCCCCGTTAACACTGTAAAGGTCATTTTGGATACTCGCTTCCAATTTTGTGGAATATTTACCCGACGTTGAGATGAAATGAAATCTCAAGCCCTGTCGCCCAATGAAACCAATAGGAATTATAAGCATGGCCGGGCCGACTCGCACGCTTTGCCTGGGCAGGCTTAGATCCTCTAAGCGGTTTACCAGTACTCGTGTGCGGGTAGGTTACAGCTCTGCATGGAAGCATCATGCAACCTATATATTTCTTCAAGCCCCGATGGGCGGGGGCCGAGATGATATTTTGTGATATTTTCTTATGTATGTTCTAAATGCAGATTGTGGGTGCACGTTAGAACCACCAGGGTTACCGGTTCAAACACATGCCCACGATCCTTGTATATATAGGCCGAACCGTGAGAGAAAGGCCTATAGCTTTCTCTGTTAACGTACTTTTCGCACGCCAGTTTATAGGGCTAGACGCATGCCTTCTTGTATAGTTTACCAAGCCTATCCAAATACATTGCAAATTTTTGCCGCCGAAAAAACAAAAATTTTAAGGTGAAAAATTGCGATATATTTCTTATTCCTGCTTAAAATATAGATTGTGGGTACTCGTTAGAACCGCCTCATCGAGGCGGTTCTAACGAGTACCCACAATCTATTTTAGAGCAGAAATAAGAAAAATACGGTTTACCCCTGAAACCCCAGTTTTACTGTATAAAAGTGGGGCTGTTCAAGGGGGTCAAAACTATATAGTCGTGTTTGCGTGATGTCAATTTTATTGGGTCATCAACGTACATGTTCATGGCTCTATGTTTACATTTCCAGTGCAAAGCCTAACATAAACCTGTAGAAAAAATGTAGTTCATACTTCCATGAAGGCACCGAGTCACATGATTTTCAGTGACGTCAAGTGACGTCAGTCTAATCCATTGTTCTATACGATCTGATTGGGCGTTAGCGACGTCAACGCTGTTCCGTTCCGCTCTTTGTAGAAAAACAGCGTGAAAATGTTTTTCAGCTTTGAAAGTTTGCCATATAAGCATTTTTTCACCCAGTGATGAGGGGCAAAGAATGTACATATAAGAAATAAACTTATTTTATCTGCTGTGCAGGAAATTACTAACGACAGCGTGTCGCTAGCAATGCTGGCGACCCGCTTCGTTCATACATTCATGAACAGCAAAACAAAAAAAAAATATATCTTAATATTGGAGTTGTGTGAAGTTGGCTCTGCAATCGCCCATCTGCATTCACATCTGCATAAGACTTAGCAGGATTCCCTTAATGTAACAGGATTCCTGTTAAGTCTAACCCAGAGCTCGACCTAGCTCGACATAGCTCTGCATAAACTTTAAATTCGCCAGTCTTATGCAGAGCTCAACATAGCTCGACGTAGCTCTGCATACAACTTTCAATGTGCCAGTCTTTTGCAGAGCTCGACATAAGTCGACGTAGCTCTGCATGCCAGTTTAGTGCAGAGCTCTGCAATCGCCTTAGGTCTGCATAAACTTAGAAATCAGCACATCAATGCACAGCTCTGCGCTTGACATAGCTCGACGTAGCTCTGCATACTACTTTCAATGTGCCAGTCTTATGCAGAGCTCGACATAGCTCGACGTAGCTCTGCATAAATATTTCAATGTGCCATACTTATGCAGAGCTCGACATAGCTCGACGTAGCTCTGCATACAACTTTCAATGTGCCAGTTTAGTGCAGAGCTCTGCAATCGCCTTAGGTCTGCATAATCTTAGAAATCATCACATCAATGCACAGCTCTGCGCTCGACATAGCTCGACGTAGCTCTGCATACAATTTTCAATTCGCCAGTCTTATGCAGAGCTCGACATAGCTCGACGTAGTTCTGCATACATTTTTCAATGTGCCAGTCTTATGCAGAGCTCGACATAGCTCGACGTAACTCTGCATAGCTCTGCATACAACTTTCAATGTGTCAGACTTATGCAGAGCTCGACCTAGCTCGACATAGCTCTGCAAACAACTTTCAATTCGCTAGTCTTATGCAGAGCTCGACATAGCTCGACGTAGCTCTGCATACTTCTTTCAATGTACCAGCCTTATGCAGACCTCGACATAGCAGAGGTCGACCTAGCGAATTGCAGAGCTCGACCTAGCTCGACACAGCTCTGCATAAAACTTTCAATGTGCCAGTCTTATGCAGAGCTCGACATAGCTCGACGTAACTCTGCATAGCTCTTCATACAACTTTCAATGTGCCAGACTTATGCAGAGCTCGACCTAGCTCGACATAGCTCTGCAAACAACTTTCAATTCGCCAGTCTTATGCAGAGCTCGACATAGCTCGACGTAGCTCTGCATACTACTTTCAATGTACCAGTTTATGCAGAGCTCGACATAGCTCGACGTTGCTCTGCATAAATATTTCAATGTGCCATACTCATGCAGAGCTCGACATAGCTCGACGTAGCTCTGCATACAACTTTCAATGTGCCATTCTTATGCAGAGCTCGACATAGATCGACGTAGCTCTGCATACAACTTTCAATGTGCCAGTCTTATGCAGAGCTCGACATAGCAGAGCTCGACCTAGCGTATTCCAGAGCTCGACCTAGCTCGACATAGCTCTGCAAACAACTTTCAATTCGCCAGTCTTATGCAGAGCTCGACATAGCTCGACGTAGCTCTGCATACTACTTTCAATGTACAAGTCTTATGCAGAGCTCGACATAGCTCGACGTAGCTCTGCATAAATATTTCAATGTGCCATACTTATGCAGAGCTCGACTTAGCTCGACGTAGCTCTGCATACAACTTTTAATGTGCCAGTTTAGTGCAGAGCTCTGCAATCGCCTTAGGTCTGCATAATCTTAGAAATCATCACACCAATGCACAGATCTGCGCTCGACATAGCTCGACGTAGCTCTGCTTACTATTTTCAATTCGCCAGTCTTATGCAGAGCTCGACATAGCTCGACGTAGCTCTGCATACATTTTTCAATGAGCCAGTCTTATGCAGACCTCGACATAGCAGAGCTCGACCTAGCGAATTGCAGAGCTCGACCTAGCTCGACAAAGCTCTGCATAAAACTTTCAAAGTGCAAGTCTTATGCAGAGCTCGACATAGCTCGACGTAACTATGCATAGCTCTGCATACAACTTTCAATGTGCCAGACTTATGCAGAGCTCGTCCTAGCTCGACGTAGCTCTGCAAACAACTTTCAATTCGCCAATCAAATGCAGAGCTCGTCATAGCTCGACGTTGCTCTGCATACTACTTTCAACGTACCAGTCTTATGCAGACCTCGACATAGCTCGACGTAGCTCTGCATAAATATTTCAATGTGCCATACTTATGCAGAGCTCGACATAGCTCGACGTAGCTCTGCATACAACTTTCAATGTGCCATTCTTATGCAGAGCTCGACATAGATCGACTTAGCTCTGCATACAACTTTCAATGTGCCAGTCTTATGCAGAGCTCGACATAGCAGCGCTCGACCTAGCGTATTGCAGAGCTCGACCTAGCTCGCCATAGCTCTGCAAACAACTTTCAATTCGCCAGTCTTAAGCAGAGCTCGACATAGCTCGACGTAGCTCTGCATACTTCTTTCAATGTACCAGTCTTATGCAGAGCTCGACATAGCTCGACGTAGCTCCGCATAAATATTTCGATGTGCCATACTTATGCAGAGCTCGACATAGCTCGACGTAGCTCTGCATACAACTTTCAATGTGCCAGTTTAGTGCAGAGCTCTGCAATCGCCTTGGGTCTCAATAATCTTAGAAATCATCACATCAATGCACAGATCTGCGCTCGACATAGCTCGACGTAGCTCTGCTTACAATTTTCAATTCGCCAGTCTTATGCAGAGCTCGACATAGCTCGACTTAGCTCTGCATACATTTTTCAATGTGCCAGTCTTATGCAGACCTCGACATAGCAGAGCTCGACCTAGCGAATTGCAGAGCTCGACCTAGCTCGACAAAGCTCTGCATAAAACTTTCAATGTGCCAGTCTTATGCAGAGCTCGACATAGCTCGACGTAACTCTGCATAGCTCTGCATACATCTTTCAATGTGCCAGACTTATGCAGAGCTCGACCTAGCTCGACATAGGTCTGCAAACAACTTTCAATTCGCCAGTCTTATGCAGAGCTCGACATAGCTCGACGTAGCTCTGCATACTACTTTCAATGTACCAGTCTTATGCAGACCTCGACATAGCAGAGCTCGACCTAGCGAATTGCAGAGCTCGACCTAGCTCGACACATCTCTGCATAAAACTTTCAATGTGCCAGTCTTATGCAGAGCTCGACATAGCTCGACGTAACTCTGCATAGCTCTGCATACAACTTTCAATGTGCCAGACTTATGCAGAGCTCGACCTAGCTCGACATAGCCCTGCAAACAACTTTCAATTCGCCAGTCTTATGCAGAGCTCGACATAGCTCGACGTAGCTCTGCATACATTTTTCAATGTGCCAGTCTTATGCAGAGCACGACATAGCAGAGCTCGACCTAGCGTATTGCAGAGCTCGACCAAGCTGGACATAACTCTGCAAACAACTTTCAATGTGCCAGTCTTATGCAGAGTTCGACATAGTTCGACGTAGCTCTGCATACTACTTTCAATGTGCCAGTCTTATGCAGTGCTCGACATAGCCCGACGTAGCTCTGCATAAATATTTCAATGTGCGATACTTATGCAGAGCTCGACATAGCTCGACATAGCTCTGCATACAACTTTCAATGTGCCAGTTTAGTGCAGAGCTCTGCAATCGCCTTAGGTCTGCATAATCTTAGAAATCATTACATCAATGCACAACTCTGCGCTCGACATAGCTCGACGTAGCTCTGCATACAATTTTCAATTCGCCAGTCTTATGCAGATCTCGACATAGCTCGACGTAGCTATGCATACATTTTTTTTCAATGTGCCAGTCTTATGCAGACCTCGACATAGCAGAGCTCGACCTAGCGAATTGCAGAGCTCGACCTATCTCGACACAGCTCTGCCTAAAACTTTCAATGTGCCAGTCTTATGCAGAGCTCGACATAGCTCGACGTAACTCTGCATAGCTCTGCATACAACTTTCAATGTGCCAGACTTATGCAGAGCTCGACCTAGCTCGACATAGCTCTGCAAACAACTTTCAATTCGCCAGTCTTATGCAGAGCCCGACATAGCTCGACGTATCTCTGCATACTACTTTCAATGTACCAGTCTTATGCAGACCTCGACATAGCAGAGCTCGACCTAGCGAATTGCAGAGCTCGACCCAGCTCGACACAGCTCTGCATAAAACTTTCAATGTGCCAGTCTTATGCAGAGCTCGACATAGCTCGACGTAACTCTGCATAGCTCTGCATACAACTTTCAATGTGCCAGACTTATGGAGAGCGCGACCTAGCTCGACATAGCTCTGCAAACAACTTTCAATTCGCCAGTCTTATGCAGAGCTCGACATAGCTCGACGTAGCTCTGCATACTACTTTCAATGTACCAGTCTTATGCAAAGCTCGACATAGCTCTGCATAAATATTTCAATGTGCCATACTTATGCAGAGCTCGACATAGCTCGACGTAGCTCTGCATACAACTTTCAATGTGCCAGACTTATGCAGAGCTCGACATAGATCGACGTAGCTCTGCATAAAACTTTCAATGTGCCAGTCTTATGCAGAGTTCGCAATAGCAGAGCTCGACCTAGCGTATTGCAGAGCTCGACCTAGCTCGACATAGCTCTGCAAACAACTTTCAATTCGCAAGTCTTATGCAGAGCTCGACATAGCTCGACGTAGCTCTGCATACTACTTTCAATGTACCAGTTTTATGCAGAGCTCGACATAGCTCGACGTAACTCTGCATAGCTCTGCATACAACTTTCAATGTGCCAGACGTATGCAGAGCTCGACCAAACTCGACATAGCTCTGCAAACAACTTTCAATTCGCCAGTCTTATGCAGAGCTCGACATAGCTCGACGTATCTCTGCATACTACTTTCAATGTACCAGTCTTATGCAGACCTCGACATAGCAGAGCTCGACCTAGCGAATTGCAGAGCTCGACCTAGTTCGACACAGCTCTGCATAAAACTTTCAATGTGCCAGTCTTATGCAGAGCTCGACATAGCTCGACGTAACTCTGCATAGCTCTGCATACAACTTTCAATGTGCCAGACTTATGCAGAGCTCGACCTAGCTCGACATAGCTCTGCAAACAACTTTCAATTCGCCAGTCTTATGCAGAGCTCGACATAGCTCGACGTAGCTCTGCATACTACTTTCAATGTACCAGTCTTATGCAGAGCTCGACATAGCTCGACGTAGCTCTGCATAAATATTTCAATGTGCCATTCTTATGCAGAGCTCGACATAGCTCGACGTAGCTCTGCATACAACTTTCAATGAGCCATTCTTATGCAGAGCTCGACATAGATCGACGTAGCTCTGCATAAAACTTTCAATGTGCCAGTCTTATACAGAGTTCGACATAGCAGAGCTCGACCTAGCGTATTGCAGAGCTCGACCTAGCTCGACATAGCTCTGCAAACAACTTTCAATTCGTCAGTCTTATGCAGAGCTCGACATAGCTCGACGTAGCTCTGCATACTACTTTCAATGTACCAGTCTTATGCAGAGCTCGACATAGCTCGACGTAGCTCTGCATACTACTTTCAATGTACCAGTCTTATGCAGACCTCAACATAGCTCGACGTAGCTCTGCATAAATATTTCAATGTGCCATACTTATGCAGAGCTCGACCTAGCTCGACGTAGCTCTGCATACAACTTTCAATGTGCCATTCTTATGCAGAGCTCGACATACATCGACGTAGCTCTGCATACAACTTTCAATGTGCCAGTCTTATGCAGAGCTCGACATAGCAGAGCTCGACTCAGCGTATTGCAGAGCTCGACCTAGCTCGACATAGCTCTGCAAACAACTTTCAATTCGCCAGTCTTATGCAGAGCTCGACATAGCTCGACATAGCTCTGCATACTACTTTCAATGTGCCAGTCTTATGCAGAGCTCGACATAGCTCGACGTAGCTCTGCATAAATATTTCAATGTGCCATACTTATGCAGAGCTCGACATAGCTCGACGTAGCTCTGCATACAACTTTCAATGTGCCAGTTTAGTGCAGAGCTCTGCAATCCCCTTAGGTCTTCATAATCTTAGCAATCATCAAATCAATGCACAGATCTGCGCTCCACATAGCTCGACGTAGCTCTGCATACATTTTTCAATGTGCCGGTCTTATGCAGACCTGGACATAGCAGAGCTCGAGCTAGCGAATTGCAGAGCTCGACCTAGCTCGACACAGCTCTGCATAAAACTTTCAATGTGCCAGTCTTATGCAGAGCTCGACATAGCTCGACGTAACTCTGCATAGCTCTGCATACAACTTTCAATGTGCCAGACTTATGCAGAGCTCGACCTAGCTCGACATAGGTCTGCAAACAACTTTCAATTCGCCAGTCTTATGCAGAGCTCGACATAGCTCGACGTAGCTCTGCATACTACTTTCAATGTACCAGTCTTATGCAGACCTCGACGTAGCAGAGCTCGACCTAGCGAATTGCAGAGCTCGACCTAGCTCGAAAAAGCTCTGCATAAAACTTTCAATTTGCCAGTCTTATGCAGAGCTCGACATAGCTCGACGTAACTCTGCATAGCTCTGCATACAACTTTCAATGTGCCAGACTTATGCAGAGCTCGACCTAGCTCGACATAGCTCTGCAAACAACTTTCAATTCGCCAATCTAATGCAGAGCTCGACATAGCTCAACGTAGCTCTGCATACTACTTTTCAATTCGCCAGTCTTATGCAGAGCTCGACATAGCTCGACGTAGCTCTGCATACGTTTTTCAATGTGCCAGTCTTATGCAGACCTCGACATAGCAGAGCTCGACCTAGCGAATTGCAGAGCTCGACCTAGCTCGCACAGATCTGCATAAAAACGTTCAATGTGCCAGTCTTATGCAGAGCTCGACATAGCTCGACGTAACTCTGCATAGCTCTGCATACAACAATCAATGTGCCAGACTTATGCAGAGCTCGACCTAGCTCGACATAGCTCTGCAAACAACTTTCAATTCGCCAATCTAATGCAGAGCTCGACATAGCTCAACGTAGCTCTGCATACTACTTTCAATGTACCAGTCTTATGCAGAGCTCGATATAGCTCGACGTAGCTCTGCATAAATATTTCAATGTGCCATTCTTATGCAGAGCTCGACATAGCTCGACGTAGCTCTGCATACAACTTTCAATGTGCCAGTTTAGTGCAGAGCTCTGCAATCGCCTTAGGTCTGCATAATCTGAGAAATCATCACATCAATGCACAGATCTGCGCTCCACATAGCTCGACGTAGCTCTGCACACATTTTTTAATGTGCCAGTCTTATGCAGACCTGGACATAGCAGAGCTCGAGCTAGCGAATTGCAGAGCTCGACCTAGCTCGACACAGCTCTGCATAAATCTTTCAATGTGCCAGTCTTATGCAGAGCTCGACATAGCTCGACGTAACTCTGCATAGCTCTGCATACAACTTTCAATGTGCCAGACTTATGCAGAGCTCGACCTAGCTCGACATAGGTCTGCAAACAACTTTCAATTCGCCAGTCTTATGCAGAGCTCGACATAGCTCGACGTAGCTCTGCATACTACTTTCAATGTACCAGTCTTATGCAGACCTCGACATAGCAGAGCTCGACCTAGCGAATTGCAGAGCTCGACCTAGCTCGACACAGCTCTGCATAAAACTTTCAATTTGCCAGTCTTATGCAGAGCTCGACATAGGTCGACGTAACTCTGCATAGCTCTGCATACAACTTTCAATGTGCCAGACTTATGCAGAGCTCGACCTAGCTCGACATAGCTCTGCAAACAACATTCAATTCGCCAGTCTTATGCAGAACTCGACATAGCTCGACGTAGCTCTGCATACTACTTTCAATGTACCAGTCTTATGCAGACCTTGACATAGCAGAGCTCGACCTAGCGAATTGCAGAGCTCGACCTAGCTCGACACAGCTCTGCATAAAACTTTCAATGTGCCAGTCTAATGCAGAGCTCTAAATAGCTCGACGTAACTCTGCATAGCTCTGCATACAACTTTCAATGTACCAGACTTATGCAGAGCTCAACCTAGCTCGACATAGCTCTGCAAACAACTTTCAATTCGCCAGTCTTATGCAGAGCTCGACATAGCTCGACGTATCTCTGCATACTACTTTCAATGTGCCATACTTATGCAGACCTCGACATAGCTCGACGTAGCTCTGCATACAACTTTCAATGTGCCAGTTTAGTGCAGAGCTCTGCAATCGCCTTAGGTCTGCATAATCTTAGAAATCATCACATCAATGCACAGCTCTGCGCTCGACATAGCTCGACGTAGCTATGCATACAATTTTCAATTCGGCAGTCTTATGCAGAGCTCGACATAGCTCGACGTAGCTCTGCATACATTTTTCAATGAGCCAGTCTTATGCAGACTTCGACATAGCAGACCTCGACATAGCAGAGCTCGACCTAGCGGTTTGCAGAGCTCGACCTAGCTCGACACAGCATAAAACTTTCAATGTGCCAGACTTATGCAGAGCTCGACCTAGCTCGACATAGCTCTGCAAACAACTTTCAATTCGCCAGTCTTATGCAGAGCTCGACATAGCTCGACGTAGCTCTGCATACTACTTTCAATGTACCAGTCTTATGCAGACCTCGACATAGCTCGACGTAGCTCTGCATAAATATTTCAATGTGCAATACTTATGCAGAGCTCGACATAGCTCGATGTAGCTCTGCATACAACTTTCAATGTGCCATTCTTATGCAGAGCTCGACATAGATGGACGTAGCTCTGCATACAACTTTCAATGTGCCAGTCTTATGCAGTTCTCGACATAGCAGAGCTCGACCTAGCGTATTGCAGAGCTCGACCTAGCTCTACATAGCTCTGCAAACAACTTTCAATTCGCCAGTCTTATGCAGAGCTCGACATAGCTCGACGTAGCTCTGCATACTACGTTCAATGTGCCAGTCTTATGCAGAGTTCGACATAGCTCGACATAGCTCGACGTAGCTCTGCATAAATATTTCAATGTGCCATACTTATGCGGAGCTCGACGTAGCTCGACGTAGCTCTGCATACAACTTTCAATGTGCCAGTTTAGTGTAGAGCTCTGCAATCGCCTTAGGTCTGCATAATCTTAGAAATCATCACATCAATGCACAGCTCTGCGCTCGACATAGCTCGACGTAGCTCTGCATACAATTTTCAATTCGCCAGTCTTATGCAGAGCTCGACATAGCTCGACGAAGCTCTGCATACATTTTTCAATGTGCCAGTCTTATGCAGACCTCGACATAGCAGAGCTCGACCTAGTGAATTGCAGAGCTCGACCTAGCTCGACACAGCTCTGCATAAAACTTTCAATGTGCCAGTCTTATGCAGAGCTCGACATAGCTCGACGTAACTCTGCATAGCTCTGCATACAACTTTCAATGTGCCAGACTTATGCAGAGCTCGACCTAGCTCGACATAGCTCTGCAAACAACTTTCAATTCGCCAGTCTTATGCAGAGCTCGACATAGCTCGACGTAGCTCTGCATACTACTTTCAATGTACCAGTCTTATGCAGAGCTCGACATAGCTCGACGTAGCTCTGCATAAATATTTCAATGTGCCATTCTTATGCAGAGCTCGACATAGCTCGACGTAGCTCTGCATACAACTTTCAATGAGCCAGTCTTATGCAGAGCTCGACATAGCTCGACGTAACTCTGCATAGCTCTGCATACAACTTTCAATGTGCCAGACTTATGCAGAGCTCGACCTAGCTCGACATAGCTCTGCAAACAATTTTCAATTCGCCAGTCCTCTGCATACTACTTTCAATGTGCCAGTCTTATTCAGAGCTCGACATAGCTCGACGTAGCTCAGCATAAATATTTCAATATGCCATACTTATGCAGAGCTCGACATAGCTCGACGTAGCTCTGCATACAACTTTCAATGTGGCAGTTTAGTGCAGAGCTCTGCAATCGCCTTAGGTCTGCATAATCTTAGAAATCATCACATCAATGCACAGCTCTGCGCTCGACATAGCTCGACGTAGCTCTGCATACAATTTTCAATTCGCCAGTCTTATGCAGAGCTCGACATAGCTCGACGTAGCTCTGCATAAATATTTCAATGTGCCATACTTATGCGGAGCTCGACGTAGCTCGACGTAGCTCTGCATACAACTTTCAATGTGCCAGTTTAGTGCAGAGCTCTGCAATCGCCTTAGGTCTGCATACTCTTAGAAATCATAACATCAATGCACAGCTCTGCGCTCGACATAGCTCGACGTAGCTCTGCATACAATTTTCAATTCGCCAGTCTTATGCAGAGCTCGACATAGCTCGACGTAGCTCTGCATACATTTTTCAATGTGCCAGTCTTATGCAGACCTCGACATAGCAGAGCTCGACCTAGTGAATTGCAGAGCTCGACCTAGCTCGACACAGCTCTGCATAAAACATAGCTCGACGTAACTCTGCATAGCTCTGCATACAACTTTCAATGTGCCAGACTTATGCAGAGCTCGACCTAGCTCGACATAGCTCTGCAAACAACATTCAATTCGCCAGTCTTATGCAGAACTCGACATAGCTCGACGTAGCTCTGCATACTACTTTCAATGTACCAGTCTTATGCAGACCTTGACATAGCAGAGCTCGACCTAGCGAATTGCAGAGCTCGACCTAGCTCGACACAGCTCTGCATAAAACTTTCAATGTGCCAGTCTAATGCAGAGCTCTAAATAGCTCGACGTAACTCTGCATAGCTCTGCATACAACTTTCAATGTACCAGACTTATGCAGAGCTCAACCTAGCTCGACATAGCTCTGCAAACAACTTTCAATTCGCCAGTCTTATGCAGAGCTCGACATAGCTCGACGTATCTCTGCATACTACTTTCAATGTGCCATACTTATGCAGACCTCGACATAGCTCGACGTAGCTCTGCATACAACTTTCAATGTGCCAGTTTAGTGCAGAGCTCTGCAATCGCCTTAGGTCTGCATAATCTTAGAAATCATCACATCAATGCACAGCTCTGCGCTCGACATAGCTCGACGTAGCTATGCATACAATTTTCAATTCGGCAGTCTTATGCAGAGCTCGACATAGCTCGACGTAGCTCTGCATACATTTTTCAATGAGCCAGTCTTATGCAGACTTCGACATAGCAGACCTCGACATAGCAGAGCTCGACCTAGCGGTTTGCAGAGCTCGACCTAGCTCGACACAGCATTAAACTTTCAATGTGCCAGACTTATGCAGAGCTCGACCTAGCTCGACATAGCTCTGCAAACAACTTTCAATTCGCCAGTCTTATGCAGAGCTCGACATAGCTCGACGTAGCTCTGCATACTACTTTCAATGTACCAGTCTTATGCAGACCTCGACATAGCTCGACGTAGCTCTGCATAAATATTTCAATGTGCAATACTTA
Organism: Lucinisca nassula; assembly: GCA_963580285.1. Classification (NCBI taxonomy): domain Eukaryota; kingdom Metazoa; phylum Mollusca; class Bivalvia; order Lucinida; family Lucinidae; genus Lucinisca; species Lucinisca nassula. The sequence continues at coordinate 28,874,740 of OY757016.1, read as the reverse complement.
TGCAGAGCTCGACATAGCTCGATGTAGCTCTGCATACAACTTTCAATGTGCCATTCTTATGCAGAGCTCGACATAGATGGACGTAGCTCTGCATACAACTTTCAATGTGCCAGTCTTATGCAGTTCTCGACATAGCAGAGCTCGACCTAGCGTATTGCAGAGCTCGACCTAGCTCTACATAGCTCTGCAAACAACTTTCAATTCGCCAGTCTTATGCAGAGCTCGACATAGCTCGACGTAGCTCTGCATACTACGTTCAATGTGCCAGTCTTATGCAGAGTTCGACATAGCTCGACATAGCTCGACGTAGCTCTGCATAAATATTTCAATGTGCCATACTTATGCGGAGCTCGACGTAGCTCGACGTAGCTCTGCATACAACTTTCAATGTGCCAGTTTAGTGTAGAGCTCTGCAATCGCCTTAGGTCTGCATAATCTTAGAAATCATCACATCAATGCACAGCTCTGCGCTCGACATAGCTCGACGTAGCTCTGCATACAATTTTCAATTCGCCAGTCTTATGCAGAGCTCGACATAGCTCGACGAAGCTCTGCATACATTTTTCAATGTGCCAGTCTTATGCAGACCTCGACATAGCAGAGCTCGACCTAGTGAATTGCAGAGCTCGACCTAGCTCGACACAGCTCTGCATAAAACTTTCAATGTGCCAGTCTTATGCAGAGCTCGACATAGCTCGACGTAACTCTGCATAGCTCTGCATACAACTTTCAATGTGCCAGACTTATGCAGAGCTCGACCTAGCTCGACATAGCTCTGCAAACAACTTTCAATTCGCCAGTCTTATGCAGAGCTCGACATAGCTCGACGTAGCTCTGCATACTACTTTCAATGTACCAGTCTTATGCAGAGCTCGACATAGCTCGACGTAGCTCTGCATAAATATTTCAATGTGCCATTCTTATGCAGAGCTCGACATAGCTCGACGTAGCTCTGCATACAACTTTCAATGAGCCAGTCTTATGCAGAGCTCGACATAGCTCGACGTAACTCTGCATAGCTCTGCATACAACTTTCAATGTGCCAGACTTATGCAGAGCTCGACCTAGCTCGACATAGCTCTGCAAACAATTTTCAATTCGCCAGTCCTCTGCATACTACTTTCAATGTGCCAGTCTTATTCAGAGCTCGACATAGCTCGACGTAGCTCCGCATAAATATTTCAATATGCCATACTTATGCAGAGCTCGACATAGCTCGACGTAGCTCTGCATACAACTTTCAATGTGGCAGTTTAGTGCAGAGCTCTGCAATCGCCTTAGGTCTGCATAATCTTAGAAATCATCACATCAATGCACAGCTCTGCGCTCGACATAGCTCGACGTAGCTCTGCATACAATTTTCAATTCGCCAGTCTTATGCAGAGCTCGACATAGCTCGACGTAGCTCTGCATAAATATTTCAATGTGCCATACTTATGCGGAGCTCGACGTAGCTCGACGTAGCTCTGCATACAACTTTCAATGTGCCAGTTTAGTGCAGAGCTCTGCAATCGCCTTAGGTCTGCATACTCTTAGAAATCATCACATCAATGCACAGCTCTGCGCTCGACATAGCTCGACGTAGCTCTGCATACAATTTTCAATTCGCCAGTCTTATGCAGAGCTCGACATAGCTCGACGTAGCTCTGCATACATTTTTCAATGTGCCAGTCTTATGCAGACCTCGACATAGCAGAGCTCGACCTAGTGAATTGCAGAGCTCGACCTAGCTCGACACAGCTCTGCATAAAACATAGCTCGACGTAACTCTGCATAGCTCTGCATACAACTTTCAATGTGCCAGACTTATGCAGAGCTCGACCTAGCTCGACATAGCTCTGCAAACAATTTTCAATTCGCCAGTCTTATGCAGAGCTCGACATAGCTCGACGTAGCTCTACATACTACTTTCAATGTACCAGTCTTATACAGAGCTCGACATAGCTCGACGTAGCTCTGCATAAATATTTCAATGTGCCATTCTTATGCAGAGCTCGACATAGATCGAAGTAGCTCTGCATACACCTTTCAATGTGCCAGTCTTATGCAGAGCTCGACATAGCACAGATCGACCCAGCGTATTGCAGAGCTCGACCTAGCTCGGCATAGCTCTGCAAACAACTTTCAATTCGCCAGTCTTATGCAGAGCTCGACATAGCTCGACGTAGCTCTGCATACTACTTTCAATGTGCCAGTCTTATTCAGAGCTCGACATAGCTCGACGTATCTCTGCATAAATATTTCAATATGCCATACTTATGCAGAGCTCGACATAGCTCGACGTAGCTCTGCATACAACTTTCAATGTGGCAGTTTAGTGCAGAGCTCTGCAATCGCCTTAGGTCTGCATAATCTTAGAAATCATCACATCAATGCACAGCTCTGCGCTCGACATAGCTCGACGTAGCTCTGCATACAATTTTCAATTCGCCAGTCTTATGCAGAGCTCGACATAGCTCGACGTAGCTCTGCATACATTTTTCAATGTGCCAGTCTTATGCAGACCTCGACATAGCTCCACCGAGCTCTATATAAATATTTCAATGTGCCATACTTATGCAGAGCTCGACATAGCTCGACGTAGCTCTGCATTCAACTTTCAATGTGCCAGTTTAGTGCAGAGCTCTGCAATCGCCTTAGGTCTGCATAATCTTAGTAATTATTACATCAATGCACAGCTCTGTGCTCAACATAGCTCGACGTAGCCCTACATACATTTATCAATGTGCCAGTCTTATGCAGAGCTCGACATAGCAGAGCTCGACCTAGCGAATTACAGAACTCGACCTAGCTCGACACAGCTCTGCATAAAACTTTCAATGTGACAGTCTTATGCAGAGCTCGACGTAGCTCTGCATACAATTTTCAATGTGCCAGTTTAATGCAGAGCTCGACATAGCAGAGCTCGACCTAGAGAATTGCAGAGCTCGATCTATCTCGACATAGCTCTGCAAACAACTTTCAATTCGCCAGTCTTATGCAGAGCTCGACATAGCTCGACGTAGCTCTGCATACAACTTTCAATGTGCGAGTCTTATGCAGAGCTCGACATAGATCGACGTAGCTCTGCATACAACTTTCAATGTGCCGATCTTATGCAGAGCTCGACATAGCAGAGCTCGACCTGGCCAATTGCAGAGCTCGAACTAGCCAATTGCAGAGCTCGACCTAGCTCGTCATAGCTCTGCATACAACTTTCAATTCGCCAGTCTTATGCAGAACTCGACATAGCTCGAAGTAGCTCTGCATACAACTTTCAATGTGCCAGTCTTATGCAGAGCTCGACATAGCAGAGCTCGACCTAACGAATTGCAGAGCTCGACATACCTCTGCAACTAACTTTCATTTCGCCAGTCTTACGCAGAGCTCGACATAGCTCGACGTAGTTCTGCATACAATTTTCACTGGCTACTCTTAAGCAGAGCTCGAAATAGATCGACGTAGCTCTGCATACAACTTTCAATGTGCCAGACTTATGCAGAGCTCGACACAGCAGAGCTCGACCTAGCGAATTGCAGAGCTCGACATAGCTCGACGTAGCTCTGCATACAACTTTCAATATGCCAGTCTTATGCAGAGCTCGACATAGCAGAGCTCGACCTAGCGAATTGCAGAGCCTATATAGCTAGACATAGCTCTATAAACAACTTTCAATTCACCAGTCTTATGCAGAGCTCGACATAGCTCGACGTAGCTCTGCATACAACTTTCAATGTGCAAGCCTTATGCAAAGCTCGACATAGCTCGACGTAGCTCTGCATTCAACTTTCAATTTGACAGTGTGGTGCAGAGCTCGACATAGCATAGCTCGACCTAGCGAATGGCAGAGCTCGACCTAGCTCGACATAGCTCTGCATACAACTTTTAAATCGGCAGTCTTATGCAGAGCTCGACATAGCTCGACGTAGCTCTGCATACAACTTTCAATGTGTCAGCCTTATGCAGAGCTAGACATAGCAGAGCTCGATCTAGCGAATGGCAGAGCTCGACCTAGCTCGATATAGCTCTGCATACAACTTTCAATTCGCCAGTCTTATGCAGAGCTCGACATACCTCGACGTAACTCTGCATACAACTTTCAATGTGCCAGTCTTATGCAGAGCTCGACGTAGCTCTGCATACAACTTTCAATGTTTCAGTTCAGTGCAGAGCACGACATAGCAGAGCTCGACCTAGAGAATTGCAGAGCTCGACCTAGGTCGACATAGCTCTGCATAAAACTTTCAATTCACCAGTCTTATGCAGAGCTCGACATAGGTCGACATAGCTCTGCATACTACTTTCAATGTGCCAGACTTATGCAGAGCTCGACATAGCTTGACGTAGCTCTGCATACAACTTTCAATGTGCCAGTTTAATGCAGAGGTCTGCAATCGTCTTAGGCCTGCATAAACTTAGAAATCAGCACACCAATGCACAGCTCTGCGCTCGACATAGCTCGACGTAGCTCTGCATACAACTTTCAATTCGCCAGTCCTATACAGAGCTCGACATAGCTCGACGTAGCTCTGCATACAACTTTCAATTCGCTAGTTTAGTGCAGAGCTCTGCAATTACCTTAGGTCTCCATAAACTATGAAATCAGCACGTCAATGCACAGCTCTGCGCTCAACATAGCTCGACGTAGCTCTGCATACAACTTTCAATTCGCAAGTCTAATGCACAGCTCGACATAGCTCTGCATACAACTTTAAATTCGCCAGTTTCGGCTTTTGTCTGCATCCAACTTTGAAATCAGCACCTCTATGCACAGCTCTGCGCTCGATATAGCTCTGCATACATTTTAAAATTTGCCAGTCTAATGCAGAGCTCTGCAATCAAGTATGAGTTTGTCATTTCTATGCAGAGCTCTGCAATCGACATAGTTCTGCGTACAACTTCCGATGCGCCAGTTTAGTGCAGAGCTCTGCAATCGCCTTAGGTCGACATCCAATTGTGAAGTCTCCATATCAATGCAGAACTCTTCAATCAACATAGTTTGACATAGCTCTGTATACATCTTTCAATTCGACAGTTTATTGCAGAGCTCTGCAGTCGGCTTAGGTCTGCATCCAACTTTGAAATTGCTATATGAACGCAGAGCTCTTAAATCGGCTTAGCCCTGTATCCAACTTTAAAATCGAAATTTGAATGCAGAACTCTGCAATCAGCCTAGCTTTGCATTTAATTTTTTTAGCCCTTTCAATGCAGAGCTCGAAAAACAGCCTAGCTCTTAATTAGATTCTGAACTCGAAAATTACCGGCCTCGGTAGCTCAGTCGGATGCGCATCTGATAGGTGATCAGGGATGACGCGGGTTCGATACCTACCGGGGTCGGCAACATTCTTTCGTAAAGACTGATCATGAAATCTTTATTACTGTTATTCTCTCCCTTCCGCTGATTCAAGAACGGCAGTTGTCAGTTTCTGGCGAAAGGATGTGCACTGTACTCGCTAACTGCATATGGACAAGCTTGCCCAGCCAAAGTGTGGATAGGTAAACAGACCGTCTAAAATGACCTAAATAGTGTAGACTGGGCCGTTAAACCCCAATAGAAACAAAGAAACTAATAACGCGACACTTCAATGCAAAGCTCTGCAGTCAGCGTAGCTCTGTATTCAAATCTGCATTCACCATTTCTAGAGCTCTGAATTCTCTCTTCAGCTCTTCAATAGACATTTGCATCTATAGAGCTCATGTTCCCATAATGAGGGCAGCCTTTCTGGTAAAAAAGGAAGCAATGAATCCACACAAGAATTAAATGTGGCCGAATGTTTAATTGTGGTTTTACATCGGTGGTTTTAAAACAATAAAATATTGATAAATATTTTGTTTCTTTGTGTTGAGGTTCTACGTCCCCGTCAACACTATTTGGCTTTGTTGCCTGACGTCGTTTCCAAGTTTGCTTGATTTTTACCCCCGATTGAATTGTAATACCGCATCAAGGACAACCACCAAAAGACACTGCAAGGGTTAAGGATGCGATCAGTCTCTCGGCATTTTTCCTTGGCAGGCGAAAATCTTCGGTGCGGTTTACCAGACTGCAGTTTGGTCGGTTTCAGCTCTGCACGGAAGCATCATGCTACCCAATATATTTCTCTAAAACCTGATTCGCGTGTGGCCGATTGTAACGTGATCTATCTCGTATTAACACATAGCAATGTTTATAAAGTCAAGCTTCGATAACTCGAACACATTGGGGACCATGATTTTTGATCGAGCTAGGGGTTATCGAACTTTTGAAAGTTAGTCATAGTGCCAGTCCCTGAGGACTAATGGGGAGGAGCTTGGGAAACATGTTTGACCTTTTATAGATAATAGTAAAATTTTGTGTTCGCTTTACTCGTAGGAATCGCCTCAATGAGGCAATTCCAATGAGTATACACAAAATACATTTCACACACATTTGAATCGCCTCAATGAGGCGACACAAACGAGAACCCAAAGCACCCACAGCGCCAAAGACCCGGTTATGCTATCTTGGAAGTAGCCATCACTGGCTCGAACTACTCGTTGGTCGAATAGATTTTTGTGGTCCCAAAGGTGTTCGAGACATCGAAGATTGACTATATTTCTATTCTTGCCATGAGAGCAAGATTTTAAGCATGAATACATATACCTTAATATTTAACAATAGAAGGAGCCCCTTCGCCAGAAAAAAGTATTGTTAATGGGCTTTTGAGTATTAGAATAATGCAACTGATACAGTTCTAACTACCATCACAAGTCAAAAAACTGATTGGGCTGCATGATGCTTTCACGCCGAGCGGAAACCAACCGCACATGAGTAGTGGTAAACAGCTTAGAGGTTCTAAGCATCGTGCGAGGTGGAACATACATGCATATAAACCCTATCAGATTCATTGGGCGGAAGGGCTTGATAAGTCATTTTATCTCAATGTCTGGTAAAAGTCCCACAAAACTTGGAGTGACGTCTCCAAAATGACCTTAACAGTGTTGACGGGTATATTAAGTAGTAGTGGAGGCAATGATCAGGAATCGATACAACTAACCCGCAGCTCCCACCAGAGACACCAAAGGGAAAGAAACACAAACATGAAACAACAGACCCTAATAGAAACATCAATCGCGGAAAGCCAAAACGACAGTTACTTTTCCACAAAATAGCCAACAGGCTATCCAAAATAAATAATATAAGCGACACAAACACCCAAAGACAAACCTTAAATAAACCGCGACAGAAGAATCGCCTTGGAACGGTTTTGTTAAGCCTTATGAAACAAACCAGACTTTCGGATGAGTCTTTTAACCGAGGTCCCGTCTCCGTATGACCTTAGCTGTTGGTGGGACGTAAAACTTAAACTTATGAAACAAACAAAGCATTACAGTACTATGTTGTTATGGAGAAATTCACACACACACACACACACACACACACACACACACACACACACACACACACACACACACACACACACACTGCACTGTCTATTCCAGATTTTAGTACAAACTTAATTCTGATATAATTATTTTTTTTTTTTTGCTTGCACGGTAAATACCCTCATTGAGCAGAACATAATCCAAGTGAACTTCCACGTAAAAACTGAATGAGAGAGACAATGCAATTACATCTGATGTCGCGATTAAGTAACAGTATGAAACACCTCTAGAACCTGTCCAGCAGACACACAACGTGTTTTGAACGTCGAACGCTATGACGTTGTATCGACGTTGATACGACGTTGCATATACGTCACGTGCCTTCTGTGTGCATATAAATTATATAAAAATACCCTCTCCTTTCCAAGCAGAGCTCTGCACTAAACAGGCACATTGAAAGTTGTATGCAGAGCTACGTCGAGCTATGTCGAGCTCTGCATAAGTATGGCACATTGAAATATTTATGCAGAGCTACGTCGAGCTATGTCGAGCTCTGCATAAGACTGGCACATTGAAAGTAGTATGCAGAGCTACGTCGAGCTATGTCGAGTTCTGCATACGACTGGCGAATTGAAAGTTGTTTGCAGAGCTATGTCGAGCTAGGTCGAGCTCTGCAATACGCTAGGTCGAGCTCTGCTATGTCGAGCTCTGCATAAGACTGGCACATTGAAAGTTGTATGCAGAGCTACGTCGATCTATGTCGAGCTCTGCATAAGTCTGGCACATTGAAAGTTGTATGCAGAGCTATGCGGAGTTACGTCGAGCTATGTCGAGCTCTGAATAAGACTGGCATATTGAAAGTTTTATGCAGAGCTGTGTCGAGCTTGGCCGAGCTCTGCAATTCGCTAGGTCGAGTTCTGCTATGTCGAGGTCTGCATAATACTGGTACATTGAAAGTAGTATGCAGAGCTACGTCGAGCTATGTCGAGCTCTGCATAAGACTGGCGAATTGAAAGTTGTTTGCAGAGCTATGTCGAGCTAGGTCGAGCTCTGCATAAGTATGGCACATTGAAAGTTGTATGCAGAGCTATGCAGAGTTACGTCGAGCTATGTCGAGCTCTGCATAAGACTGGCACATTGAGAGTTTTATGCAGAGCTGTGTCGAGTTAGGTCGAGCTCTGCAATTCGCTAGGTCGAGCTCTGCTATGTCGAGGTCTGCATAAGACTGGCACATTGAAAAATGTATGCAGAGCTACGTCGAGCTATGTCGAGCTCTGCATAAGACTGGCGAATTGAAAATTGTATGCAGAGCTACGTTCAGCTATGTCGAGCGCAGAGCTGTGCATTGATGTGATGATTTCTAAGATTATGCAGACTTAAGGCGATTGCAGAGCTCTGCACTAAACTGGCACATTGAAAGTTGTATGCAGAGCTACGTCGAGCTATTTCGAGCTCTGCATAAGTGTGGCACATTGAAATATTTATGCAGAGCTACGTCGAGCTATGTCGAGCTCTGCATAAGACTGGCACATTGAAAGTAGTATGCAGAGCTACGTCGAGCTATGTCGAGCGCAGAGCTGTGCATTGGTGTGATGATTTCTAAGATTATGCAGACCTAAGGCGATTGCAGAGCTCTGCACTAAACTGGCACATTGAAAGTTGTATGCAGAGCTACGTCGAGCTATGTCGAGCTCTGCATAAGTATGGCACATTGAAATATTTATGCAGAGCTACGTCGAGCTATGTCGAACTCTGCATAAGACTGGCACATTGAAAGTAGTATGCAGAGCTACGTCGAGCTATATCGAGCTCTGCATAAGACTGGCGAATTGAAAGTTGTTTGCAGAGCTATGTCGAGCTAGGTCGAGCTCTGCAATACGCTTGGTCGAGCTCTGCTATGTCGAGCTCTGCATAAGACTGGCACATTGAAAGTTGTATGCAGAGCTACGTCGATCTATGTCGAGCTCTGCATAAGTCTGGCACATTGAAAGTTGTATGCAGAGCTACGTCGAGCTATGTCGAGCTCTGCATAAGTATGGCACATTGAAATATTTATGCAGAGCTACGTCGAGCTATGTCGAGCTCTGCATAAGACTGGTACATTGAAAGTAGTATGCAAAGCTACGTCGAGCTATGTCGAGCTCTGCATAAGACTGGCGAATTGAAAGCTGTTTGCAGAGCTATGTCGAGCTAGGTCGAGCTCTGCATAAGTCTGCCACATTGAAAGTTGTATGCAGAGCTATGCAGAGTTACTTCGAGCTATGTCGAGCTCTGCATAAGACTGGCGTATTGAAAGTTTTATGCAGAGCTGTGTCGAGCTAGGTCGAGCTCTGCAATTCGCTAGGTCGAGCTCTGCTATGTCGAGGTCTGCATAAGACTGGTACATTGAAAGAAGTATGCAGAGCTACGTCGAGCTATGTCGAGCTCTGCATAAGACTGGCGAATTAAAAGTTGTTTGCAGACCTATGTCGAGCTATGTCGAGCTCTGCATAAGTCCGGCACATTGAAAGTTGTATGCAGAGGTATGCAGAGTTACGTCGAGCTATGTCGAGCTCTGCATTAGAATGGCTCATTGAAAGTTTTATGCAGAGCTGTGTCGAGCTAGGTCGAGCTCTGCAATTCGCTAGGTCGAGCTCTGCTATGTCGAGGTCTGCATAAGACTGGCACATTGAAAAATGTATGCAGAGCTACGTCGAGCTATGTCGAGCTCTGCATAAGACTGGCGAATTGAAAATTGTAAGCAGAGCTACATCGAGCTATGTCGAGCGCAGATCTGTGCATTATTGTGATGCTTTCTAAGATTATGCAGACCTAAGGCGATTGCAGAGCTCTGCACTAAACTGGCACATTGAAAGTTGTATGCAGAGATACGTCGAGCTATGTCGAGCTCTGCATAAGTATTGCACATTGAAATATTTATGCAGAGCTACGTCGAGCTATGTCGAGCTCTGCATAAGACTGGTACATTGAAAGTAGTATGCAGAGCTACGTAGAGCTATGTCGAGCTCTGCATAAGACTGGCGAATTGAAAGTTGTTTGCAGAGCTATGTCGAGCTAGGTCGAGCTCTGCATAAGTCTGGCACATTGAAAGTTGTATGCAGAGCTATGCAGAGTTACGTCGAGCTATGTCGAGCTCTGCATAAGACTGGCACATTGAAAGTTTTATGCAGAGCTGTACGAGCTAGGTCGAGCTCTGCAATTCGCTAGGTCGAGCTCTGCTATGTCGAGGTCTGCATAAGACTGGCACATTGAAAAATGTATGCAGAGCTACGTCGAGCTATGTCGAGCTCTGCATAAGACTGGCGAATTGAAAATTGTATGCAGAGCTACGTCGAGCTATGTCGAGCGCAGAGCTGTGCATTGATGTGATGATTTCTAAGATTGTGCAGACCTAAGGCGATTGCAGAGCTCTGCAATAAACTGGCATATTGAAAGTTGTATGCAGAACTACGTCGAGCTATGTCGAGTACTGCGTAAGTATGGCACATTGAAATATTTATGCAGAGCTACGTCGAGCTATGTCGAGCTCTGCATAAGACTGGCACATTGAAAGTAGTATGCAGAGCTACGTCGAGCTATGTCGAGCTCTGCAATTCGCTAGGTCGAGCTCTGCTATGTCGATGTCTGCATAAGACTGAGAAATTGAAAAATGTTTGCAGAGCTATGTCGAGCTAGGTCGAGCTCTGCAATATGCTAGGTCGAGCTCTGCTATGTCGAGTTCTGCATAAGACTGGCACATTGAAAGTTATATGCAGAGCTACGTCGCGCTATGTCGAGCTCTGCATAAGACTGGCGAATTGAAAATTGTATGCAGAGCTACGTCGAGCTATGTCGAGCGCAGAGCTGAGCATTTATGTGATGATTTCTTAGATTATGCAGACCTAAGAGGATTGCAGAGCTCTGCACTAAACTGGCACATTGAAAGTTGTATGCAGAGCTACGTCGAGCTATGTCGAGCTCTGCATAAGTCTGGCCCATTGAAAGTTGTATGCACTGCTATGCAGAGTTACGTCGAGCTATGTCGAGCTCTGCATAAGACTTGCACATTGAAAGTTTTATGCAGAGCTGTGTCGAGTTAGGTCGAGATCTGCAATTCGCTAGGTCGAGTTCTGCTATGTCGAGGTCTGCACAAGACTGGTACATTGAAAGGTGTATGCAGAGCTACGGCGAGCTATGTCGAGCTCTGCATAAGACTGGCGAATTGAAAGTTGTTTGCAGAGCTATGTCGAGCTAGGTCGAGCTCTGCATAAGTTTGGCACATTGAAAGTTGTATGCAGAGCTATGCAGAGTTACGTCGAGCTATGTCGAGCTCTGCATAAGACTGGCACATTGAAAGTTTTATGCAGAGCTGTGTCGAGCTAGGTCGAGCTCTGCAATTCGCTAGGTCGAGCTCTGCTATGTCGAGGTCTGCATAAGACTGGTACATTGAAAGTAGTATGCAGAGCTACGTCGAGCTATGTCGAGCTCTGCATAAGACTGGCGAATTGAAAGTTGTTTGCAGACCTATGTCGAGCTATGTCGAGCTCTGCATAAGACTGGCAAATTGAAAGTTGTTTGCAGAGCTATGTCGAGCTAGGTCGAGCTCTGCATAAGTCTGGCACATTGAAAGTTGTATGCAGGGCTGTGTCGAGCTAGGTCGAGCTCTGCAATTCGCTAGGTCGAGCTCTGCTATGTCGAACTCTGCATAAGACTGGCGAATTGAAAATTGTAAGCAGAGCTACATCGAGCTATGTCGAGCGCAGATCTGTGCATTATTGTGATGCTTTCTAAGATTATGCAGACCTAAGGCGATTGCAGAGCTCTGCACTAAACTGGCACATTGAAAGTTGTATGCAGAGCTACGTCGAGCTATGTCGAGCTCTACATAAGTTTGGCATATTGTAATATTTATGCAGAGCTACGTCGAGCTATGTCGAGCTCTGCATAAGACTGGTACATTGAAAGTAGTATGCAGAGCTACTTCGAGCTATGTCGAGCTCTGCATAAGACTGGCGAATTGAAAGTTGTTTGCAGAGCTATGTCGAGTTAGGTCGAGCTCTGCATAAGTCTGGCACATTGAAAGTTGTATGCAGAGCTATGCAGAGTTATGTCGAGCTATGTCGAGCTCTGCATAAGACTGGCACATTGAAAGTTTTATGCAGAGCTGTGCGAGCTAGGTCGAGCTCTGCAATTCGCTAGGTCGAGCTCTGCTATGTCGATGTCTGCCTAAGACTGGCACATTGAAAAATGTATGCAGAGCTACGTCGAGCTATGTCGAGCTCTGCATAAGACTGGCGAATTGAAAATTGTATGCAGAGCTACGTCGAGCTATGTCGAGCGCAGAGCTGTGCATTGATGTGATGATTTCTAAGATTGTGCAGACCTAAGGCGATTGCAGAGCTCTGCACTAAACTGACACATTGAAAGTTGTATGCAGAGCTACGTCGAGCTATGTCGAGTACTGCATAAGTATGGCACATTGAAATATGTATGCAGAGCTACGTCGAGCTATGTCGAGCTCTGCATAAGACTGGCACATTGAAAGTAGTATGCAGAGCTACGTCGACCTATGTCGAGCTTTGCATAAGACTCGCGAATTGAAAAATGTTTGCAGAGCTATGTCGAGCTAGGTCGAGCTCTGCAATACGCTAGGTCGAGCTCTGCTATGTCGAGCTCTGCATAAGACTGGCACATTGCAAGTTGTATGCAGAGCTACGTCGATCTATGTCGAGCTCTGCATAAGAATGGCCCATTGAAAGTTGTATGCAGAGTTACGTCGAGCTATGTCGAGCTCTGCATAAGTATGGCACATTGAAAGTTGTATGCAGAGCCACGTCGAGCTATGTCGAGCTCTGCATAAGACTGGTACATTGAAAGTAGTATGCAGAGCTACGTCGAGCTATGTCGAGCTCTGCATAAGACTGGCGAATTGAAAGTTGTTTGCAGAACTATGTCGAGCTAGGTCGAGCTCTGCATAAGTCTGGCACATTAAAAAGTGTATGTAGAGCTACGCAGAGTTACGTCGAGCTATGTCGAGCTCTACATAAGACTGGCATATCGAAAGTTTTATGCATAGCTGTGTCGAGCTAGGTCGAGTTCTGCAATTTGCTAGGTCGAGCTCTGCTATGTCGAGGTCTGCATAAGACTGGTACATTGAAAGTAGTATGCAGACCTACGTCGAGCTATGTCGAGCTCTGCATGAGACTGGCGAATTGAAAGTTGTTTGCAGAGCTGTGTCGAGCTAGGTCGAGCTCTGCATAAGTCTGGCACATTGAAAGTTGTATGCAGAGCTATGCAGAGTTACGTCGAGCTATGTCGAGCTCTGCATAAGACTGGCAATTTGAAAGTTTTATGCAGAGCTGTGCGAGTTAGGTCGAGCTCTGCAATTCGCTAGGTCGAGCTCTGCTATGTCGAGGTCTGCATCATACTGGCACATTGAAAAATGTATGCAGAGCTACGTCGAGCTATGTCGAGCTCTGCATAAGACTTGCGAATTGAAAATTGTATGCAGAGCTACGTCGAGCTATGTCGAGCGCAGAGATGTGCATTGATGTGATGATTTCTAAGATTATGCAGACCTAAGAGGATTGCAGAGCTCTGCACTAAACTGGCACATTGAAAGTTGTATGCAGAGCTACGTCGAGCTATGTCAAGCTATGCATAAGACTGGCACATTGAAAGTTTTATGCAGAGCTATGTCGAGCTAGGTCGAGCTCTGCAATACGCTAGGTCGAGCTCTGCTATGTCGAGCTCTGCATAAGACTGGCACATTGAAAGTTGTATGCAGAGCTACGTCGATCTATGTCGAGCTCTTCATAAGAATGGCCCATTGAAAGTTGTATGCAGAGCTACGTCGAGCTATGCCGAGCTCTGCATAAGTATGGCACATTGAAAGTTGTATGCAGAGCTACGTCGAGCTAGGTCGAGCTCTGCAATACGCTAGGTGGAGCTCTGCTATGTCGAGCTCTGCATAAGACTGGCACATTGAAAGTTGTATGCAGAGCTACGTCGATCTATGTCGAGCTCTGCATAAGAATGGCCCATTGAAAGTTTTATGCAGAGCTACGTCGAGCAATGTCGAGCTCTGCATAAGTATGGCACATTGAAAGTTGTTTGCAGAGCTATGTCGAGCTAGGTCGAGCTCTGCAATACGCTAGGTCTTGCTCTGCTATGTCGAGCTCTGCACAAGACTGGCACATTGAAAGTTGTATGCAGAGCTACGTCGATCTATGTCGAGCTCTGCATAAGAATGGCACATTGAACGTTGTATGCAGAGCTACGTCGAGCTATGTCCAGCTCTGCATAAGTATGGCACATTGAAATATTTATGCAGAGCAACGTCGAGCTATGTCGAGCTCTGCATAAGACTGGTACATTGAAAGTAGTATGCAGAGCTACGTCGAGCTATGTCGAGCTCTGCATAAGACTGGCGAATTGAAAGTTGTTTGCAGAGCTCTGTCGAGCTAGGTCGAGCTCTGCATAAGTCTGGCACATTGAAAGTTGTATGCAGAGCTATGCAGAGTTACGTCGAGCTATGTCGAGCTCTGCATAAGACTGGCACATTGAAAGTTTTATGCAGAGCTGTGTCGAGCGAGGTCGAGCTCTGCAATTCGCTAGGTCGAGCTCTGCTATGTGGAGGTCTGCATAAGACTGGCACATTGAAAAATGTATGCAGAGCAACGTCGAGCTATATCGAGCTCTGCATAAGACTGGCGAATAGAAAATTGTATGCAGAGCTACGTCGAGCTATGTCGAGCGCAGAGCTGTGCATTGGTGTGATGATTTCTAAGATTATGCAGACCTAAGGCGATTGCAGAGCTCTGCACTAAACTGGCACATTGAAAGTTGTATGCAGAGCTACGTCGAGCTATGTCGAGCTCTGCATAAGTATTGCACATTGCAATAAAAATGCAGAGCTACGTCGAGCTATGTCGAGCTCTGCATAAGACTGGCACATTGAAAGTAGTATGCAGAGCTAGGTCGAGCTAGGTCGAGCTCTGCATAAGACTGGCGAATTGAAAGTTGTTTGCTTAGCTATGTCGAGCTAGGTCGAGCTCTGCAATACGCTAGATGGAGCTCTGCTATGTCGAGCTCTGCATAAGACTGGCACATTGAAAGTTGTATGCAGAGCTACGTCGATCTATGTCGAGCTCTGCATAAGAATGGCCCATTGAAAGTTGTATGCAGAGCTACGTCGAGCTATGTCGAGCTCTGCATAAGTATGGCACGTTGAAATATTTATGCAGAGCTACGTCGAGCTATGTCGAGCTCTGCATAAGACTGGTACATTGAAAGTAGTATGCAGAGCTACGTCGAGCTATGTCGATCTCTGCATAAGACTGGCGAATTGAAAGTTGTTTGCAGAGCTATGTCGAGCTAGGTCGAGCTCTGCATAAGTCTGGCACATTGAAAGTTGTATGCAGAGCTATGCAGAGTTACGTCGAGCTATGTCGAGCTCTGCATAAGACTGGCACATTGAAAGTTTTATGCAGAGCTCTGTCGAGCTAGGTCGAGCTCTGCAATTCGCTAGGTCGAGCACTGCTATGTCGAGGTCTGCATAAGACTGGCACATTGAAAAATGTATGCAGAGCTACGTCGAGCTATGTCGAGCTCTGCATAAGACTGGCGAATTGAAAATTGTATGCAGAGCTACGTCGAGCTATGTCGAGCGCAGAGCTGTGCATTGATGTGATGATTTCTAAGATTATGCAGACCTAGGAGGATTGCAGAGCTCTGCACTAAACTGGCACATTGAAAGTTGTATGCAGAGCTACGTCGAGCTATGTCGAGCTCTGCATAAGTATTGCACTTTGAAATATTTATGCAGAGCTACGTCGAGCTATGTCGAGCTCTGCATAAGACTGGCACATTGAAAGTAATATGCAGAGCTACGTCGAGCTATGTCGAGCTCTGCATAAGACTGGCGAATTGAAAGTTGTTTGCAGAGCTATGTCGAGCTAGGTCGAGCTCTGCAATACGCTAGGTCGAGCTCTGCTATGTCAAGCTCTGCATAAGACTGGTACATTGAAAATTGTATGCAGAGCTACGTCGATCTATGTCAAGCTCTGCATAAGAATGACACATTGCAAGTTGTATGCAGAGCTACGTCGAGCTATGTCGAGCTCTGCATAAGTATGGCACATTGAAATATTTATGCAGAGCTACGTCGAGCTATGTCGAGCTCTGCATAAGACTGGTACATTGAAAGTAGTATGCAGAGCTACGTCGAGCTGTGTCGAGCTCTGCATAAGACTGGCGAATTGAAAGTTGTTTGCAGAGCTATGTCGAGCTAGGTCGAGCTCTGCATAAGTCTGGCACATTGAAGGTTGTATGCAGAGCTATGCAGAGTTACGTCGAGCTATGTCGAGCTCTGCATAAGACTGGCACATTGAAAGTTTTATGCAGAGCTGTGTCGAGCTAGGTCGAGCTCTGCAATTCGCTAGGTCGAGCACTGCTATGTCGAGGTCTGCATAAGACTGGCACATTGAAAAATGTATGCAGAGCTACGTCGAGCTATGTCGAGCTCTGCATAAGACTGGCGAATTGAAAACTGTATGCAGAGTTACGTCGAGCTATGTCGAGCGCAGAGCTGTGCATTGATGTGATGATTTCTAAGATTATGCAGACCTAGGAGGATTGCAGAGCTCTGCACTAAACTGGCACATTGAAAGTTGTATGCAGAGCTACGTCGAGCTATGTCGAGCTCTGCATAAGTATTGCACTTTGAAATATTTATGCAGAGCTACGTCGAGCTATGTCGAGCTCTGCATAAGACTGGCACATTGAAAGTAATATGCAGAGCTACGTCGAGCTATGTCGAGCTCTGCATAAGACTGGCGAATTGAAAGTTGTTTGCAGAGCTATGTCGAGCTAGGTCGAGCTCTGCAATACGCTAGGTCGAGCTCTGCTATGTCAAGCTCTGCATAAGACTGGTACATTGAAAATTGTATGCAGAGCTACGTCGATCTATGTCAAGCTCTGCATAAGAATGACACATTGCAAGTTGTATGCAGAGCTACGTCGAGCTATGTCGAGCTCTGCATAAGTATGGCACATTGAAATATTTATGCAGAGCTACGTCGAGCTATGTCGAGCTCTGCATAAGACTGGTACATTGAAAGTAGTATGCAGAGCTACGTCGAGCTGTGTCGAGCTCTGCATAAGACTGGCGAATTGAAAGTTGTTTGCAGAGCTATGTCGAGCTAGGTCGAGCTCTGCATAAGTCTGGCACATTGAAGGTTGTATGCAGAGCTATGCAGAGTTACGTCGAGCTATGTCGAGCTCTGCATAAGACTGGCACATTGAAAGTTTTATGCAGAGCTGTGTCGAGCTAGGTCGAGCTCTGCAATTCGCTAGGTCGAGCTCTGCTATGTCGAGGTCTGCATAAGACTGGTACATTGAAAGTAGTATGCAGAGCTACGTCGAGCTATGTCGAGCTCTGCATAAGACTGGCGAATTGAAAGTTGTTTGCAGAGCTTTGTCGAGCTAGGTCGAGCTCTGCATAAGTCTGGCACATTGAAAGTTGTATGCAGAGCTATGCAGAGTTACGTCGAGCTATGTCGAGCTCTGCATAAGACTGACAAATTGAAAGTTTTATGCAGAGCTGTGTCGAGTTAGGTCGAGCTCTGCAATTCGCTGGGTCGAGCTCTGCTATGTCGAGGTCTGCATAAGACTGGCACATTAAAAAAATGTATGCAGAGCTACGTCGAGCTATGTCGAGCTCTGCATAAGACTGGCGAATTGAAAATTGTATGCAGAGCTACGTCTGGCTATGTCGAGCGCAGAGCTGTGCATTGATGTGATGATTTCTAAGATAATGCAGACCTAAGGCGATTGCAGAGCTCTGCACTAAACTGGCACATTGAAAGTTGTATGCAGAGCTACGTCGAGCTATGTCGAGCTCTGCATAAGTATGGCACATTGAAATATTTATGCAGAGCTACGTCGAGCTATGTCGAGCTCTGCATAAGACTGGCACATTGAAAGTAGTATGCAGAGCTACGTCGAGCTATGTCGAGCTCTGCATAAGACTGGCGAATTGAAAGTTGTTTGCAGAGCTATGTCGAGCTAGGTCGAGCTCTGCAATACGCTAGGTCGGATTCTGCTATGTCGAGCTCTGCATAAGACTGGCACATTGAAAGTTGTATGCAGAGCTACGTCGATCTATGTCGAGCTCTGCATAAGAATGGCACATTGAAAGTTGTATGCAGAGCTACGTCGAGCTATGTCGGGCTCTGCATAAGTATGGCACATTGAAATATTTATGCAGAGCTACGTCGAGCTATGTCGAGCTCTGCATAAGACTGGTACATTGAAAGTAGTATGCAGAGCTACGTCGAGCTATGTCGAGCTCTGCATAAGACTGGCGAATTGAAAGTTGTTTGCAGAGTTATGTCGAGCTAGGTCGAGCTCTGCATAAGTCTTGTACATTGAAAGTTGTATGCAGAGCTATGCAGAGTTACGTCGAGCTATGTCGAGCTCTGCATAAGACTGGCACATTGAAAGTTTTATGCAGTGCTGTGTCGAGCTAGGTCGAGCTCTGCAATTCGCTAGGTCGAGCTCTGCTATATCGAGGTCTGCATAAGACTGGCACATTGAAAAATGTATGCAGAGCTACGTCGAGCTATGTCGAGTTCTGCATAAGACTGGCGAATTGAAAATTGTATGCAGAGCTACCTCGAGCTATGTCGAGCGCAGAGCTGTGCATTGATGTGATGATTTCTAAGATTATGCAGACCTAAGGCGATTGCAGAGCTCTGCACTAAACTGGCACATTGAAAGTTGTATGCAGAGCTACGTCGAGCTATGTCGAGCTCTGCATAAGTATGGCACATTGGAATATTTATGCAGAGCTACGTCGACCTATGTCGAGCTCTGCATAATACTGGTACATTGAAAGTAGTATGCAGAGCTACGTCGAGCTATGTCGAGCTCTGCATAAGACTGGCGAATTGAAAGTTGTTTGCAGAGCTTCGTCGAGCTATGTCGAGCTCTGCATAAGACTGGCGAATTGAAAGTTGTTTGCAGAGCTACGTCGAGCTAGGTCGAGCTCTGGGTTAGACTTAACAGGAATCCTGTTACATTAAGGGAATCCTGTTAAGTCTTATGCAGAGCTGAATGCAGATGGGCGATTGCAGAGCCAACTTCACACAACTTAATATTGGTGGAATGCAAAAATAAATTATGAACATTATGAACAAAATTTCCCTACAGAATATATGTTTACCCCTCTACATGTCTGTGAGTAGGAAAGACTCTTGGAAGAAGGCGCCGTTTTAAGATATAAATGCTCAGGATCGCTTAATGTTCTAACGTGTGCCAACAATCTAATATATATTGTAAGCACTCGTTAGAACCGCCTTGATGAGGCGGTTCTAACGTGTGCCAACAATCTAAATTTTTTTTAGCAGAAATAAAAAAACAAATGTCACAATTTTTCATTTTAAAATTAAGTTAACAATATGTTTAGCTGAGATTCTGGATGCTGTCGCCATGTGACGGTGCGGCCCCCGCCCATCGGGGCTTGAAGAAATAGATGGGCTGCATGATGCTTCCAACCAGAGCTGAAACCGACCCGCACACGAGTACTGGTAAACAGCTTAGAGGATCTAAGCCTGCCCAGGTAAAGCGATGCGAGACGGCCCGTCCATGCTTATAAACCCTATTGGTTTCATTGGGCGACAAGGCTTGAGATGTCATTTCATTTAAACGTGCCACAAAATTGGAAGCAACGTCTCCAAAATGAAATTTATAGTGTTGACGGGGACGTTAAACCTCAAATCAAACAAACAAAGTCATGTGACGGTGCTATCGAGTACGAGCATTTTTTGTTTGATTTAAACAATATTTATTTCACTTCCATATACAATTTGACAAGCATATTACAAGCAAATGCGAACAGGGTTTGACAGAAAGCACTGTGGCTTATACGGTTCATTTCCTGTACGCGCATTTTTAGCAAAAACAATGAGAATGATATTCAATGGAATTTAAGTAAGAACAGCTCGACCCGTCCATCGGGGCTTGAAGAAATATATGGGCTGCATGATGCTTCCACGCAGAGCTGAAACCGACCTGCACACGAGTACTGGTAAACCGCTTAGAGGATTGATGTCATTTCATCTCAATGTCGGGTAAAAGTCCCACAAAATTGGAAGCAACGCCTCCAAAATGACCTTTACAGTGTTGACGGGGACGTTAAACCTCAAATCAAACAAAACAAAATACAAAGGTGTTTGTTTTACGGTGAATTTGTTTCATTTCTTGAAAAAAAAATCATATTTTGGAGTATCATTTTCACATTTGTTTTGGTCTTCCACAGGTATAGCCTATATAGCATGGTTTAATCGACCTTTCAAAATGATTGATAAATCCCTGCTTACCATCTACATTTATCAGTTATTATTTATTTTTGATAAATCGAAACACAGCATTATTGGTTCACTTAACATGCTTAACAATCACCCGGATTTAAAATATTTATAGATGACCAAGCAAACGTGAGGTCTATTTGGTTAGGTGATTTGAAGGGTCCAGTATAACAAATCCCAAACACGTTCTTATATCGCATAAGGGGGAAAAGCTATGAATAAAAATTCTAATGTGTCAAAATTATACGGCATATAAATAAAGCTACTCCCTTGCATATGAACAAATGCTCAGGAAACCAACAAACAAGCCAAACACGCTGATAACACATAAGAATAGCGCGGCAATTTTCTTAAAATAACCAGCACCGGGATTTTCGTCAAGTCAGTGATAGCCACGTGGATTTCATCATTGAAAAGATACTGCGCTTTATAACTTTGGGTACAATCGACCAAAAATGACTCCTTTAGCATACAGAGAACCTCCACACCCCTTACTCTCCACGTGGAAAAGGATATTTCATAGACGAAATCATAACGTGAACATATCCATGAAATAAACACCACCCTAAACCCCACTTAATATAGAGAAATTTGGGGTTTACAGGGATATATATATATATATTAGTTTTCTAATTTCTGCTCAAAGACATAGGTTGTGGGTACTCGTTAGAACCGCCTCAATGAGGCGGTTCTTCTTCTTCTTCTTCCGGTTTCGCCTTAACCCCCGGAGGGGACACAGACGGTGTATTAGATACACTCCAGTTTTGCAGGATGAAAGCCTACACAGTAATCATGTAATTACGGTAGGGTTCTTTAACCTGCACAGGGGATGGTTCTCCCTGCACAGGGGGCCTCCAGTTAACGTCCCGATCCGAAGGACGGTGCACTTTATGACATTCATCCCTGCGAATGATGCCAATGGAGCGTGTTCGGACACCGAAATTTTCACACCGCTGCCGGGGATCGAACCCGGGACCTCTAGCATCAGAGGCAAGTGCACTAACCACTGAGCTATCACGCTCCATAACGAGTTCTAACGAGCATCCGCAACCTATGTGTACAATATAAATAAGACAAATATCTCGGATTTTCATCAGAAAGGTAGCCCTTTTGAAGATGTGAAAAATGCACTATGTCGCAGAGGTGTGTTACCGTCATGAAAGCTTTAGGCGAATCTAGGCAAGGAAAGAGCCTCATTTTTTGTTTCATATTAACATTGAAATATTCAATTTCTCATTGCATTTACAGTAAACCCCCTAAAGTTTACTATTGGGACGCAATGTTGTTCACACTTCAACGAAAACATTGACTTTAATGAATGCATTGACTCACAGGACGTCACATGATCATGAGAACACTGGTTCTCTCCAATATGATTGGACGAGAGTGCCACTATGATGTCTACGACGCTCTTCCAATGATATTGTTGAAATTTCAGCCCTCAAACCTAATGAATGAAAAATAATATGAATATAATCAACAATGGTAATTTATTTAACGTTCATTGAATTATAACATCGGGTCACGTGCAATAATGGTAATTTATTTAACGTTCATTGAAGTAGACTATCATATGACGTCGCCTCTGAGAGTGTAATAGCGCCATGTTATATTTTCGATAATCCGCTAGTGGATTAAATATGCAAATTAAATAGATACGTCCCGTAACGTTACATGTACAACGTCCTTAACGACGTCGCGTTTACTAATGGAAGACTATTGATATTTTTGTAATAATCGTGAATAAAATGCGTTTTAAATGTCATAAGATAAATAGAATCTTGCATTCGTGCTCGTGTATTATTGAATTTATTAAACTCGTTGAGTTAAAGGGATAAAATGCTCGGCAAAGCCTCGCATTTTATCCCTTTTCCTCAACTCGTTTAATAAATTCAATAATATATATGAGCACTCATGTAAGATCCTATATGTATAACATCGGGTCACGTGCAATAATGGTAATTTATTTAACGTTCATTGAAATAGACTATGTAAAACATCGGGTCACGTGCAATAACGGAAATTTTATTTAACGCTCTTTCAAGTAGAATATGTATAACATCGGGTCACGTGCAATAATGGTAATTTATTTAACGTTCATTGAAGTAGACTATGTATAACATCGGATCACGTGCAATAATGGTAATTAATTTAACGTTCATTGAAGTAGACCATGTATAACATCATGTCACGTGCAATAATGGCAATTTATTTAAAGTTCTTTGAAGTAGACTGTGTATAACATCGGGTCACGTGCGATAATGGTAATTTATATAACGTTCATTGAAATAGACTATGCAAAACATCGGATCACGTGCAATAACGGAAATTTATTTAACGTTCTGTGAAGTAGACTATGTATAACATCGGGTCACTTGCAAAGTTCAAATGAATCCCTACGTTTTATACTTAACCTTTACCACTCTCTATGCTAATTCAGCAGACGACAAATTATTGATATTTTTTTTTCCAGAAAACATGACTTGACATCTCATGCAACTTGTCTCCATAGGAGACAATTTGCATGAGATGTAAAATCCTGTTTTCTGGGAAAATTAGAAAAAAAAATATTTCGTCTGCTCCGCAAAAATACCCAGCATGCAGAGCATTAATTAACATAGCTGTATGTGCTGGCCCCGTCCATCAGGGCTTGAAGAAATAGATTGGGGTTCATGATGCTTCTACGCAGAGCTGAAACTGACCGCACATGGGTACTGGTAAACCACTTAGAGGTTCTTAGCCTGCCCCTGAAAAGTGGTGCGAATTAGACCGTCCATGCATATAAACCCTGTTGGTTATATTTGGCGGCAGGGCTGGAGATGTCATTGCATCTCAGTGTCGGTTAAAGTCCCACTAAATTGGGAGCAACGTCTCCAAAATGACCTGTACAGCGTTGACAGGGTCGTTAAACCTCAAATCAAACAAACAAAGTTATATGTGCAAAACGTTTTGTCATGTGAAATTTTCATTCTCAGAATAATATTCTGAGGTTAATGTTTTTCAGATTCCAATGAATACGTGGACTCAGGAACGCCAGTGACGTCAAAATAAATAATGGTGCTCTCCACGAAGTTTGTCAATAGATAGGAAAACTTTGCGCAGTTGCTTTCTTGCTACCATTTCAGAGCTAAAATCAGAACTTTTCGTTAACATTACGATAACACAACCGTACGACATAGTGCATTTTTATCATCTCCAAAAGGGCTACTTTTCTGACGAAAATGCGTGATATTTTTCTTAGTTATACTTCAAACATAGGTTGCGGGTGCTCGTTAGAGAGAGAGAGAGAGAGAGAGAGAGAGAGAGAGAGAGAGAGAGAGAGAGAGAGAGAGAGAGAGAGAGAGAGAGAGAGAGAGAGAGAGAGAGAGAGAGAGAGAGAGAGAGAGAGAGCATTACGAAATCACGCCTATGCAAATGCATTGTAAACTTTACCGCCGAAAACCCGAAAATTTTCAGATGAAAAATTGTGATATTGTTCTTTTCTCTGCTCAAAATATAGATTGTGGGTACCCGTTAGAACGGTTCTAACGAGTACCCATAATCGGCATAATGAACATGAACACTCTTCCTACCCTGTGTTATAAAGAGAAAAGTTAGCGTTTCAAGGATATACATATGTGGGTCGTATGTTACTTTCTTGTCTATATTCTTACTCAAAACAAAGATCGTGGGTAGTCGTAAGAATCGAATTGCGCACACACAGTATGTTTGCTAAGAAGAATATCACGTATGTTCATTACGAAAACACACCTATACTAATACAATGTAACCTTTATCGCTGACAAAAATGAAAATTTTAAGATGAAAAGGTGGGATATTTTTCTTATTTATGCTCAAAATATAGATTGTGGGTACTCGTTAGAACCGCCCCATCGAGGCGGTTCTAACGAGTACCCACTATCTATACTATACAGCAGAAATTAGAAAAATAAGGTTTACCACTGTAAACCCCAGTTTTACTATATGAAAGTTCAAGGGGGTCAAAATTATATAGGCTAGTTTTTGTGATGGACAAGAAAAATGTTGCTTTCAGATTTATGAAAAATAGAGGATCTTACATGAGTGTTCATGTATTATTGAATTTATTAAACGAGTTAATTTGTTTGATTTGAGGATTAACGTCCCCGTCAACACCATAAAGGTCATTTTGGAGACGTTGCTTCCAATTTTGTGGTACTTTTACCCGACATTGAGATGAAATGACATCTCAAGCCCTATCGCCCAATGAAACCAATCGGGTTTATTAGCATGGACGGTCCGCCTCGCACCACGGTTCCTGGACAGGCTTAGATCCTCTAAGCGGTTTACCAGTACTATTGTGCTGGGCCGGATTCTGCTCTGCGTGGAAGCATCATGCAGCCCATATACTTCTTCAAGCCCTTATGGGCGGGGGCCGATTAAACGAGTTGAGGAAAAGGAATAAAATGCGAGGCTTTGCCGAACATTTTATCACTTTTCCTCAATGACTTTAATAAATTCAATAATAAATGAATACGAATGCAAGGTTCTATTTATCATATGACATTTAAAACGCATTTTATTCACGATTGTTTACAGAAATATCAAAATTCCGCCATTGGTAAACGCGACGTAGTTTTGGGCGTCGTACATGTAACGTTACGGGATGTATCTAGCTAATTTGCATATTTAATCCACTAGTGGATTATCGAAAATATTACATGGCGTTAATACACTCTCAGACGCGACGTCATATGAGCCCCGCCAAGCGAATTTGTGTCTTCGAGCATTCCGTCATGACAAATTTTAACTGCGCATGTCCAGCCATTCAGAGGGGCCAGGGATATGGCATTCTGTCTGAAGGTTCCTCTTGATTCACTGCTTGTATGAGCGAGCAACAAAGGTTCTGGCGAGACTGCGCGGATGCGCAGGCTCGCCTGAACCTTCGCTGCTCGCATAGGCGATAAGTACCAAAATCGCTTGACGGGGCCCAATTTTTATGATAAATGCACTTGATCATCTTGGATATAGAAAGGTTAATAAATGGTTACTTTGATAAAATAGTTACTTAAAGGTGTAAATGACCACATATTTGTGCCACATGCAGTCGAAAAGGTGCCCCAAATATAGTAGTTCAATGGCATCATTTAATCAGTACAGACACTAATCATGTAATAAGGTCGTGGGCCTACAACACATGCCCTATATCCTTAACAGTAAAACTTCAATGACTTGAAGACTCATGGCTAACCCCACCCCCCCCCCCCCCACACACACACACACACACGCCATCGGGCCTGGAGAAATAGATTGTACTTAACCGCATAAAAGGTCGAAGCCTGTCCTGGATGTTTGTTTGTTTGTTTGAGTTGAGGTTTAACGTCCCCGTCAACACTGTATAGATCATTTTGGAGATGCTTCCTATTTTGTGATACTTTTACCCGACATTGAGATGAAATTACATCTCAAGCCCTGTCGCCCAATGTAACCAATAGGGTTTATAAGCATGGACGGTCCGACTCGCACCGCTTTGCCTGGGCAGGCTTAGATCACTTAAGCGGTTTACCAGTACTGGTGTATGGTCGGTTTCAGCTCTGCGTGGAAGCATCATGCAGCCCATCTATTTCTTCAAATAGTCTTGCCCTGGATGCAAGTTTTAGAAATATAATCTATATACTTCAAGCAAACAGTGCAGATCCTGATCTGACCATAGTCGTATTAAAAGAACAATCAAAGCACTAACAATACTGGTGTGTCGATTGTCTCTGAGTGTAGATTTGGAAAATGGGCCTGAACGGGGACTTAGACTGTTTCGTTTAACCCTTAAATTCCTGTACTGTAAGCAAACCGAGTAGACCCTGATCAGACGCTGCGTTTTACGGCGCCTGACCCTTAAATCCATGTACTGTAAGAAAACAGTGTAGACCCTGATCAGACGCTGCGTTTGTCGGCGTCTGACCCTTAAATTCCTGTGCTGTAAGAAAACAGTGAGACCCTGATCAGACGCTGCGTTTTACGGCGTCTGACCCTTAAACCACTGTACTGTAAGATAACAGTGTAGACCCTGATCAGACGCTACGTTTTACGGCGTCTGACCCTGAAACCACTGTACTGTAAGAAAACAGTGTAGACCCTGATCAGACACCGAGCCCAACCCATGATTCCAGCCCAGATTCTACAGATGACCGTTTTACGCGACACGCTAACCTCACTGCGATAAAATTCTATAAATAAGTTACATGGATTTCCTAAAAATCAATAACAGTCACGTGGACTGCCGCACTAATAGAGAGTTTGTCCTTATAACTTTGGGTTGACTAATAAACAATCGACTCAAAAATCGAAGAATGTTAATGCCTGTTTCTCATGAGCTGACATATTTTATTTTTCAGGTTTCGCGTCAATGTCAGTACCAGTCTATGTAGCGGAGGCAGCACCATCTGAAATCAGAGGCAGACTAGTCACAGTCAACCAGTTGTTCATTACCATCGGTATTGTCATTTCAAGTGTCGTGGCAGGCTTGTTTAGTACCAATAAAGAAAATGGCTGGCGGTATGTAACCCAGCAGGCACATGACGTAATTGTGAGGTCACATCAACGTCGGTACAACGTCATGACGTTTATGCAACGTCACATCTTTGTCGGTGCAACGTCCTGACGTTGAACCGGTGTTGATTTGATGTCGCCCCAGCGACGTGTGCCTACTTGGAAGCTACAAATAAGCCAGGGCACAGCATTTCCTACAATTTACATGTTCGCCCGGCGAAGAGTCAAATAAGGCTGCGCTTCAATATAGTATGACCAGAGACTTGTCTTGCTGCATGAAAGAGCATTGGGCCCTTAGCTATCCTTAGAGCACACAACGTAGACTTTGATCAGACTGCGCGGATGCGCAGCAGATCTGAGTCTTCGCTGGGTCTGATCAGACTGCGCGGATGCGCAGGTTGATCTGAGTCTTCGCTAGGCGCACAGGTAAACTGTAGGAAATACTGTGAGCTAGCTAAAATGTCAAAAAAAGCAATTGTTACATATCATAAGTACAGCGTAGAATCGCCTCAGCGAGGTGACGTTAAGCAGTACCCACTGAGAAATTGGAAAATCAAATGCAGCTATGACCAAATACCGCCATTCTGGATTTAATTTTATGTTTTACGGCCCTCTCGAGATTGTTTCAACGCATTTCGAGACGTTCGTTAATCAGAGATGGGCGAAAACCGGAGTTCCAAGAGGAAAACCATCTGACGTTCCGTTGCAGAACTTTGCATTTCAGATGTGGCATGCTTGTTTTGTTTTTGTTTTTTGGTTTTACGACCCTTTCAAAATTGTTTCAACTTATTCCGAGCCGATCGTTAATTAGAGATAGGCGAAAACCGGAGTGCCCGGAGGAAATCCACCTGACGTTCCGTTGCAGAACTTGGCATCTCACATGTGACCCGAGCTTGTTTTTACTGGATTGACAAACCCACCTTAAATTAACAATATGACTGGCTTTCCAGCTGCTTATCACGAGATGTTTACTGAACAATAAAGTTAAACCGAAACAAATTAAAGGTTTGTGTCCAGTTTGATAAACAGGGCGTATGGAAGAAAAAAAGAACCCACAAGTACCGGTAAGTGTTTTAAGGGGAATGGGAACGCCTTCAGGGGAGGCAACTCCTGCAAAAACATTTTGTCTCCCATGTCAATAGGGGTCAACTCTTAAAGGAAAGAATTTGCTCAACTCGACGCCTTTTTCAGTGGTACAGGGCTTATAGGAAAGCAAACAGGAAGTTCCGAAAGTTGTCTCCCTTTGAAAAACGGCGGATAAATCTGTTAGGTGTTCTCATTACACTTAGGTCCAAGTTGGGGACCATTTTTTCCAGCCCATCACGAAAACATGTCTATATCATTTTTACCCACTTTAACCGCATTTTTGTATGGGTTTGTTTGAATTGAGGTTTAACGTCCCCGGCAACACTATTTAGGTCATTTTGGACACGTTGCTTCCAATGTTGTTGGACTTTTACCAGGCATTGACATGACATGACATCTCAAGCCCTGTCGCCAAATGAAACCAAAAGGCTTATATGCATTGGACGGTCACAACACTTTGCCTGAGCAGGCTTAGTCCTTCTTAGCGTTTTATCAGTATAAAAACATAGATTGTAGGTACTCGTGTGAACCACCTCGTCGAGGCTGTTTTAACGAGTACCCACAATGTATGTTTTGACCAGATATATGAAAAATATCAGATTTTTTATATGAAATTATTTGGGGGGTGATAAAATGTTTTAATATATATTTTTGAATGGGCGTGTTTTCGTAAGGCTACGCTCAGAGACAATAGACCCATCAGTGTTGTTAATGCTTAATTCTTTTTATACAGATACATGCTTGGTCTTGCCGGCGTCCCAAGTATTATACAATTCATAGGATTCCTATGGCTTCCGGAAAGTCCAAGATGGCTGATGGAAAAAGGTCGAGAGGATGAAGCCAGACAAGCCCTACTTCAGATAAGAAAGGTTTCTAACGTTGAGAACGAGATCAACGGGATACGGCAGGCTATTGCTGACCATAAAAAACTTGAGGCAGAAGGTATCTACAGTGGCGAGGCCGATCTTGGGCCATCACGAAAATCGGCCCCGCCCATCGGGGCTTGAAGAAATAGATGGGCTGCATGATGCTTCCACGCAGAGCTAAAACCGACTCGTACACAAGTAGAGGTTCTAAGCCTGCCCAGGCAAAGCGGTGCGAGTGTCAGACCGTCACGAAAACATGTCTGTATATTTTGACCCCCCTTGTGTGTGTGTGTGTGTGTGTGTGTGTGTGTGTGTGTGTGTGTGTGTGTGTGTGTGTGTGTGTGTGTGTGTGTGTGTGTGTGTGTGTGTGTGTGTGTGTGTGTGTGTGAATTCGAGTTTAACGTCGCTTTCAACAATTTTTCACTCATATCACGACGGTGTCTGGTTGCGACAGGAAGCTCAATGCTCACTTTTATAGGGCTGCCTCACTGAAGTATCATGTCCCAGACACAAAACATGATACCACGCCCAGTCACATTATTCTGACACTGGGTCGACCAGTCCTAGCTCTACCCTGTAAATCTGAGTGCCAAGCGAGGAGCAGCTAGTACCATTTTTAACGACTGGTATGTCGCGGCTCGGGATCGAACCCGTGACCTCCCGTTCCCCGGAGCGGACACTCTACCAACTGAGCTATCGGGGCCGGTTTGACCCCCTTGAACCCAACTTTTGTACAGTAAAATATGTTCTAGAAAGGGTTATCCTTTGGAAGCAAGGAATATACCACAGAACTGGAAAATATGGAGTGTACATGTTTTCTGGGCCAGACTAGCTAGTTTCGGCAAATTAGGCCTCATCATTGACCAGGTGTAAACGTTATTTTTCTTATTTCTGCTCTGAAATATAGATTGTGGGTACCCGTTAGAACCGCCTCGATGAGGCGGTTCTAACGAGTATCCACAATCTATATTTTGAGCAGAAATAAGAAAAATATCACAATTTTTTATCTTAAAACTTTAGTTTTTCCGGCGGTAAAGTTTACAATGTATTTGTATAGGCGTGTTTTCGTAATGGGAAGCTCAATCGGATGTGGGTCTGGCTCATGTCTTTGATAGGAAACATTGTTTCGAAATAAGAAAACACTTTTCGAGTTATCTGCTTGTTTGAGTTGAGGTTTTACGTCCTCGTCAACACTATTAAAGTAATTTTGGAGACGTTCCTTTCGAGTTTGTGGGATTTTACCCGACCACAGGTAGACCGCTAAATGCGGGTGTACCTAGAAATTTACGGGTTCACCCGCATTGAAAATAGGGGTGTACTTGCAAATTTAGGGGTGTACCCGAAAATTTACGGGTGTACCTGTTTATCTAAAATACAGGTAGGCCGGTATCGGTCATTTTGACCCTTTTGGTACACCATATGGCAAGGAGGTCTCGACGGGCGTCCGTGGACTAGTGGATAAGAGCACTTGGATACACCGCTGTAGTTCGAGCCTGGCTCGGGTCACAAAGTTTAAGAATGATTTTACGAAATTGGGTGCTGAAGTCATTGCGGTTATATATTTTTTCTGAATTTATATACTAAGTCACCATAAAATTCGGATTCGTTAAATCATTCTTCGATATAAAAAGATTGGGCACAACATAAACGTTATACGACCGCGCGCATGCATGATAGTTTGGTAACTTTGCTTCGCTCTTTAAGTGCACGCCGAGGGGTCGGGCCTCAGATT
Source organism: Lucinisca nassula (assembly GCA_963580285.1). NCBI lineage: Eukaryota > Metazoa > Mollusca > Bivalvia > Lucinida > Lucinidae > Lucinisca > Lucinisca nassula. The sequence goes on along the minus strand of OY757016.1, from coordinate 28,843,883 downwards.
CTATGACGGTTCCAGCGTTAAGGATTGCTTAAAATTCAATTTTAAGCAATGTTGGTTGGTACCTGTCCCCACCGGTGTTTCATCTTTCAACTGTTTGATTTTTATGTTCTCGGAGATGTAGTACTTATGAGTTAGGAAGATTTTATGCGGACTGAAAAAAAATATTTGCCTGACTCACGACGAAAGTAAGGACGAGCATTGTGGCCACGTAAAATGGATTTAACCCCTCCCCCTCCCCTTCGTGAAATAATTTTTGCTGGCCGTTCCGGGGTAGTTCTGTCGCGGTCGGTTTATTTTTGTTACAGTGTGAATGTGTGTATCGCTTAAAGTAAATATCTTTTTATTTCGGATAGCCATTTGGCCATTTTATGGGAAAGTAACTGTCCTTTTGGCTTTCCGCTAGTGATGTTTCCGTTAGGGTCTAGTTATTTCATGTTCGTGTATATTTCTCATTGGTGTCTCTGATGGGAGGTGTGGCGCAAATGTATCGCCTTCACTGCTATTTTACTGTTATAAAAATGGAGTTTAAGTGGGATAAAAATTGAATAGGCGAGTTTTCGTATGGGACCTTTATCTTAGAAACTCAAGAACGATTTCGAAACTGCTAAAACCGTGCTTTACAAGCAATCTGTGTTCGAGAAATCGAAATTTCAACGTTGTATGTTTTTTTTTCTCTTTCCATTGCAGGTGGAAAAGGGACTTTGGTCCGTATGTTGAAGACACAGCCTGTTAGAAGTGCTCTTGTCCTTGGCTGTGGCATGCAGCTGTTCCAACAGCTTTGTGGAATAAACACTGTTATGTAGGTTTTTAAAGATTATTTCAGCTAGCTACCATGAAATTCTGCTATTAAGACCACCTAAACTTTCGGCCCCCGCCCATCGGGGCTTGAAGAAATAGATGGGCTGCATGTGATGCTTCCACGCAGAGCTGAAACCGACCGCACACGAGTACTGGTAAAGCAAAGCGGTACGAGTCGCACCGTCCAGGTTTATAAATCCTATAGGTTTCAATGGGCGACAGGGCTTGAGTTGTCATTTCGTCTCAGTGTCGGGTAAAAGTCCTACAAAATCTCCAAAATTACCTATATAGTGTTGACAGGGACGTTAAAAAATCCTCCTTATATGTGGAAGGAGTTCATTTCAACATTTAAGGGTGTCAGGTTGTTTTTTCTGCAAAATTGATTTGGAAAATGACTGAACTTTTTGCAAATAGTGTAGGCCTTGATGAGACGCCGCGTTCATCTCGGGCCTGCACTGTTTGCCAGGGTACCCGTTTTGGGGGTTTCTGGTACTAAATGGGTTAAAGATTATTTCAGATAACTACAAGGAATCTTCAATAACTCTGTCACGGACAGATCGTTCACCTCGGCTTATTCGAACTGACTCTTGAATCCCTGAAGAATTCTGACAATAGCACTAGATATCCATATTTATTATATGACATCGCGTCTGAGAGTGTAATAACGCCATGTAATAAATTCGATAATCTACTAGTGTATTTTAATATGCAAATTAGTTAGATACGGCCCGTATCGTTACATGTTCGACGTCCTTAACGACGTCGCGTTTACTAATGGCGGAATATTGACGTTTTTATAAAACAATCGTGAATAAAATGTCATATGATAAATATTATCTTGCATTTCTGCTCATGTATTATTGAATTTATTAAACTCTTTGCATTTTATCCCTTTTCCTCAACTCGTTTAATAAATTCGACAATACATGAACACTCATGTAAGATCCTCTATATTTAAATATAGTAGGGAGCTATTTTTCTGATTTTATCTTGAAAAGGTATTTTGTGTGTTTGTTTGTTTGATTTGAGGTTTAACGTCCCCGTCAACACTGTATAGGTCAGTGTACTCATTAGATATCCATATATTTAGATATTTTAGGGAGCTTTTCCTGATTTTATCTTTCATCCTTTTTTGTAGCAAATGGAAATCTTCCTCCTTATATATAGCAGGAGTTCATTTCAAAATTTAGGGGTGTCAGGTTTTTTTTTTTTTTTTTTTTTGAAAATGACTGAACTTTTAGCAAACAGTGGAGGCCCTGATGAGACGCCGCAGAACGATGACGCGTTCTGCGGCGTCTCATCTGGGCCTGCACTGTTTGCCAAGGTACCCGTTTTGGGGTTTCTGGTAATAAATGGGTTAAAGATTTATATAGATAAGTACAAGGAATCTTCACTAACTCGGCCACGGACAGATCATTCACCTCGGCTAATTCGAACTCGCTCTTAAATCCCTGAAGAATTCTTACAATAGCTCCAGATATCCATATATTTAAATTATCTTTAAAGGTGTGCTGTGTGCACTCATTAGAATCGACACAACAAGATATCCATATATTTAAATATTTTAGGGAGGCTTTCCTGATTTTTTCTTTAAATGTATGTTCTTTGTACCCATAAGAATCGCCTCAACTGGATTATCTATATATATATGGATATTTTAGGGAGCGTTTTGGTTTATGTTGGACTTTGTCTTTCATATGAGTGGGTGAGGGCCCCCGCCCATCGGGGCTTGAAGAAATAGATGGGCTGTATGATGCTTCCACGCAGAGCTGAAACTTACCGCACACTAGTACTGGTAAACCGCTTAGAGGATCTAAGTCTGTCCAGGAACCGCGGTGCGAGTCGGACCGTCCATGTTTATTAACCCTATTGGTTTCATTGGGCGACAGTGCTTGAGATGTCATTTCATCTCAGTACACATCGGGTAAAAGTCCCACAAAATCGGAAGCAACATCTCCGAAATGACCTATAAAGTGTTGGCGGGGACGTTAAACCTCAAATCAAAGAAACAAACAAACAAAACTTGAGTGGATGATTGAAAGTGGGAACTGAATTAAAGACCACTTTTGAACAGTCCCAAAGGTGGTCTTAATAGGAAATTTACTGTATTATAGAGGATCTTACATGAGTGCTCATGTTGAATTTATTTAACGAGTTGAGGAAAAGGGGATAAAATGCGCGGCTGTTCCGAGCATTTTATCCCTTTTCCTCAACGAGTTTAATAAATTCAATAATACATGAGCACGAATGCAAGAGTCTATTTATCATATGACATTTATAACGCATTTTATTCACGTTTGTTTACAAAAATATCAATATTCCGCCATTACGTAGAAAACATGACGTCGTTAAAGACGTCGTACATGACGTTACGGGACGTCTCTACCTAATTTGCATATTTAATCCACTAGTGGATTATTGAAAATATTACATGGCGTTATTACACTCTCAGACGCGACGTCATATGATAAATACGTATATTTTTCAAACTCCGTCGTCTCTGTTTGTAGATACTACAGCGCAAGTATACTGAAACTCGCCGGGTTTCCTGTGGAACTCGCCATATGGCTCGTGTGTGTCCCTAATGTTGTCAACTGTCTCTGTACTTTCATTGGAATTTGGCTGGTAGAAAGACTGGGAAGAAGGGTCCTCACGCTTGGCAGCATGATTGGTATTTATTTATTTATTTATTTATTTATTTATTTATTTATTTATTTGAGTGAGTGAGTGAGTGAGTGAGTGAGTGAGTGAGTGAGTGAGTGAGTGAGTGAATGAGTGAGTGAGTGAGTTTTATGTCCGCTGCTAAGATCATACGGAGACGGGACCTCGGTTTAAAGACTCATCCGATAGTCTGGGGAAGCCCGGGATCGACCCTGAGACCCTGGTTTAAAAGGCGAGTAGCATAACCACTACACCACGGATGCTTCTATTGATTTTTGCATGGTTGTTTCATTGGCAAAACATGTCCATGTGAAATAATGGCGACCAACATGGTGTCAGAAATGATAACTATATGGTAAAAACTGTAACATCTTTCTTACTCCTCTTTCAACATAGCCTGAGTGTGCTCGTGAGAACCGCCTCAATGAGGTGCTTCTAACGAGTACCCACAATCTATGTTTTTGAGCTAAAATAAGGCAGATGATGTATACCCCTGTAAACACCACTTTCTCTATTTAAAGTGAGGTTAAGTGTGTGTGGGGGGGGGGGGGGGGGGGGGCTCCGTTTCACGAACTTGTTAACATAATATGTTTGTATTTTATTCATTTATTTATGGTACTTAATCTATTTGCTGTTTGTTATTTATCTATTTGTTTGTTTGTTATTTTATTTATTTATTTATCAATTTATTTATTTATTCTACTTTTTCCTTATTTATTATTTATTTATTTATTTGTTTGTTTGTTTATTTGTTTGTTTGTTTGTTGGTTATTTATTTATTTATTTATTTATTTATTTATTTATTTATTTATTTATTTATTTATTTATTTATTTATTCTATGCTTTCCTTATTTATTTAATTATTTATTCATTTACTTCTCGGTGTCTGATCATGACATGTCAGGGTTGACAACCTTCGAAAAAGGAATCCGAGAGTTTACAAATGCATATGACCCTGCCAGCACAAAACAGAGGGCCAGCGTCGGGCCGATAGCGATACGACGTTGCTACGTCGTATCGCTATCGGTCCGACGTTGGCCCCGCATCCTTTACTGGCTTGGGAGTTTGTTAACTTAGGACAGTTCGAGAGCAAGTCACCAAACTTCCTTTTGGATTCGTTAACAAGCAGGAGTCCAAAATAGATGAAACGGAACAAGAATGCTATCGAAGGCTACGTCAAACTTGTACAGGTTGACGTTAGTGTTGACGTTAGGGTTAACGTAAATGCTGACGGATTGACTAGCCGACGAATGTTTTTATACATATGTTTGTGTCAATGTTTTATGTTCTAGTCAACACTATTTAGGGCATTTTGGAGACGTTACTTCCAATTTTGTGCGGCTTTTACCCGTCACTGAGATAATTCGTTTGTTTGAATTGAGGTTTAACGCCCCTTTCAATACTATTTAGGTCATTTTGGAGACGCTGCATCGAATTTTGTGGGACTTTTACCCAATGCAACATTGCGATGAATTACCTTTTCAAGCCCTGCCGCCGTATGAAACCAAAAGGTTTATATGCATTGGACGTTAAGACTCTTACCACTTTGCCTGGGCAAGCTTAGACATTCTAAGCTGTTTACCAGTAACCAAAAGTTTGGTAGGTTTCAGCCATGCGCGGAAGCACCGAGCAGCCGAATCTATTTGTCCAAGCCCCGGTGGGCTGGGTCCAACAACATATGGGATGACGCTCGGGTTGACGCATATGTTGACGGATTGACTAGTGGACGAATAGGCGAAAACCCTAAATCGATTAGAAACAATCAGGAATAACTTATTACGGAGCTCATTTCCGTGACGTCGATTGACAGTTTCTACTACTAGCGTTTTACTTTTACTGTGGGAACTTACTGGGTCGATTGTATATCAATCGACCCAGATTTATGAAGTGCAGTAGCTTTTCAAAACTGATGTCCACGTGACTGTCACTGCCCTGTCGTAAATCCAGGAAACGGGTTTTCATAGGAAATAGCCGCGCTGTTCTTATTGCCATGAGATCAGGATGTTGCGTAAGAGGATTATCCATAGAATCTGGGCTGGAACCGTGTGTCGGGTTTGGCATTAACAGAAACAGTCTTTAGAACTTCTTGTTCAGGACAATTAGACAATAGACCCACCAGTGCTGCCAGTGCTTTGATTTTAGAACTACATACTTACCGGCATCACACAAACCAGTTTAATCAGTTAATCCTTATCCCGCTAAATAATTAATTGATCCACACCCATTTCAGCATTTGAACCAATCAGATAACTAGATGTAATTCATTGCTACAATTTCACAAAATGAATGTCAAACAGTGTAGATCCTGGTCAGATGGCTTCTAAAGAAGCCATCTGATCTGGATCTACACAGGTTGTAAAAGAAGAGGTTGTCGTGATCAACGGGATAAGGGTTAACACACACGTTAATTTGCAATAGAACTTATATTCAGCGACTTATTTGCTTCAAACATAAGGACGATCGAACTGACGTTAGCAGCCGCCATTTTGATCATTTCGTTTGTACATGCTTAGGTTTTTATTGTTATGATTTAATCATGTTTCAGTGAAAACCAAATCAAGCGAAGAAAATTAAACAATCACATTCTATAGTAGAACATAATCAGCGCTAGAAGTGGTTCAATGGATTTTTTTTTTTCAGAGAAAATTCGGTTTTGCAGTCATTTTAACCGAAAGTTGGTAAAGCTGTTAACGATAAAGACCGAGGCTAGTACTTCCATTACCTGCCGCTAGATGGAGCTGTAGATAACTGTTTATGGTTTCTTCTGACTGAAGAGTGCCTCTGTCGATCGTCCCAATGCCAAAATGGCCGCCTACAAAACGGTAGTGATGGCACTTCTCTGACGCAGTTTGCTTCTATTGACATGACTTTTATTTCAGGAGTTATGATTGGTTTAGCAGTGCTTGCTGTAGGGTTTCAGCTGTCAATCAAGTTTACACCAGAGATTAAAGTTACAGAACTCAATGCAACATATTCTTACTGTGCTAAATTCAAGTAAGTAGAAGCGTCGGTGAATTATGGGATAATTGTATTCAAAATTGTCATTTGGGGAGGTTAATCGGTGGTTTTACGGTCGGAAATTTCGTTTTACGGCGACGCGTTATTCGTTTTACGACCGTAAAACCGACGATTTACTTCCCCAAATGGCAATTTTCAATACAGTTATCCCCATTCTAATGCACTTATTCATTCATTTTGTTTAAAAATGTTCTTTTTGCCCAAAACGGCAAGCGCAGTCAGCTGCGTAAAACCCAAAACCAACCAATGAAAAGCGACGTTATACGATGACGTCGGATTTCCGACAGTATATCGCAGAAGATACTGTCGCAAATTTTTGACTTTATCCAATCAAACGTCGTGTTACATACGTAAGTGCATTAGAATTTTGTTAGTTTGTTTGTGTGTTTGTTTAGATTTTGACTGTCGTGTCAATCCTATTTAGGGCACATCGAGCCAATCAGTTTACCTAACGACACTTTCCTGGGTATGTTTCTATATAAGCGGGTAGCTTTTACGGTAAACATTCTTACAACTGACCTTCTCGAATCAGGTGCAGAGAGACAATGACTGTAGGTAGGTCTTCATGATATATCTCCTTGAAAGAATGTTGCCGACCCGGTGTCGGTAAAAATAAAATTTTGTACAATGCATGGAATGGGGCAACTCTTTCAATTTTTTTTTTCTCCCTTATCAGTGGGTGTATACTCTAAACAGATGCACCCGCCCATAGAGCCTTGGAGAAATAGCTTGAGTTGCATCGTGTTTCCGCGCAGAGCTGCAACCGACCGAACTTGAGTAATGGTAAACCGCTTAGAAGATCAAGTCTGCCCTAGAAAAGTGGCGCGAGTTGCACTAGGGCCTCAAACCTTAGCGGTTCTTTGGGCGGTATGGCTTGAGATGTCATTTCATCTCAGCGTTTGGTTTTGGTAAAAGTCCCACAAAATCGGAAGCATCGTCTCCAAAATGACCTAAATAGTGTTTGCAAAACCTCAATACAAACAAACAAATACTCTTACAGGAGGAACAAATTCTTTCCTTTACCCATTTTACCGCATGGGTTAACCCATTTTGTACCGGAAACCCCAAAACGGGTCAGAATCAGAACTGTTTACTCGTGAAACTTCCTTAGACAATCCTTCACCAGGACCTTCGACCGAAATCCTCCCAAGGGTGGTAATTGGCAAACAGTACAGGGCCCAGATCAGACGCCGCGTTCTGCGGCGTCTGATCAGCGCTTACACTGTTTGCAAAAAAGTTCAGCGATTTGAAGAAAACAACCTGACATCCCTAAATTTTGAAATGTTTTTCTGCTATATATACGGCGGCAGATTCCATTTGGCACAAAACAGGGTTAACAAGAATACAAACTAAAGTCCCAAAACACGTCTTCCTTGTAAACGTGGGGGATAACACGCAAAGTTCCGCCTTTTCACATAAAATTCAAAGGCAGCTTCTTACATGAGGTGCGTTCAACAATGCGGACGCTCGCCGACCGCTCACTTTGCTGTCTACGTTCTGTAGGCAACAAAGTGAGCGCTCGGCGGACGCCCGCCTTTTTGAACGCACCTCAGGAGTGTTGGTCATGTGGACGTTGCTGCAGTCCAATTGACTATCACTCCAGGGAACTGTCATTTATAGCCGGACTTTTCTTGTCGGTATGACGTCAGAGTGCTACGTCAAAAAAGGAAACATTGACGGCTCACTAACGGTTGCTGGGACATTGTTAAACAGTGTAGACCCAGATCAGACGCCACGTTCAGGGTCTACGCTGTTTGCATAAAACGGGAACTGAGGGTAAAACGAAACAATCTTATTCACCCTCCAGGACTATTTTCCCAGCTCAGAGACAATCGACCCACTAGTGCTGTCAGTGCTTTGATTTTAAACATATAGCCGCTTTGAAACTGAACTACACAGCCGAAGCGTGCTTCATTAACCCCGAAAAGTCTCTGTAACCTCCTGAGACAGCCAACAAAAGTGAAAGCACATACAGTCAAACCACATATGGTAAAACCTGTCTTAGTGGCCACCTCTATTAAGCAAGCAACCTGTCTTAAGCAAGCATGCATTTAGTTCCCGAAAAAAGGCAAATATTCGCCTGTATTAAGCAAGCACCTGTCTTAAGCAAGTGCATTTTGAACATCCCTGTGGTGCTTGCTCAACACAGGTTGGACTGTACTCTCTCTTTTATGTCCAGAATGGCGGGCTAGCCCAGCAAACCTTGCCTATGGATACGTTCTCAGCTCGAAAGAAATAACATCCTATCATCTTCAGACAAATGACATGAAATGTCAAGCTTTATTTTCTGCGAAAAATGAAAACGACAGCAACAAAAGTCGTAGACTGGTGCAAATCTGAAGGTCCGACTTATAATCATGCCAGTTCCAGTCTCGCTGGCTCTAGAAGCGTGAAGTTCAGGGGCCCAGTGTTCAAAGCATTGTTAGCTTAACGAGCTAGTTAGTAGTCAAATTGTTAACTGTTCTAGTAATTTGTTTGTATGTTTGATTGAGGTTTAACGTCCCCGTCAACACTGTAAAGGTCATTTTGGAGACGCTGCTTCCAATTTTGTTGGACTTTTACCCGACATTGAGATGAAATGACATCTCAAGCCATGTCGCCCAATGAAACCAATAGGGTTTATTAGCATGGATGGTCCGCCTCGCAGCGCGGTTCCTGGACAGGCTTAGATCCTCTAACCGGTTTACCAGTACTCGTGTGCGGGTCGGTTTCAGCTCTGCATGGAAGCATCATGCAGCCCATATATTTCTTCAAGCCCCTATGAACTGTTCTAGTAAGTACAATATCTAATACTCTAGTATTTTTGCTGAAAAAATGTGAACAGCTTTTGCATTTGCAAAAGCTGTTCACATTTTTTTCTGCAAAAATATCAGTATCTTTGCCATATTTAATGATCAAAGTTTTAACGATACATTGACTAACGGCATCATTAGTTTGGAACAACTGACCCCAGGTGGGTAATTTCCGGGGATTCCGGTTTTCGATCACGTCTGATATAAGAAAAGCTTGCAATTAGGGGAATGTTTTAAATGATTCTAATATGTTAAAGGATTGTAAAATTTCGATAACCTAGGCCAGAAAAAGAAACGAATCAGCTAATGAGAAAAGGACACATTACATTGGCGACCAGCACAGGATTAAGTGAGACTGCGCACCTGAGCCTGTGCTGCTCACATACAGGTGGAGGAGACCTTGAAGTAACTTCATACAAGAAGTCATACGTCTAGTCCTACCGGTTCGCTGCAAGCGCGCATTTGAAGGACATTAACCCATATATGACAATGGAATCTCCCACCTAATAAGTTTGGCGTTGCCAATTTTCAATCATAGGGGTGTCAGGTTTGTTTTGTACTGTACAAAGATGCATTTACTTTTAGCTAATAGTGGTTATCCAGATCAGACGCCGCGTTCTGTGTCGTCTGATCTTGGTATACACTATTTACCAATGTCCCCAAAATTTGACGCTAGGCATAGATTGATTAATCCAAGACTTCTAAGCGCCGTTGGTCTCATGTATAAACGCAAATGTTTTTCGGGGAACATAGAATGGTCTCTTAGAACTTTGCAGGAATGTTATTCCTTTTGGTACTCGTAACATGCCTGTATTTTTCAGTTTATGCGAAGACTGTATAACTGACAAACACTGTGGATTTTGCTATGAGAAAGATTCCCCGGCAAACACGGGGAGCTGCCTCAACGTTTACAAAGACAAACCGGAACGCTACGCCGCAACGTCAGATATGACGACATTTAGGTGTAATAAAACGACTACTTGGGATTTGCCACGTTCAGATAGAAAGTATGCCTGGGCAGACTCGTACTGCCCCACAGACTATAGCTGGATGGCCGTTCTTGGACTGGCCCTCTTTGTCATGGGTTTTGCCCCTGGTAAGAGTTTATTTGTTTGTTTGATTTTGGGTTTAACATCCCCGTCAACACTGTAAAGGTTATTTTGGAGACGTTGGTTCCAATTTTGTGGGACTTTCAGTTGAAATGACATCTCAAGCCTTGCCACCCAATGAAACCAATAGGGTTTATATGCATGGACAGTCCGACTCACACTACTTTTCCTGGACAGGCTTAGAACCTCAAAGCGATTTACCAGTACTCGCGTGCGATCGGGGAAGCATCATGCAGCCCAATCTATTTCTTCAATCTCCGTTGGGCGGGGGTCATGTAAAAGTTTAACCTTCTCTATTCTGTAGACCAGCACATAAACCTGTGCAAATGGTGTATTCTAACACAGAGTGCCTAGCTATGCAACAGAAAGGAACTGTGATTTAAATAAATCACTTAGATGAAGAGCGTGATGCAAACAGCCGTGGTTCTGTGACGTCACTCGAAGATTACTTGAAGTTAGACGGTGTAACGTCATTTTCTCACAGGAAAAACATAACAAAAGGTCATAAATGTGTGTGGTTCAGTCAGTAATTTTGGTGGGACGGCAGAAAGTTGGGAGAATTTGAAGGACAGTGTGTTAGAATTGAAAAAGATCAGCTCAAATATTTAGTTTGTTGAGTAATAAATCACAATATGTCGGTAAGTCGTAAATAGACAAATCACTCGCGCTACTTGCTTGTGATTCGATCTACTTTATAACTGCCCTCCAGACTGTGATTTATTACTCAACCAATCACTGCTCAAGCTGATCTGTTTCTTAAATATCGAGGCTTCTCCTAGGAACAAAACTAAATGATTTTGACTCCAACCACATATAAAAAGGATTGGGCGTGCCCGAATTCAAAATTGGGTTCAGTTGATTTCAGAAACCATCACGTGAACACGTCCATGAAATGTCAACCCGTTCCAAATCCCACTTTATATAGAGAAAACTGTGGTTTATGGGAGTATACATTATTTTCCTTATTTCTGCTCCAAGACATAGTTTGTGGGTACTCGTTACAACCGCCTCAATGAGGCGGTTCTAACGAGTGCACAAAACCTATGTTTGGTGTATAAATAAGTAAAATATGATAAAATTTCATCAGAAAAAAACATCCGTTTTCGGGATATGGAAGAATGCACTATGTCACACGGATGTCTTATCGCAATGCTCATGCATCACGAAAACACGCCTATATAATTTTGTCCCACTTGAACCCCACTTTTATATAGTAAAACTGGGGTTTCCGGGGGTATACCTTATTTTTCTTATTTCTTCTATAAGATATAGATTGTGGGTACTCGTTAGAACCGCCTCGATGAGGCGGTTCTAACGAGTGCCCACAATCTATATTTGGAGCAGAAATAAGAAAAAATATCGCAATTTTTCATCATAAAATTTTCATTTTTTCGGCGATAAAGGTGGCAATGTATTTGTATAGGCGTGTTTGCGTAATGGGACGAAAGGATAAGAGTTAAGCTAGAGCAACATCTTATCCATTGAAGATCACGGGCCTCCCCGGCTTAGTGGGTAAGAGCGCTGATACTTAATCATTAGGTCTCTCGCCGCTGTGGTTCACGCCTCGCTCGGGTCACCTGGAGAGGCCAAGTTCTGGAACGGAAGGTCAGGTCGTTTTTCTCCGGGTACTCGGTTTTCGTCCACCGCCGATTAACGATCGGCTCGAAATAAGTGAACTAATCTTGAAAGCAAACCAAAAGCAAAATCATTGAAGATAACTGGTGATCAGGTGGTGGTCGGCTCAATGCCTTTCGGTCAGAATACATTCTATCGTGGAGATGGATTTTGAAATCTTTTCTACGGTTATTCTCTCGCGGACGGTATTTATCTTTTCTGTCGAAAGATGGCTAACCTCTTCCAGGAAATATGGCTAGGTAAACTGACGGGCTCGATATCATCTAAATGGTTTTGGCTGGGCCGTTAAACTACAATACAACAAAACAAACAAATTTATGGCCATTTATTTACAGTATCCTCGTTATAACGACAGCATCCTTTCCCTTACACCTTGCCGTTGTAAAGAAAATGCCGCTATAAAGAATCACAATTTCATTTCAATCAGAATCCGTATATGTCACAGCAGGCACATGACGTAATTGTGACGTCACATCAACGTCGGTACAACGTCATGAGGGTTATGCAACGTCAATTCTACGTCGGGACGTTCCACCGACATTGATTCGACGTTGCCCTAGCGACGTGTGCCTGCTGGGGTTATCAAGGGTTTTTTCCCCACATTTACTCCAAGAAACAAATGTTGTGGACATTTGTTGGAATCGCTTCGCCGATTCACCCTTCACACTCGTGTAAGATTGTTATAATATTACTAACTTAGAACTTTTAGGGATGGGGACATTCCATCCCCTTTATCGATTATTTCACATAAATGGATGAAATCGACTGTCTGCTCTTTTCTTATGTATGAGATGAGCCAGCGCATGATAAAACCAACAATAAGACATATGTGCCCATCAAAGTCTGATCAGAGTCTTCGTTGTGCACTCTAAGGATAGCTAAGGGCCCCTTGCTCCTTCATGCAGCAGCTGAAGACTCTGGTTAGACTATATGGATGTGCAGGCTGATCTGATTCTTCGCTAGACGCACATGTCTTATTGTAGGTTTTGTCATGCGCTCATGCGAATCTTTATTTCAGGCCTTGGTCCTATGCCCTGGACAGTGAATTCTGAGATCTACCCAACCTGGGCCAGAAGTACTGGGACATCCCTCGCTACAGCTACAAACTGGGTGTTTAACCTTATCGTGTCCCTCACTTTCCTTACCCTGCTGGAAAGCGTGGGAAAATATGGTGCGTAAATTTTGCTTATTTTCATTGCGCATGCGCATCTTTCAAGTACAGTCGAACTTCAATGTCTCGGACATACTTTGGACTATGCTGATTTGTTCTAGACGGGGTGTTTGATTGACTGATTGATTGATTGATTTGGGGTTTAACGTCCCCATCAACACTATTTAAGTCATTTTGGAGACGTTGCTTCCAAATTTGCGGGACTTTTACCCAAAATTGAGATGAAATGATATCTCAAGCCCCACTGCCAAATGAAACCATTGCATGGACGGTCCATAATACCATTTTTTTTTTGGGGGGGGGGGGGGGAGGGGGGTTGGTTTTACGGCCATTTCAAGATTATTTCACTCATATTGAGCCTATCGTTAATCAGAGGTGGGCGAAAACCGGAGTACCCGGAGAAAAACCACCTGACCTTCCGTTGCAGAACTTGGCGTCTCACATGCAACCCCAACGCGGCTCGAACCCACAGCGGTGAGAGACCTAATGATTAAGAGTCAGCGCTCTTATCCACTAGGCCACAGAGGCCCGTCTACTAACACCATTTCGCCTGGGCAGGTTTAGAGCCTCTAAGCGGTTTACCAGTACTCATGTGCGCGGTCGGTTTCAGCCCTGCGTGGAAGCATCGTTGCAGCCCAATCTATTTCTTCAAGCCCCGATTGGCGGGGGCAAACGGGGTGCTTGAGCTACACAGGAGTGTTTATAGCGCCAGGCCAGGAGGCAAAGGGACAATATTCTCTAGTACATGCATGTGTGCTGTGTGTACCCATAGAATCGCCTCATCACCTCATCGAGGCGATTTTAACGAGTGCACACAGCATACATTTTTTCCAAGACAAAATAAGAACATCGCTCTAAATTATCCTATAATGTTATTGATTACCTGATTAATGACAATTTTATTAACTGACACCATTAAAAACATGGTTATTGATTTTGACCTCATTAATTACACATATTATTAATTGACTATCCTGTATTGGTCAGAGGTCATCCGTATTTACACCAGGTCAACCAATATTAACTGAGGTCAAGTGAGTAAAAAAATCAATAATAATGATTTTTTTAATTGTGTAAATTAATAAAATTGTCATTAATCAAGTAATTTCGCATTGACCCAGTTACAGGTCCTCGGTCAGCTGCGTTGGCCCTCGGCCTTCGGCCTCGGGCCAAAGCAGCAGACCTCGGACTTGTACCTGGGCCAATACGAAATTACAATGTACTTGATTATTAACATTATGAAATCGAGTCATTGAAGTTTCACGTAGTTCGATATACCTGTACGTTTACATAATTATACAACGTTTTAAGCTTAGTTGGGAGGCAAGGTGTTGCGTACCTTGCCTCACTGCGGCGTCCAACTGATATTGGCTTTCAGTTGGGCATGACCTGCTGTCCTTGCAGCAGGTATGGGAAGAGAAGAAATATGTTGTTATTTCTTCTGTTTCTACACTTCCATGTTATTCCTCTTTATCAGTTACCCCCTATATTAATTGCATTGTAACACCCTGACCTGATAAACATATACTATCTCAGGACAAGTGAACTTGACTTGAACTTGTTCAAGTCAACATGACACTGCACATCTATGAACTGGACTGCTGGAAAAATTGACAAAAAATGTAAGAGTGTGTAATGGGATCTAACTGATAAATAGAATACCAGATTCGGGTCATTTGGTATCAATTTCATCAGGCTCGGCTTCGAGAACGCATGTAGAATCGCTCGGCAAGCCTCTTGATTCTACAAGCAAACTCGAATCCTTGCCTGATAAACTTTATATCAAAAGACACAAACCTGGTATTCTCTATTTATCAGTTACCCCCTTTATTAATTGCTAAACCCTGACCTTATAAACATATGCTATCTCAGGACAAGTGAGCTTTATCAGGTCAACGTGACACTGCACTTCTATGAACTGGACTGCTGGAAAATTTGACGAAAATGTAAGAGTGTACAATGGGATTCACGGATAAATAAATACCAGATTCGTGTCATTTGATATCAAGTTTCGAGAACGCATGTAGAACCGCTCGGCAAGCCTAGCGATTCTACAAGCGTTCTCGAAGCCTTGCCTGATCAACTAAATATCAAAAGACACGAACCTGGTATTCTCTATTTCTCAAGTGGCCTCACTTTCATCTCCTCTACTATCTCTTCTATCTCTTTCAAGGGTTGACGTGACGTCAAACCCCATTCTCAAGTTTAATGAAAGTCTGTGTTATATTCCATCCTTTAAAAAAACAAAACACTTGACCAACTTTCTTTACAAGATGAATAAATTAGTATGGTTCTAGAATATGACCTCTAGTTCCACCCGGATCCTAGAAAGTATAAACATATTGTCTTTGGTCAAGGTGAGGTTACTGTCAGTTTATATCCCTTTTTGGGTCGATTTTTTGTCAGTCGGTCCAAAATTACTAAGCACACTAGCTTTGCCTTACGTTGTTGATGTCCAGAAGAAAACCTCTCCTAAAAGAATGAAAGAAAGAAATAAAGAAGAGAAAAAGAAGAAGAAGAATATGAGGAAGAAGAAGAAGAGGGAGAGAAGAAGAAGAAGAAGAAGAAGATGATGATGATGATGATGATGATGATGATGATGATGAAACAGTGAAACTTCAAAAACTAGAACACGGAAGACTAGTTAAAGACCATTAAAATATGACTAATTCGAACTCGTTCTTAGGTCACTAGAGAATTCTCCCCAAAACAGTTCGATGACACACCCGTGCGACATAAATTAGTGCATTTTTCACATCTCCAGAATGGCTACTTTTCTGATGATAATCCGTGATACTTTTCTTATTTGTACCGCAAACATAGGTTGTGGGTGCTCGTTAGAACCGCGTCATTGAGGCGGTTCTAACGAATACCCTCAACCTATGTCTTGGAGCCAAAATAAGAAAAAAAATGTATACCCCCATGAACCTCAGTTTTCTCTTTATAAAGTGGGGTTTAGGGGGTGTTCATTACATGAACTTATTAACATGATGAAGCCCATGGTTTCAAGAGATCATTTAGGGTGTTACCCGATTATATCTTGAAAAGGTATGTTGTTTGTACTCATTAGAATCGCCTCAATGAGGCGATTCTATTGAGCACACACAACACTCCGTTAGTTTACAGAGGATTGAAAAGATATCTTTAAGTCGTCTCCATTTTTCCTCATGGCTAGTCCTAAGATTAAGGCCCCCGCCCATAGGGGCTTGAAGAAATATATGGGCTGCATGATGCTTCCACGCAGAGCTGAATCTGGCTCGCACGCTAGTACTGGTAAACCGCTTAGAGGATCTAAGCCTGTCCAGGAACCGCGGTGCGAGGCGGACCGTCCATGCTAATAAACCCTATTGGTTTCATTGGGCGACAGGGCTTGAGATGTCATTTCACCTCACATTGTCCGGTAAAACTCCCACACAATTGGAAGCAACGTCTCCAAAATGACCTTTACAGTGTTGACGGGGACGTTAAACCTCAAATCAAACAAAAACAAACAAACAAAAACAAACAAACAAAGTCCTAAGATTAACCCTCAGTAGATCGAACTACCCCTATCTCGAACAATTTTCATACTTCCACAAGTTTTCGAGCTATAGACACATCCAAGAGCTACGTCATCATCCAGTCCTACTATTTGCCGGGACTAACCGGTGGTTGGCAAAAAACGTATTTCGCCATTTGTCGCCATTGTGAACACGATTTTATTTTCTCAAACACGTCTTTTACTTGGATTTAAAACGTTGACCTTGACCCTAAAGACTTAAAACAGACATATCTAAGCTTGTAATTAATGATCTTTAAAAGAATCGGAACTGTTTTTATGATATTTCTTGTCTTATTTACGGAGGTAACGGGGTGGGATGGTCTGAGTTCAGTTTTAATAACAATGCGTATAACTAGCAGAAAATGCATGAATTAGTACTAGAATATATTTAAGTACCCATTTACAGTATAATTCGATAGATTATCTGTGAAAGTCAGCTGAAATAAACGTGGAACAGAAATCCTATTTGCAGTGTGTTTATATGGAGCCTGACGCTTTTCGCCAACCACGGAGAACGGTAATCCATGTCAGATTTCAAAGGGAAGTAATTTGCACATGCGCAGTGAAATGTAAACAAAGTCACGTGTCAAAACATTTGATCCGTCTAATGAAGTATGACTGTATTTTTGATCCAATTTTCATTTCAGGAACTTTCTGGTTGTACTTTGGTGTATGTTTTCTTGGATTTATCTTCATGTTTGTTCTATTAAAAGAAACGAAGAATAAGACTCTGGAGGAAGTTCAGGAGCTCTTCATGTCGAAAGCATACAAAGCCAAACTAGAAATGGAAAGAGCTAGAGATATAGAGAAGAAAGATCCTGGTGAAACCAAGTTTTAACTGTACAAATCCGCGACGAGAAATAGTCCTTAACCCTTAAAGGGCCAAGCGGAAATGTAGAGCAGGAACAGACGACATCGTTTTTTTTGTTTTTGAATCATGCCCGATATTTCCTATGAATCGTCTGGCTAGCAGACCATTCAAATGAAACATCAGGCCTTAATTTCTAAAATTAACATAAACATGTTTGAACTGACATCTGCTACAGTCGCACTTTAAGTGTCGATTTGGCAAAACATATTTATAAAACATAACATTCTGATATTAAGACCAGCTAAAATTCAGACGTATGCTTCTTAGAATACCACATTTTAAACTTCTTTTTTATTATTCATTTCTTTTTTCATTATCCGGTGTCATCTCGTAAGAGACCACATTTGGAACTGTCAAAAGTGGTCTTAAGGACCACTTTTAAACAGTCCCAAAGGTGGTTTAAGCATGTGAATGATACTGCATTAATTATTTTTTTTTCAGGCACATTTGGACAAAGATTAAGAAAACTAAAGACTTTCATTTTTTACGCATAAATTTCACATACCATTACGATAACACACCCGTACGACATAGTGCATTTTTCACATCCCCAAAATGGCCATTTTTTCTGATGAAAAACCGTGATATTTTTCTTACAAATACTGCAAACATAGGTTGTTGGTGCTCGTTAGAACCGCCTCATTGAGGCGGTTCTAACGAGTACCCACAACCTATGTCTTGGAGCAAAAATAATGTATACCCCCGTAAACCCCAGTTTTCTCTATATAAAGTGGGGTTTAGTCACGGACTTGTTCACGTGATGCACGAATTTAGCTTCTTTTTTCGACGTAAACATATAGTTGTTGTGTCGAGGTAACGACTGAGAAGTTTTTTATTTCAGCTGTCCAGTGCCATTCGGTTTTGCAGACACTTCTCTGTGGTTTCTTTTTCTTTTTTATTTACTTTTCTTCTATCTCTTCAATGTATTTCTCGCTTTCAGAAACTTCGTTGTTAAGACCCGCAAATTTGTTATAACACTTTGCATGCTGGATATTTTAGCAGATAAGATATTTCTCTTATTTTCCCCAGAAAGCAGGACTTGGCACTTTTTGCAGTTTGCATGGGGTGTCAAGTCCTGTTTTCTGGGAAAAATA
Source organism: Lucinisca nassula (assembly GCA_963580285.1). NCBI lineage: Eukaryota > Metazoa > Mollusca > Bivalvia > Lucinida > Lucinidae > Lucinisca > Lucinisca nassula. Next base: position 28,825,193 of record OY757016.1, on the reverse strand, counting down.
AGAAAACTATTTATAATATGTCGTCCGCTGAATAAGCCCAGACAGCAGCAAAGGTTAGAGCATATTTAGAAGTTTAAGTTATTCAGTGTTTGTATTCTTTTCATCATCCAAACAAAGGTTCTCTGGATGTGACGCGTGTAATCTTCTCATTCCTGAGTTTCTGAAGTCAACTCTTCCACAGTTGCATTTGGACACTTCCATTCTGTTAAATTCTGTTTTTAGTTTCGGTTTTACGATCCTTTCAAGCTTATTTCACTTATTTCGCGGCGATAGTTAATAAGAGGTTGGCGAAACCCGGATTTTTTGATTGACTGATTTGAGGTTTAACGTCCTCTTCAACACTGTACAGGTCATTTTGGAGACATTGCTTCCAATTTTGTGGGACTTTTTACCCGACATTGACATGAAATGACATCTCAAGCCCTGTCGCCCAATGGAACCAATAGAGTTTATAAGCGTGGACGATCCAACTCGCACCGCTTTGCCTTGGCAGGCTTGGATCCTCCAAGCGGTTTACCAGTACTCTTGTGCGGTTGGCTTCGCACCAGGCTTTCCACTGCAGAACTTGACGTCTTACATGTTACCCGAGCGAGCCTCGAACCAAAGCGGTAAGATACTAATGATTAAGAGTAAGCGCGCTTATCCACGGAGGCCCGTTCTGTTTCCATATGGGGTTTAAAGTGTCACAGGATGGCAGTGTAGATCCAGATCTGGATCGTATACTGTCTGTTTCGCTCTACAAAGGTCGAAAGGGTAAAATCTAAGGGTTTTGTTGGGCATTATTTTGTTTAACAATTCAGGTATTCCAGCGTTCACGAACGCTTAAAATTGTCGTGATTCAGTCGCCTACGCTCGGCGAAGACATGATAAACCTGCATGCATACACAATAACAGATCGTCCGTATCCGTGTAGCACACTGCTAATACGTGGGTGCACAGGTTGACCTTGGTCATCGCTGGAAGCATATTTGTATGTCGAGGCTTAGATGCTATACATATTGTATCCTGTTATTTGATAAAATATAAATTTGATATATTTGATATATTCAAGGACAAAATAAATGGAATTCAGAAGGAAGTTGATGGACTTATGGGATCTTTTGTTTGTTTTTGTTTGTTCTGGAATTTTATGTCCCAGTCAAACTATGTAGGTCATATCGAAGTGGACAGTTTACCAAACAAAATCTTCCTGGACAGGCTTGTATACATTCAACGTCACCACAACTGGTGTTACGGAATATGTGGTGGCCTTAAAAAAGCCTCCCCGCACATCATTGTGTGAGTGTGTGTGTGTCGAAGGGGTCATATCAATTAACGACGAAATAAGGTCACCTTAACCCTCTAGTGCCCAAACCCCTTTCTAGTGTGGAAAAAATTCTCAAACTAAAATATGTGATTCCTGTCAAGAAGTTTATCACAAAATCAAAGAGGTTTCGGGTATTAATGTCCCGGATGTGATTTTATGGCATGTATCATATATGATACATCGGGCATTAAGTTTTCATGTATCATATATGATACATTTACTGTATGCTGTTTTCCTTAACTAAATTAAGGTATAGGATAAATACAATTGGTACAATTTAATTAAAACATTAATTTAAACAATTTTAACACAGTAATATGTAACAGGGGAACAACAAAAATATTAAAATGCTGAAAATTGGGCATGGAATTTCATAAATGGTGCGGATGCAAATTATTTCCTACAAAAGTCCATAGGCATTCAGCAGAGACTCAAATCAGTCAAGGCCTTCTCAACCTTGTGTACAATTATACCAAGTCCCATCAATATATCTCAAAGGGTATTTGAGGTATGGCCATTACAAGATTATATTATCAGGGCAGATAACTTAAAGACCAGGGCAACAAGAGTTGTGGTACTTGTTTGCCTGCTTAACTTCATGTGTACAATTATTGTACAATGATGGTGAATACCATCAATATGCCTCAGAGGGTATTTGGTGATATGGTGATCACAAGGTAGTCATACTATTATATTGTATGGGGAGATAACTCAAATACCTTGGCATCGAGAGTTCTGGTTCTTGCGCATGACACAACTTCTCAACCTTGTGTACAATAAATATTGGAGATATGGCAATGACAATGTCATCATACTATGATAATGGAAGGGGATAATACCATGGCACCCAGAGTTGTGGTTCTTGTGCATCACACACCTTCTCAAACTTGTGCACAATTGTGCCAAGTACCATATCTCAAAGGGTATTGGAGTAAAGGCCACCACAAGGCTTTGTCTACGGACGTGCGGAGGGATGGGTGCCAGACTGATTGCTATATCCCCCGAACCTAATTGGTTGGGGGATAAAAAGTATGTATTCGCCGGTAAAACCCAGTTTTACTACATGAAAGTGGGGTTTAAGGGGGTCAAGATTATTTAGGTGTGTTTTCATGATGAATAGCCAATGTATCATATATGATACACAAAACAAACGGCACCATGTGCATGTTTCACTGCAAGTATCGAAATATAATGTATGAGGTGTCTTAATTTCATACCAATGATATTAGATAAACGAAAAGATGTTGATAGGTGTAGTATAAACAAGACACAGTTACCTTTTAAATTTTAATTATCATGTATCATATATGATACATATATGATACAGTAGATTTAATGCCCGATGTATCATATATGATACATGGAAACTTACACGCACAGAGAACACTAGCCAAGATATTTGCAGAGTCTACAGTCATATATTTATATTTTTCAAGCTTTAATTCTTATTACCAGATGTAATTTGCATATTATACATACAAGTTCATGCAGATTCCACCCGGATGTTATGAAGTCTATAACAGGAACCTAGTGACACATGGAAGCCGCCGTATTGGAAAGAAAATTAATGTCACATAACGCAAAGCTGGACTAAGAATATGAACCTTTTATTAATATTTCCAAGCTAAATGAATAAAAACAAAGGAAAGTAAGTCAAAATGCATACATAATGTCAACTAATAGCTTTTGAAAATACATGTATCATATAATATTATGATACACCGGGCATTAGAGGGTTAATTTTAGCATAATGTCGAGTCGAATGCTAAACTTGATTTTGGCATAGTACTAGCGAAATGAAATTATCAGGCTTTAAATTTGGTTTGCCTGAACGCATACATTTAGTAGATTGCTAGGCCTAGAGGTATCTCCGCAAAGTGAGATACCGAACTTAGAGCATGAGTGGCGCTCCTTTTGTCATACCAAGAAAGGAGGAGAACTGTTTTCCTTTTTGTTTATTGTGCTTTCAGTATCGGTAACAACAGGTTATTTTCATGATATGCATAGCTGTTTGGCTGGGTCAGGCTTTCATTGGAATATCAGTTACCCATTTAAACAGTGTCTGTCTGCCTGACCGTCTGTCCGACCCACCGTCTATCTGTCTGTCTGTCTGTCTGACTGTCATACCAGTTAGTAAGTCAGCCAGTAAGTCGGTGATGATCTTTCTGACTGGCTGACCTACTGACTGGTGAATAACTGTCTGCTTTCAATGTATCCAGTATAGACAGAAAGCTAGCTGCAGCGAAGACAAGGGTCCGAACCATACCTGTAAAAGGCTATTAGTAAAGGGTTGCACAATATCTACTACATTTTCTGCCCCTAGAAGGACATTCTCTGACAGAATACATGTTTTGGAAAAACTAAATCTTGCTTCAAGCATGGGGACTCAAACTACACACTGGAGCAAGCACACTGAGCAAACTGCAAAGGAAGAGATGGTATCGGATAGAGCGAAACAGTCGTTAAGGTACACACTTGGGAAAGGCAAAATGGTTGCTCAAGAAAGGAGCAAGCGTAACAAACGTTAATTTGAACAAGCAGAGTGGTCCTTTAATATATGCAGGGACAAGTCATTTGGCTCGAAAGCGAGATCCCTGCTACTACCAAGTGCTTTGTCCTTGAAAAAGACGCTTTATCGACATTACTAAGTAACGAAATCTGTCTTCAACAACAACGACATTACTAAGTAACGAAATCTGTCTTCAACAACTGTCTTCTGCAACAAGGTCTATCGGAACCCGAATTTTATGGTGACTTAGTGTATAAATTCAGAAAAATATATAACCACAATGACTTCAGCACCCGATTTCGTGAAATCATTCTTCGATATAAAAAGATTGGGTACAACATGGCTATTATACGACAGCCTGCATGCATGGTAGTTAACCCAATCACGGTTGGCAACTTTACTTCCCTCTTTAATTGCACGCCGGTGGGTCAGGCCTCAGATTCTATGACGGTTCCAACGTAAAGGCTTATTGAGAATTAGAGAGATCTAATTCTTGGTAATGTTGGTTGGTGCCTGATGCTCTGTCTCTGGTTGGGCCCATCGGAGTCTAACTGTTGGTTTTCTTTTGCTCCAGCATTTCAGTGGTTTCTTGCTGTCGAGTCCTCACCGTTGTCTCACCTCTGTGGTTCTTTGATTATGTGTTTTTTTCACGGAGATGTTGCACTGGTGAGTTAAGAGGCCTTCATGCGGACTGAACAAATTATTTGTCTAAATCGCGACGGAAGTATTTAGGGCCAGGATTGTGGCCACGTAAAATCGATTTACGCCCCCCAGTGGAATTCTTTCCACTGACCGTTCCAAGGCGGTTTATTTATGTTGTGGTTTGTTACTACTTGCTTTGTGTATCACTTGTGTCTTTTTATTTTGGATGGCCATTTGGCCATTTTGTGGGAAAGTAACTGTCCTTATTGCCATCCTTTGTTTAGGTTTCCATAATGGTCTGGTCGCCTCATGTTTGTGTTTCTTTCCATTTGGTGTCTTTGGTAGGTGGAGTAAGTTAATTGTATCGATTCCTGATCTTTGTTTAACTTCTACTTTTCAATGCCTTATTTTGTTTGTTTGATTTGAGGTTTAACGTCCACGTCAACACTGTAAATGTCATTTTGGAGACTTTGCTTCCAATTTTGTTGGACTTTTACCCGACATTGAGATGAAATAACATCTCAAGCCCTGTGGACCAATGAAACTAATAGGGTTTATAATCATGGACGGTCCGACTCGCACCGCTTTACCTTGGTATGTTTAGATACTCTAAGTGGTTTACCAGTCCTCGTGTGCAGTCGGCTTCAGCTCTGCGTGGAAGCATCATGCAGCCCATTTATTTCTTCAAGTCCCAATGGGCGGGGGTCGTTTCAATGCCTTAAAATAGATGACTTTTATGAAAGGTTTGATTGTGAAGTGCTTAGAACGGTTGAAATAGTACTTGTATTAGCCTGAGTGTATTGGGAAGTAAGTGAGAAATGGGGTCTTGCAAATACATAGGGCATTTAAAAGTTTTGGTGCTGTTGAGTAAAGCGGTATTCCAATCTTAGTGTTTCTCGACCAGGCTATTAAAAGGTTATAAAACGTTTTTCATGCTCAATTCTGCCGAGCATGAAATTTGTAATGCTCGCTATTTTAAATACTAACTGTTCCTTAGATAAGAACTGAATAATAGAATGTATGATGGGGTTGAGGCCGAAAGAAGGAATTCTCAAGCAAGTTTTCAGTTCAGTTAAGTATCATGTGGGGTTTTGTCGAGCATGAGACTTTAATTCACTGAAAACGAGCCTGAAGTCACAACCGCAATATTAATTTTTTTTCTCACCCAAAAACTTTAAAGAATTTATTTGTTTGGTTGATGTTTCAAGTGCCCAACAACTGGTCATTTTGGAGACGTTTCTTCCATTTAGTGGAACTTTTACTCGACATTGAGATGAGATCCCAAGCCCTGCCGCCCAATGAAACCAAAGGGGTCTATAAGCATGAACCGTCCGACTCGCACCGCTTTGCCTGGGCAGGCATAGATTCTCTGAGCGGTTTACCAGTACTCGCGTGCGGTCTGTTTCAGCTCTGCTTGAAAGCGTCGCGCAGCCTATCTGTTTCTTTAAGCCCCGGTGGGCGGGGCCGAAAACTTTAAAGAATGCGTTGTGAATGAATAAACTATTTGCAAAGAAATTAATAAGCGATAAAGCACATTAACACCAATATAACACAAAAAGTTAGTCTTTTAATATTTATACCTCCTGAAGAAAATCGTCATCATTTTTCCAGTGAGCCGCTAAATTTTGTGTCTTAAGCATCCATTTACATGTAAAGTGCTACACATGAAATGAAAACCCGTGCATGTACATTTCATGACCCGCTTTCCTTGACACATGACAGCAGTTGGATGACAAATTGAATGACCATTTCATTAAAGATTAGGATATGTCATTTTGACTATTAAAAATGTACATTTAAGGAGAAACTGAAATGGTGCTCCCCTAATCGCATGGATAACAAAACATGCTACAGAAGACGGGTTTGAAAACAAAATTACCTCCAGCTCAATGTAGGTGTTTTGCAATGATTGACATATTGAGCTAATAAACTCAAGAGTGAGGCAGCATTATGAGGCAAAGAAAACAAACACTTAAGAACTGAAAATATTTTTTCTGCTGATCATGATAGTACGAACGCAGTGGGTTGCGTGCAAAGTAAATGAACCCCGAAGGGATGTTAACTTTGTTAGCGCCTCGCTGCCGTTCATACTTTCATGAAAAGCAGAAAAATTAAGTTTATATTTCATAATTACATTTTTGCCTGTCATCACTGGGCGAAAAAAAAAATGCTTATAGTGCAAACTTTTTAGCCGAAAAACATTTACACGCCGTTTTTTTCAACAAAAAAGAGGAACAGCGTTGGCCTCACCGACGCCCGTAGAGAACCATGGTTTAGAATGACGTCAGTTGACGTCACTGAAAAAAATGTGATTCGATGCGTTCATTGAAGTATGAACTACATTGTTTTCAATGCGTTTAAATTACATTTTTTTATTTATGATTGAGCATGAAACAAAGTTTTATACTCCTTGGGCCAGGTTGGTGCAGTTTAGGTCTGTGCACCGTTCTGAACAGTACACAATATTTCCATGCCCCTCTACTAAATCTTAAGACCTCCACAAATTTCTTCACAATATCTGAGAGAGAGAGAGAGAGAGAGAGAGAGAGAGAGAGAGAGAGAGAGAGAGAACAGCAAACATTAGACAAAATACATGTTGAAACGCTTTTTCCTTGGTTTCAACATGTCACAATGAAAAAAAAAGAAGGAAAAATTCTACAGTTCTATTGGCACCAAAACAGCCATTGTTATTTAGGTAACAACATTAGAACACACGTTTAAAGTCGTCAGTCATGACGACCACTTTGAATCCAAATTTGTAATACAATTTCAAGTTATTTCTAGCCGTATCTCTTTTAACTTAATTATATTCTGAACCATTTGGCTTAACACAGCTGCATATTTTTTTTGCTCAGCTAACTGTTGCCGTGTACCGGGAACGAGCGTTTAAACACAAGGTGACGACGTCAAGTGCACATGTTCTTTAGCCAAAAACGCATAAAACACAGATTTTATACGATACCCGTTGTGCAAGAAACTGACAAACATTTCCCTTCAATGCGGAGCACTCTTTCAAACTCCTCGATAACGTTGGTTGTGCCCGTCCCAGCCTGGACATAAACAAGGCAGTTGGGCCTTGTTTTATCAGATCTAAGTTTTTCAGTAAACATTTTTATGTCCTTTTCTGCGCATGTGTCAAAAAAAGTTACAGCGGCTGAATTGGAAGTTGACCGCAAAGCGATACAATACAATATTCCCACAGCACAGCCCATTATACGTAGAAACATCATACAGTTATCTGATCTGTGTATACGTAGCAGAATATGTTACATTGAAAAAAAAAATCAAAGGCGAAATCAAGGCTATCACACACATTTTAACAGTAACCCTAGCTACTCCACTGCCAGACGTAGTTTGCAAAGTTCCGGATTATATCTGCACGTCCCGCTTGTTAAAAACGACGATTTTTGTTTCTGTTCAGATCGTTGACAGAACACTGCGGAAAGCGAAGCAAAAGTTGTAAAATCTCAATTTAGAGCTGCGAATACATCATGTTGGATTAAAATTGATCAAGAGAGGTTCATTTTAATGAAAGACATCAGTTGAAAGCGAAAATAGTTTGCCCCGTAACACAAGTTCGCTTGTGATTGATGAAAACCTGACCATTTTTGTCACACGGTTATGCCGAATTTTGAGTGGCTGAGTTAATCCATGCGAGAAAAACATGTTTCCTGCAAGTGACAGACAGAGGCGGATTATTGTTGCAAAGTGGACATATTTAACATATTGTATAATTCATAATAAGCAGGTGAAAAACTGCATTTGCGAAAACGATACACTGGGTAAAATGAGGTAACCCCCCAAAAATTGAGCCCCCTTGTCTCTAATATAGTACCAAAAACATATTTTTTTCATTTTCATTTGTTTCATGATTCAAGCCCCTATGCTCAAGGAAACAACACTTGGACCTTTCGATCTCAAATCCGATGCTTTACCACTGCACCAAAGCGATCCACGTCTGAGGGTCATTGTGAAACTAGCGTCATTTTAAACAAAATTCTGAACTAGCCGCAAAGTTGGTTTGCCGGTCGCACTTGAAGAGAATATACGATGTTTATAAAGAGCTTTGGGCGTTTCAGTAACAATTTGCCGTTGAAATGGTAAGTTATGCAAGAACAACGATCATCAGCGGTTGTTTCATTGCAATAACGTTTTGTCGGGTCCCTTTGAAGATATTTGAGCAATTGGCCTAGCACCGGCAAATGTTAATGCATGGAAAAGCATGGAGATCCTTATAAAATTTCTTCGTCTTGTGCTGAGAAGACTGGCAAATTAACCTAAAATGGGATACAGACAAACAGTGCAGGCCAAGATCGGATACCGCAGAAGGCGGTATCCGATCAGGGCCGTCACTGTTTTAAAACGTTCAACCATTTTGTAATTGAATCCGAGAGAAATATAACTCAAAATAACACCCCTAAATTTTGAAATGAACTCCTGCTATATACGTGGAATTTTCTCAGTATTTAATTGAAAATGGGTTAAAACAAAATACAGTCGAACTTCAATGACTCGAACACCTTTGGGACCACGAAAATCTGTTCGAGACAGGGGTAGTTCGAGCCACTGATGGCTACTGCCAGGAGGCATAACGACATACTTTAGGACATCTTTCGGTGTATTATACAGAAAAATGTATGTTGTGTGTACTGATTAGAATCGCCTCATCGAGGCGATTCTAATGAGTACTCACAGCATACATTTGCGAGATAAAAAACGAATATATCCTAAATTTTACCCTCCCTATTTCTTATGTAGAGAAATTCCGTAGGGACTCAAGAACGGGTTCGACTCAGCCATGGTAAACGAGCCATCGGTGTTCGAGCCATCGAAGTTCTACTGTACTGGATTTTCAATCGTCATCCTTCATTATAGGAATGAATTTCAATTTTGCGGATTTTATCATGTTTATCGAACTCAGGCGAATTACTGTATGAAGCCCAAAGGTTGTGAGTGATTATCCGGGGTTTACACATCGATAAAATCCGCAAAAATGATTATCCATTCATAATTATTCCAATTTTGTGTGTCATCAAAATGTTAAAAATGCCACAAAAATTATTACATTGTAGGAATTCTATCGAAAACGTAACAATGAACTTACCAACGGTCACGGCGGAATGATTATTCAGTTAGAAGCTGTCATCTTTGAAAGTAACCAAAGCGAAAAAAAACAATAACATTAACATTTTCCATAGTTCCCATCTTTTACTCGAACGCCGTTGGCGTCGTTTGGTATACAATGCCGTAACACACGGGTATGTGCTCTTTGACGTCATGTTATATCATAAGCAGGAATACTCGTACTACAGGTACTATCTTCTGTGACGTCACAGCCAGTCGCTAGTTTTCATACAGGTAATACTAGGAAAATGTATAGAGTTATATAGGAGCCCGTCATTTAACTAATAAAATCTTTTATTTTCATTTCTACAAGATATTATTATAGCCTCGCATTTGATAGAATAATGTATCTGCTTCATTTTGGTACCAAATTTGTTGAAATAAAATAAATTTTAAAGTGGCCCAGATTCTAATGAATGCCACTGGGGTATTTCCCTATTAAGTCTTTGTATTTTACAACAAAAAAGAAAAATAGCCTTAATTCAAAGGCTCAAAAGTCATATTTGTTAAAATTTCTCCGTGCGCTATAACCTCTCACTAGAAAGATCTATTTAATATCTATATTCATGTGGTAAAATATTTAGAAAAACAGTTTATTAAAAGTGGCCCACAGGTTGTAGAACATAGTTATATTTGAAGTTTCGGATCAAAAATGTGTAAAGATTACACAGACGCAGGGCTTGTATACACAGGATATTAGAATGAATCGCAAAAGAAGTTATAAGAATTGAAAATCGGTAGCAATATGGATAATATAATTGACAGATTTGGAAAGAATATTTTGCTTTAAGAAAACAAATATACATCCATAATTAAAAACTTTGCACTCATAACTTATTTATTTATTTTTGATAATGTAAAATTATGTTTTTAATTTGCAACCTTTTGAAGCTTGTTTTAAGATATGCTTTAATTATATTTTCGCCTAGGAAAACTACTAACTGCTTAATTAGAAAACTTGAATGATACGATGTATATTTCCACCATTACGAAAACGCGCCTATACAAATACATTGTAAATTTCACGGCCAACTTACAACAATTTAAGAAAAAGTTCTTTCTTATTTCTGCTCTTAATTACAGATTGAGGGTATACTCGTTAGAATGACGATGATGACTCGTTAGAACAGTCAATCGTGTGATTTTAAGCTCAAAAGTTTTTTTTTTATTTATTTTTATCTCATTTCTGCTCAAAATAAAGATTGTGGGTACTTGTTAAAATCGCCTCACTGAGTCGGTTCTAACGAGTGACCACAATCTATGTTTTTAGCAGAAATAAGACAATTATTGTTTGTGAGGATCAAATAATTTTCAGTTTTTGACGCTAAAATTTTCAATCTACATTTGAATAAGCATGTATAGGTAATGTTTGTTAGATTTTACACCAGTCCTGTAGATGCAGTGTGTTAATTCATGTGTTTAGAAAACTTTAATGTTCTCGATAAGTTATATTTTATATAATACGATGCATATTTCCATCATTACGAAAACACGCCTATTCAAATACCCTGTAAATTTCACGGTCAAAACCAGAAATGGTAAGAAAAAAAAATGTTTTTCTTATACATATACTTTGTGGGTACGCGATAGAACTGCCTCTGCGAGGCGGTTCTAACGAGTACCCACAATCTATATTTTAGAAAAGAAATAAGAAAAATGGGCACCCTGAATTTATGGTTCGTGGCTAAAAGTCATACATAAGAAGTAAGAATCTTTCGTCTGGATCGTGTCATTTTTGTCTCATTAATTAATTTTAATCTTCCCGGAATAAAATTTTAAATTTGGCAAAATATCTCATTTTTGCAATCGTTTCTTTTCCCGCACCTGCTCCCTTAAATTACAATATACAATGTTGTCATTTTTAAATGAAAAATACACAATGGTTCACCCAAAGCTGTTCTATGAAATTGATCGTTTATGTCAAATGGTGTGTGTGTGTGGTTGGGTGGGGGTGGGGCGTGATATACCGCGCAAGACCACGTTAGTTTTATGGATTGTTTGATTATCTTAATTACATAGAAAAAAGTGAGGTTTATAATGACACACAAACCACAAACCAATTGTTTTTTTACATTGCATTAACCCTTATCCTGCTGTTCACGATAACCCCTAACATTGCAAACAGTGTATATCCAGATCAGATTAGTTCTAAAGAAGCCATCTGATCAGTATCTATACTATTTGTCTACCAGTTTGTGAATTTGAACGAAAACAGTATACAATGTAGTTTGATTGGCTGATAGTATAGATGTGACTTATTATATTATCGTTTGAACAGCCTCGTCGAGGCGTTTCTACCGAGTATCCGCAATGTATGTTATGTGCAGAAATATTAAAATTATCAGGATTTTTTAATCTAAAAATTTTAGGGTGGTAAAAGTTTTAATATGATATAATATAATGTGAGTATAGGCTACTTTCGTTGTGTCTTGTCTAAATCTTGAAGTAGAAATTTACGACACAAACCCACATCTTTATTCTGAAATGACTGAGGATGTATCGGTGTATATTGAAATAACGTGAGTTGCTTGCCTAGGGCGTCCGAGATATGTTTATCCAAAGTTTGTGAGTGTTGTGTATTGACTCATTTTGTACCGAATCCCACAAAACGGGTTATAGCAAAAAGTGCAGGCCCAGATCAGAAGCCACCGAGCTCGGCTTTTGTTCAGGAACTTCTTTTTGCAAAAAGTTCAGCCATTTTTTTTATTTTTCAAATATATTTAGAAAACACTTCACACCATCAAATTTTGAAATGGACTTGTGCTTATATATATATAAGGTTGACAAATTCCGGTCGGTACAAAATGGGTTAAACTGATATAGACGACAGAGCTTTAGTTGCTTTAATTAGCACATCCCAGTAGAGCTCTTCATATCAGAAATTAGACTGGAGTTTAAAGGCCTTCTCAACACTTTTTCTTAACGCAAGACCACGTTAGTTTTATGGATTGTTTTATTATATTAATTACTTAGACAAAAAAGTGAAGTTTATAATGACAAACAAACCACAAACCAATTGTTTTTTACATTGCATTTACCCTTATCCTGCTCTTCACGACAACCCCTAACTTTGCAAACAGTGTAGATCCCGATCAGATTAGTTCTGAAGAAGCCATCTGATCAGGATCTATAATGTTTGTCTACCAGTTTGTGAATTTAAACGAAAACTGTATACAATGTAGTCTGATTGGCTGATAGTGAAGATGTGACTTATTATATTGTTCTCGTTTGAACAACCTCGTCGAGGCGTTTCTACGAGTATCCGCAATGTATGTTATGTGCAGAAATATTAAAATTATCAGGATTTTTTAATCTGAAAATTTCAATTTTAGGGTGGTAAAGGTCATACTATAATATAATATAATGTGAGTATAGGCTCCTTTCGTTGTGTCTTGTTTAAATCTTAAAGTAAGAAAATTACGACACAAACCCACTTTCCTTATTCTGAAAAACTGAGGATGTATCGGTGTATATTGAAATAACGTGAGTTGCTCGCCTAAGGCGTCCCAAAGTTTGTGAGTGTTGTGCATTAACCCATTTTGTACCGAATCCCACAAAACGGGTTATAGCAAAACGTGCAGGCCCAGGTCAGACGCCACCGAGCTCGGCTTTTGTTCAGGAACTTCTTTTCGCAAAAAGTTCAGCCATTTTTTATTTTTTAAATATATTTAGAAAACACTTCACACAATCAAATTTTGAAATGGACTTGTGCTTATATATAAGGTTGACAATTCCGGTCGGTACAAAATGGGTTAATCTGATATGGACGAGAGAGCTTTAGTTGCTTTAATTAGCATTTCCCAATAGAGCCCTTCATATCTGAAATTAGGCTGGAGTTTAAAGGCCTTCTCAACACTTTTTGTGTTATATCGAGCTTGTCAGTTTACCTATCCCCACTTTTCTACTGAATATACGTAAGCGATTAACCAGTATGGCGCAAATTCTTTTGTTTGAAACTGACAGCTGCCCTTTTGAAACAGTGGAAGAAAGAATGAATGCAGAGAAGAATTCATGATCAGTTTCCATGAAAGAATTTAGCCGTCTCCGGCAGGTATCGAACCCGCATCCTCCTGATGACCAATCATTCGCGCATGCGAATGAGCTACGGAGGCCGGCTTCAGAAATAAGTCAACACCCATGCAAAATTAGGTTTTCATATATGGTTATTTAAAATGAATTTTCCATAACAAAAAAAGCCGCGTCGTGATTTTAAACAATGTGGCATTGGCGACTAGCATAGACTCAGATCAGACTGCGCTTAAGCAAGTGCAGTCTGATCAGAGACTTTGGTACGCGGAAGCAATGCAGTTCATAGAACCGTTATTGAATCAGTAAACATGCAGGCTGATCTTGTCTTCACCTTAAAAACTACCACATTATTTGAAATCCTGTGTCGAAGCTGAATTCCAAAAATACGCCACCGTGTCTACTACGGCCTATGTTCGGATACATAATTGCTTTACGGCGTAACAGTCCTCACTAGAGGCCAGAGCTTTATAAATGGCATGTCATTACTATACGCTGAATTTCATTAATTAAATAAATTCTTTTATATATTGTCATCACACATTTCTTTTATTGTTTGCCAAGGGCCACAATGTAGAAAGGAACAAAATTACATGAATGTACCCATGAAATATATATATATATATATAAAATAATATATTTATACATGTATAAACGTGATCTATTTTTATTTCCCTATAATTTTGGATTAACGGCCCGGCCACGAATATTTAATTTATATCGAGGACAAAACACCTGGTCATCCGTTAGCAAAACATGCCTTTTTTATATAAAATATCAGAATTTTTTATCTTGAAATTTTCGGTGGCAAAATTTACAATGTATATCCATACTAATTTTATTCGGGCACTGGATAGAACACAGATTGGTTGTGTATTGTAACTCAAACCGGGAGGTGTGAAACTGGTATTACACACTATCAACACAGGTAAAAGACGCTATCTCGACTAAGGTCTAAGGGAATTAACTGATGTCAATCAAATATGGGCTATCGGTAATCTGATTGACAGTTCCTGTAGTACGAGAATTCCTGGTAATGATTACTAACTGTCGCTGTGTGAAATAGTTCTGAGATTATTGCTCATGGAATTTACCGAAGTATAAAACTGGAATGTAGATAATGGTGGAGAATTGAATATTTGATGGGATGAAAGTCGTATTGTTTTATTTATTTCCATAAACAAATTGTAGTTGTTCGCCCAGACGGGATATATCATCTCAATAACAAACCAGTAAAATAAATAGCCTTCTTAACCCACTACATATAATAAATGTGGGGTTTACAACGGTATTCATTATGTTCCTAACTGCTCCTCAAATCATAGACCATGAATATGCCAAATTAATCTTCAAAACTGAGAGGTTATCGGTTTTCTTGTCACTTGGGCCGATCTCGCAACCTGGACAAAAACCAACTGAACAAATGCACTGAAATGTATGCAACCACTACATACAATTTAATATGAAATTATTTCTTTGAAAGTGACGGTTGAATGAAACTTCAATCTTTGCCCTTAAAGACAAATTGGTGCGAAATGCATAGAATTGCACTTTCAAACCAATAATGCGAAATTTTCGTTATTTGTAGTCAGATTTTATTTTTCGAAAACTGGGACATATCAGACATTTAGTTCACACGTAAACATTTCAGGCTAAATCGGATTTGCTGGAAAATCAACCGGGATGAGCGTCGATAAAAACCGCTACACCACCGACAAGTGATTCAGAAAAAGATCGAATACATTTTAGCAACTTGCTACTTCAGAGGAAACCAGTTGAAAGACCAGAGGACAGCATGACATTCTCCAAATTTACCTAACACAACAAATTTTGCACGACGAATGCTAAACCTACTTTTACTGTTTTTAGAGCCGGACGTGCTCCCGAGGACGCACGTAACATTTGCTTATCGGAGCCACTCATCGGGGTGATTCTAATGAGTACATACAAGTATATTTTCAAAATTAAACACCAAACAATATTCCAAATCCGTCCTATAGTTATACCGGAGTCTGAAGTTACGGGGTATTGTTTGTTTGAGGGTTAACATCCCCGTCAACACTATAAAGGTCATTTTGGAGACGTTGCTTCCAATTTTGTGCGACTTTTGCCAGACATTGAGATGAAATAACATCTCAAGCCCTGCCGCCTAATGAAACCAAAAGTTAAAAAACGCGTATGAAGCCATGGTAAAAGATCCATCGAAGTTCCGGCCATCGAAGTTAAAATTTATTGCATTTTCTTCACCACCGCCTTGGAACGGTCAGTAAAAAGTTCTGTTTTATCTTTTTACTCGGGGATGGGGTGGGTTTCGGGGGCTTAAATCGATTTTGCGTGGCAACAATCCTCGCTCTGTCTGCATTTAGAGTTTTTAACTCATCAGGGACCGAGTGCACAGAGGCGTAGTTTGCGCTGGCGTAGGCTATGAACGTAGGCGCAACTAAGTCCAGCGAACGACTGTTTGAAATTTGGGTGCTTAAAATGGGCGTTCGCCGGACTTAGTTGGTGTAAAGACGTATAAGCACAATGTTACATGTATATCATGTGCTGTATACACACGATACCCATGCTCCGTGCGTTGGATGAATGAAATGTACAACACAATTGTGCATGTGTTATGGAAAAATGCTTATCAGAAAAAAAAAATATTTGAAGAAACTGAAATTTTAGACCGTTGGCCCTTTATACGGAAAATGCTAAATATTTAACTCGGAATTCAATAATGTTTGCACGTCAAAATTTGAAAAGCAAAAATCGGAGACAATCCTATACTGTAAATCGTCAAACCAGTGTACAATTCCACCCATTTGTTTGTCCGAATAATGCAAAATAAGCACGCTACGTTACAGTCTGCTTTCCGGTAGTAGATGTGACTTAATGAGTGAGTTTACGACTATGTTTGTAAAACGCCTCGGTCATGCACATAGCTTACATTTCTGCGAGGTTTGCGTCCGGTGTGCGCCTGGCGAAGGCTTACGCATGTTTTACGCACTTGCGACCCCCGCCCCCCCCCCCCCCCCCCCGCAACATCAAATCAAACATATACAGGGACGAAACAACGAGCATAAGACACCAACGAGAGAGAAATAAGGCATAATCATAAAGCAATTGGACCATAATTAGCCCTTTTTGTACGAACTGAAATGGTTCTCCCTATATACAGCAGGAGTCCATTTCAAAATTTAGGGGTGTCAGGTTGTGTTTTCTTAAAATTTTATCTGGAAAAGAGCTGAACTTTATGCAAACAGTGTAGTCCCTAATCAGACGCCGCAGAATGCGGCGTCTGATTTGGGCCTGCACTGCTTGCCAGGCTATGCGTTTTGGGGTTTCCTGTACAAAATGGGTCAAAACAGTATTAGTAGAAAGCCAAAAGGACAGTTTCTTCTCCGCCCAAATGGCAAAATGGCTATCCAAAATAAAGATATTACCAGCAGTACAAAGAAGCCTCCGAGGTGTAGTGGTTACGCTACTCGCCTTGTAAACCAGGGATCGCAGGATCGACCCCGGGCTTCTCCAGACTTTCGGATGAGTCTTTAAACCGAGGTCCCGTCTCCGTATGACCTCAGTTGTTGGTGGGACGTAAAACTAAAACTCACTCACTTCAGCAGTACACACATTCAAACATTTAACTTGATTTACCTTGATGTCGCCGTCACCTGGAGGTTATTCAATAACCTGTTCCGACGCATTTGTTGGTTAGTACAAAAGCAATTTGTTTGTCCGAATAATGCAAACAATAAACCACAACAGAAACACCGCTTTGAAACTGTCAGTAAAGATTCTACTGCTTACGCCTTTGGTAAAGCTATTTCCCCTCTTTACAGTGTTGACGGGGACGTTAAACCTCAAATCAAACAAACAAAGGGAAACAGGGTTAGTGGGTGGGGCATAACAAAAGCAAACGTTTTAAAATTTTGCTTTAGCCGATATACTGGTATGCCATCAACTTTAATCATTATCAACAGTGTAGAGCAAGATAAAGAGCAGAAGAAGAACAAAAAGATGAAAGAGAACTGTACAGGCAACCCTCTTTATACCGACATTCAATATAACAACAAAACTCGTTATAACGACAAACTCAATGTAACGAATCTTAGCTTACGTTAAGACGGACTAATGACGATACGACCCCGCCCATCGGAGCTTCAAGAAATAGATGGGCTGGATGATGCCTCCAAGCAGAGTTGAAACCGACCGCACACGAGTACTGGTAAACCACTTAGAGGATCTAAGCCTGCCTAGGCAAAGCGGTGCGAGTCGAGCCGTCCATGCTTATAAACACTATTGGTTTCATTGGGCGACAGGGCTTGAGATGTAATTTCCTCTCAATGTCGGTAAAAGTCCCACAAAATTGGAGGCATCGTCTCCAAAATGACTTATGCAGTGTTGACGGGGACTTTAAACCTCGGATAAAATAAAAACAAAACAAATTAATGGCGATATTCGAGAATATTATATTGAAATTTATTCTCGAGGAAACAAATGTTTTGGATATTTGTTAGAATCGCCTCACTAAGGCGTTTCTTACATAGGTCAACCGAATTTGTTTCTTTCGGGTAATTAAGGGAAATATCCTTAATTTAATCAGTTACACTTCTCCTCGTTGGGATTCTTGACAAAGTGTTTGTGAACAATACAGTCGATAAAACGAGGGTCCACTGTAACTCTTTTTTAATTTAAATAAAATAACAGGTATGATTTTCCGGACAACATCAGATCATCTGCTCGTTTGTTTGCTGATGATTGTGTTTTGTGTAAAAATACACATGTATATACTCCTTCTGACTGCCTTATCTTACCAGATGACCTGGATAGCCTAGCACGTTGGGTGGCCGATTAGCAAATGAAGTTCAATGTGGCCAAATGTCACTGAAAGAGGATGTCACGGCAGCCTCCAGACAAGCAGATTAAATTCGACTACTCACTTCATCAGCATACATCGGATCATGTCCAATCCGCAAAATATCTTGGCATCACCATCACTGATAATCTCGGGGTTCAAAATATCTCTGAGATCACATCCAAGGCAACTAGGACATTAGGATTTCTTAGACCCAATTTGGGTTTTGCTCCTAGGCGGACAAATGATGTTCCATACAAAACATTGGTTCGTTCTCAACTTAAGTATGCATTACCTGTTTTGGCACCCCCATGTTAAAACTCAGGTTACAGGTTGAGGAGGTTCAAAGGACGACTGCCCGATGGACCTGCAGGCGATGGCGGAACAAAAGTAGTGTTGGCGATATGCTTGATGAGCTGGAATGGCCATCGTTGGATATACGTCGTGAGCTGTCCTCTTTAACCTTCTTTTATGAGATACACTCTGATGCAGCGTCTCTTAATAAAGATAAATACTTGACCCTTGTAACTTTTTCAACTCTAACAAAGGCATCAAACTTTAAAAAAGAAACGTTAACAGTCAATATCGCAGGTACCAGGCCTATAGTGATGCCCTGAAGAATTCCCTTTTCCATAGAACTATTCCACATTGGAATAGCCTTCCCTCCTATGTGGTAAATGCACAACTACAGAGAAATTCAAAGCCCGCATGGTTCAGATTGGGACACAGAGGTATGCGTTTTATGATACCTCTGTAAGCAGATTGTAAATAGTTTTAAGAACTCCAGTGATTATTTTTATTTATTTTTTCTAAATTCTAAATTTAGCGCAACACTTAACTGAGGGAATGGCCAAGTATGACCGACTCAGTATATGAAGATAGATAGATAGATAGATATTAATAGGCCAATGGCAGAATTTTCTTATCCCGACTTCATTTCATATAGATAGGCAAAACCGCACCATCATGTATTTAGGAAGTATTTTAAGCATATTATCAGCTCTTAGTATTTATGAAATGCAGTTAAAACCTGTGACACAGCTAAGTTGCCTATACTGTTAAGCACTAGTAAGCGTACCAAAGCCCTCCCTTCTGTTTTTTCATCGTGTTTTTTTTCTCTCTTTTTTTATGAACCAAAATTAGGACTCAAATCATACGAAGGGAATTTGCACATTGTTTTGGTGCGAATCCCAATTGCGCCGGTGTTTGCACTTTGAAGTACTTTATCTCCTGTTCATACCAAACTTGCACAATTTCATCATTATCGTAGGGGTAAACAGTGAATAGCTTTCTAAAGGCTTGAGCTTATTTCCAAGGCCACAGATTCCAAGAAAAAAGCAGGTACAAAACAAACGAAGAAGAAGAGGAAGAGGAAGAAGAAGAAGAAGAAGCACATTTTGTACCCAGAATACCCAAAACGAATTCATAAAATTATGTGCAAATTCCATACAATATATCAATGCAACCTACAAAAGACTTTATTAAATTTAGGTGACACTGACTTCATTTTGAAGGCCACAGTCCCCTAAAACTGACCAATCAGTTTTAGCAATAACTTGTCTGAACGATTTAATTAACTGTGATCAAACTTGGTACAATATATTTTTGCAACTTACCAAAGTCAATTATTTTTTCCAACCTATCAAAGACTTGATTAGATTTTGGTGACCTTGACCTCATTTTCAAGGCCTAATTTTTTAAATAAAAAAGAAGGTTAAATTTGGATCAAAACAGCATGTCTTAACCCTAAATAAGGAATATGAA
Organism: Lucinisca nassula; assembly: GCA_963580285.1. NCBI lineage: Eukaryota > Metazoa > Mollusca > Bivalvia > Lucinida > Lucinidae > Lucinisca > Lucinisca nassula. The sequence goes on along the minus strand of OY757016.1, from coordinate 28,804,982 downwards.
TTGCGGTCATATTTGGTACAATGTATTGATGCAATCTGTTAAAGCCTTTGTTTAAAGTTTTGCCCTCCGTGGCCTAGTGGATTTGAGCTCGAACTCTTAATCATTAGCTCTCTTACCGCTGTGCGTTCGAGCCTGGCTCAGGTCACCTGTGAGACGCCAAGTTCTGCAATGGAAGGTCATGTGTATTTTTGTCCCGGCACTCTCGTTTTTGCCCACCTCTGATAAGCGATCGGCTCGATATGAGTGGAATAATCTTGAAAGGGCCGTAAAATTATCCCACCAAAAACTATCTTGCTCTCAATTTAAAGGGCACGGGTTTTAAAAACTATCACATCTGGGCCTACGCTAGCTTGTCAGCACGCTATCTACTTAACGAAAGTATTAATCACGGTCAAACTAAGTACATACAAAATCTACTGAAGACTTGGTTAAATTTTGGTGACCTTGACTTAGTTTTCAAAGTCAAGTGATTTCAAAGATTAAATTTTAAAATTTTACAATGGCTGCACTATATCGCCCGTGCCAGATGAATTCCAATCATACTTGATATTATATGCTAGTTCATCATATGAAATATTTGATTAGATCTTGGTGACTTTGATCTACTTTTCAATGTTATCCATATAGTATACACAAAGACTGCTAATATTAGATCTGCATGATATCTCGTGATAGATTGAAGAAAATTCTGGCAAATTTTGATACAAAATATCATAATAATACAAAACAGAAGTGATTGTTCACTGGTGACATTGACCTTAGTTTTTTGGGCCATATTTATGGTGGGGATAGTATTTTTGTTTCCAAAACCATTTCTAGTTATGAAGCATTTCTATGTAACAAAGCAACGGATCCACAGAGTCTATATTTCATTTCATCTTACTGGGATGCTCGTTTTTTGACAATGTAGCAGTTTTATTCTATGCATATAATTTTGCACATCCACACGGTGTGTGTGTGTGAGAGAGAGAGAGAGAGAGAGAGAGAGAGAGAGACAGAGAGAGAGAGAGAGAGAGAGAGAGAGAGAGAGAGAGAGAGAGAGAGAGAGAGAGAGAGAGAGAGAGAGAGAGAGAGAGAGAGAGAGAAAACATGATCTTTGAGCACTGTAAAAGGCAACAAATAAAGAAACAAAATACATGTAGTTGATGTGAAACAGAACCTGCAGAAGTTATACAACATTGGAATCTCCTATAAAAAATACCATACAAAAGTGTTCTGTGAAAGAAATATAAGCTTAAACTCCAGAGCAACAGAATGGAATTATTCATTCCCTCGCTCGGGGAAAATCCCAATTATATAGAATCAACAATGCTATATGCTTTTACACATATCCTTTTGAGATAATTTTGCACCAAAATATATGCTAATCCATATGTAAAAAAGACTGCTCTTGAAGGAGGAATGGAGCAAATTCTCCCTTTAAGTACAGACCATTTTAGTTCCTGCGCTTATTTTTCATTACATACATGCGTACTCTGCATGAGCAGCTCTACACAAACGACCATGGATTTAAGTGTTCATTAGCAGTTTTGTTCAGTATAGATCAGATTTGACAGAACAGTGCTTAGTTTCAATTATTTAACGGAAGATATTTTAATTTTCACTTGACTGATTCTCTTTAAGGCAAAACTGGTAGTTAATTAAAAAAAAAATAAAAAAAAATAAAAATAAATAAAAAAAATAAAATGTCTAAAGAAGACAAAATAAAAAACGGCGGGCCTGATGTTGAAATGGCTGATGATAATGGGGAAAATGGTTCTCAATTTTATGTCTATTATTTAACAAGCCTTGCCACAATAGGAGGCTTACTATTTGGATATGATACCGGGATAATTTCTGGTTCCATGCTTCTTATTGGTGACAACTGGAAGCTCAGCAATATCTGGAAGGAGGGAATTGTGGGAGCGACTATTGGTGCAGCCGCCGTGTTCGCTCTAATTGCAGGGTTTCTAACGGATTGGCTTGGACGCAAGAAAGTAATAATGTTAGCAAGCGTTGTGTTCACTGTCGGTGCTGTGGTGATGGGAGCATCGCCAAACAAAGAAATACTACTGGTCGGCAGGTTGATAGTTGGTGCTGGAATTGGTAAGATTTTCCCCATTCTTGTCCGCATCCATTCCTAGCTGACTCCAATCTAAACCGTTTATCATTCTTTAAACACTATCCTACAATTTGATTAAAAATCCAGGAAGAGCAGCAATCACAAGATAAGCACAGCCTTAGCACCAGAGGGGTGGGTGGGAACGGGCACAACAACAATCAGACAACCACCGCCTTAGAACAGTCGGCAGCACAATTCATCAACGCTTATGTACACAGGTAGGAAAGGCTGCACTCTGACTAGAGATTTGTACAGGCTGATTTGACATTTTGCTATATGCACATACCCGAGAGCGTGTTAAGGTTTAACCTCGAGGCGATTCTAAGGAGTATTAACAACATACATTTTCATGATAAAATCAGAAAACTTCCCCAAGTTACTCCTAAATGTTTGCTGTCAGGAGCAATCGAAAATATTTCTTAGATCGTAAGAACGAGTTGATAGCCATGGTAAACGGGCTATCGGTGTTCGGGCCACTGACGTACTACTGTGTTTGTTTTATGGACACTGTAGCCCAGAACTTTGTCCGGGTGAGAATTTCGGCGCCGACATATAACAAAGTGAGTAACTCCCCCGGATGCATACACAGAATACAACTATAATACGCCAACATCCATGCTTTCGAGAACGTTTCAACTTTTTTACATCATGATTACAAGTCCGTGAAACGAAGACCCCTCTGAACCCCACTTAATATAAAGAAAAGTGGGGTTTATGGGGGTATGCATTATCTGTCTCGTTTTTGCTCAAAACATAGATTGTGGATACTCGTTAGAACCGCCTCATTGAGGCGGTTCTAACGAGCACCAACAATCTATGTTGAAAGCAGAAATAAGAAAGATGTCTTTATTTTTACCTAAAATTTGTTATTTCTGACACCATGTTGGAAGCCAATATTTCACACGGACATGTTTCCCTAATGGGACTATGGTTTTCAGTTTTCCTAATGAGACTATGGTTTTCAGGGTTTGCGTCGATGTCTGTGCCAGTGTATGTTGCGGAGGCGGCCCCAGCACACATTCGAGGCAGACTTGTCACCATCAACCAGTTGTGTATAACTATTGGGATCCTACTTTCCAGCATCATAGCAGGACTATTTAGCGTCAACAAAGAAAATGGCTGGAGGTAGGTTGAGAAAAAAGATCTTTATCTTTCTCAGAAACTTATAAAGAAACTTTGATCCGGTTTTAGGATTTCACTTACTTGAAGCAATGTGCTTTTGGTTCTCAATGATTTCAATACCGTAATTAATGACCTTTAAAAAATCTTTTCATTTTGTTTTATTTTTATTGCAGTTTATGTTTTGTTTCTTAATTATTATTTGGCCATTTTTTGCCGGCCTCGGTAGCTCAGTCGGATGCGCGTCTGACTGGCGATCAGGAGGACGCGGGTTCGATACCTGCTGGGTCGGTAAAATTCTTTCATGGAGATTGATAATGAAATTGTTTCTACGGTCATTATCTCCCTTCCGCTGATTCAGGACTGGCAGTTGTTAGTTTCCTGCGAAAGAATGTGCACTGTACTGGTAGCCCGCTAACGTATAAGCCTGTCCAGGAACAAGTGTGGCTAGGTAAACTGACCGGCTCAAAAATGACCTAAAATAGTGTCGTATCGGCCGTTAAAAAAAACATTTGACTATTTTATGTATTTTATTTGTTTACTTTTATGTTTCATTCTTACTTCATATTTTATTAAATTTAGATACATGTTAGGCATTGCCGGTGCTCCAAGTGTGATTCAGTTCATAGGATTTTTCTGGCTACCAGAAAGTCCTCGATGGCTGGTTGAGAAAGGACGCCATGATGACGCAAGAAAATCTCTGGAACAAATCAGGAAAAAGTCAAACGTAGAGAAAGAACTCAATGGCATTATACAAGCCGTTCAGGATCAAAAGAAGGACAATCAAGACCAAGGTAAGATCTTTCGGTACGACAGAACACTTTCTTTAAATGAAATAAGCCGAGCGGAACGAGTTAATCGATTTTGGTAAAAGGTCATATGAGGAACATTCTTTGAAATTATTATGAAATTGAACCATTTGCCTAAGAGGTATAAGTTTTTGTTTCTATTTTTAGCGACCATTTTGTTCAGAGGAGCGGAATGATTTTAGCAATTTTGGTAAAGGGTCATATGAGGCACATGTCTGTGAAATTACTTTTAAATCGGGCCTTTTGCTAAGAAGGAGATGTTATTTCACGTTTTTTTTTTCGATTTGTAGCTCTGGCGGAAAGGAATGAGTTTAGCAATTTCACTAAAATGTCATTAGTGAAACATTCATTAATTTGAAATCGGCCACTGGCCTAGGAGGGGTGTCGTTTAAAGGTTTATCCATTTCTAATGATATATACAATCTGTCATTTGTCGGCCTAGGTAGCTCAGTCGGATGCGCGTCCGACTGGTGATCAGCAGAACGCGGGTTCGATACCTGCCGGTAGAAGCCTCTGTGGTGTAGTGGTTACGCTACTCGCCTTGTAAACCAGGGGTCGCAGGATCGATCCCGGGCTTCTCCAGACTTTCGGATGATACTGTGAACCGAGGTCCCGTCTCCGTATGACCTTAGATGTTTGTGGGACGTAAAACTCGAACACTCACTCACTCACTCGATACCTGCCGGGGTCGGCAACATTCATTCACGCCGATTGATCATGAAATATTTTCTACGTCCACCGCTTACGAATAAGCTTGCCCAGGAAAAAGTGTGGATAGGCAATCTAACCGGCTCAAAAATGACCTAAAATAGTTTTGGCCGTCGGTTAAACTCCAATACCAACAGCCTAGATAGCGCAGTGCTTAGCGCGTTCGACTTATGATCGAGAGGTTGTGCGTTCGAATCCGGCCACCGGTATCGTGATGTGTCCTTGGGCAAGACACGCAATGCCACTGCCACACTCCACCCAGGTGTAAATGGGTAGCAGTTGTGTAAAAACCACTGCCTCTCTCTCGCGCGCGCGTGAAAACACCCGGAATGAGTGCCCGAGAGCGATTCAATAAGCTTGAAGCTTTCATCTCAATCGAACTAAAATAAATTAGTATAAACTAAACAATACAAACAAACAAACAAATCCATCTGTCATTCGTAGCTACAACACAATTTTGCTAGCTTTGCTCCGGCTGTAACTCAGATCCTCAGAAAAGAGTCTGCGAAAAAAACTGTTTCACTTGTTTTGCTTTTTCGCAGTTTCGCTCATATCATTTTCATTTGATGAATTTTGAACAAATGAACGCGCATATTTGTAAACATGCATTGATATAAGTTTGAAAATACCTTAAATAATCACAAGACACCACAATCATTTTTACCTGCTTTAAGACCTACATTCGAGAGTTTACCCCTTCACTCTTGAGTTTCTGAACAGGAATCTAGCTTGGACCGAAATTTCGATTTCCTTCTAAAACTGATTTCAATAAATGTTGAGATGAAATCGCTGCTGCCTTGCATGAATTTGGTAATCGATGGTGAAAACGAGAGTATGTTGAGCATAAAGCTCTTAAAGAATGGAAACTTAGCATTCTGAAATTAGTGAACAAACGGATTTCTTTTTATTCTCAAAATACGAACTTATTACCTACTAAACCCAAGACGTCTTTACGTCAGCTTAAACATGGTATTCAAGAATTTCATAAGAATAATAAAAATCAAAAATGAGTTCCTTTAAGAGCAGTGAAAACATTCATAAGAAAGAAGATGGGTCATACTACGTAGTTTCGGCTAATAAAGTTTGTTTTGCCTCCAGCAGATAAGGCCGCTAACAATGTGGTCGTTGTTTGACGGCTTCACTAGCTTAATACTCTTCAGCAAGAACTTGGTGTTACTCAGGCCTATCAACTGCAGCCTTTAGCTTTAGAGAGGGCTTTAATTTAAATTACGTGCTTTTAAAAAAAACAATACCAGACTGAAGTAACTGTCCATAATATTATTGAATCATGGACGCCACTCAATGCTTGCTTTTCTAAGGTTATTACCCATTACTGTATTACAGATTCTTGATACCGAGGCGAATAAATTCTACGATAGTTCTAATCCGTTATAGGAGGCTGCTCTTTTAACTAGAGGTTATGCTCAGCATGCTCTTCGTCCTTTCATCAATTCTGAAATTAATCACAAACGTCATTACATAAAAATATCCTTCATTAATAAGGGTTTGGATTTTATAGATTTACCTAGTATCATCCGGGACAGTTCGGTTATTTCATTCATTCCTGCTTATTTTCAAAATACTGAAACACCCATAATTTGCTATAAATACAATAAACCTGTTAGATCTGTCATTTTTAATTCCAATACACTTGTTTCTGATCTTGATATTGACACTAACACTCCTGATACATGTGATTGTATTAATTCAGTGTATTGCTATCTTGCTGCTGTCATATTATTACTGGCAATTTTAAAAAAATATTCCTGATTCTAGGATACGTAATATAATTTCTAAAGGACCGAAATATCGATTTCCTTCTAAAATTGATTTCAATAAATGTAGAGATGAAATCGCTGCTGCCTTGAATGAATTTGGTAATCGATGGCGTAAACAAGAGTATGTTGAGCATAAAGCTCTTAAAGAATGGAAACTTAGCATTATGAAATTAGTGAACAATCGCATTTCTTTTTATTCGCAAAATACGAACTTATTACCTCCTAAACCTAAGACGTCTTTACGTCACCTTAAACTAGCTATTCAAGAATTTCGTAGGAAGTTTGTTTTGGCTCCTGCTAATAAGGCCGCTAACAATGTGGTCGTTGTTTGACGGCTTCACTATGTTAACACTCTTCAGCAAGAACTTGGTGGTACTAAGGCCTACGAACTTCAGCCTTTAGCAGTAGAGAGGGCTTTAGCTGATGACCACATTTGTCATTCAGCCACAAAGTTTGCAGTCTGTGTTACAGAAGGCCAAGACAAGCTTCCTACGTTATATTGGTAACCCAAATTTCATACAAGACCATACAAAGCACGGTTTTGTTGCAAATTGAAGCTCTTGTACCACAACTGAACCCTCCAAATAATTAACTTCATGTTTTACTGCAATAAAAAAACACGTGATTAAATATTGCGACAAAGTCTTCGAAAGATCAGGTAGAAATCTGTTTTGGTCTATAAAGAATTCTAATGACGTTTTAAATAAATTGAAATCCAGGCGTTTTCGTGTTTCAAGTCTGTCTACTTATGATTTTTCTACCCTTTACACTAGACTTCATTATAATCTTAGAAAAGAAAAACTTTATGATTTAATTGAATGGACATTTCATAGGGGAGATTCCCTCTATCTTGCATGTAAAGTAAGAAAGGCTGTTTTCACTTCTGACGAGCATAAAATTATACTTTATGGTCATGTCAGAAAGTGTGTGAAGCTCTCACCTTTCTACTTGACAATAAAATTCTTCTGATACCAAGGCCCCGTTTTTGGATTTACATCTATCTATTGTAGATGGGTTTGTTTCTTGCAAAATTTAACGCGATTATTTTGATATTGAGATTGTAAATTTTCCATTTTTGGATGGTTATGTTCCTCGTGTGCCATCCTATGGCGTTTATATTTCGCGATTAATTTGCCACAGTGTGTAGTCATGTAACAGACTTCAAAAATCGTAATAGATTGTTAACTGCTGGACTTCTTAATCAGGATTATCGGTACCATAAACTACGCATAGCTTTTTTAAAATTTTATAGACGTCATTCTGATTTAATTTAAAAATTCAATATTGGACTTATTGCTGTGTGTGTTAACGAAGGCCAAGACAAGCTTCCTACGCTATACTGGTTACCAAAACTTCATAAAAAACCTTAGAAAGCACGGTTTATTGCAAATTCTAGCTCTTGCACTACCACTGAACTTTCTAAATTATTAACTTCCTGTCTTACTGCTATTAAAACGCATGTAATTAAATATTGTGATAAAGTCTTTGAAAGATCAGGAAGAAATCTGTTTTGGTCTATAAAAAATTCGAATGAGGTTTTAAATAAATTGAAATCTAGACATTTCCGTGCTTCTAGTCTGTCTACCTACGATTTTTCCACTCTTTACACTACACTTCCTCATAATCTTATAAAAGAAAAGCTTAATGATTTAATTGAATGGGCTTTTCACAGAGAAGATTCTCTCTATCTTGCATGTAATATCAGAAATGCATTTTTCACTTCTAAAGAGCATAAGAATTATACACTTTGGTCATGTCAGAAGGTGTGTGATGCCCTCACCTTTCTACTTGACAATATTTATATTAGATTCGGTACTAAGTTATTTAGACAAATTGTGGGTATTCCGATGGGTACTAATTGCGCACCTCTTGTGGCTAATCTGTTCTTGTATTGTTATGAAAGAGACTTCATTTTGTCGCTTTCCATTGATAACCAATCTGAAATTATTGAAGCTTTTAGCTCTACTTCTAGATATTTAGATGATTTATTAAATATTGATAATACCTATTTTGATGGTTTGATCAGTCAGATGTACCCCCTAGAACTTCAGTTTGTGTTTTTACATCTATCTATTGTAGATGGATTTGTTTCGTGCAAAATTTATGATAAACCCGATGACTTTGATTTTGAGATTGTAAATTTTCCTTTTTTGGATGGTGATGTTCCTCGTGCGCCATCCTATGGCGTTTATATTTCGCAATTAATTAGATTTGCTAGAGTGTGTAGTCATGTAACCGACTTCAACACTCGTAATAAATTATTAACGGCTAAACTCCTTAATCAGGGTTATCGGTACCATAAACTACGCAAAGCCTTTTCAAAATATTATAGACGCCATTCTGATTTAATTTCAAAATTCAATATTGGACTTAAATCTCTTCTGCAACAAGGTCTATCGGAACCCGAATTTTATGGTGACTTAGTATATAAATTCAGAAAACTATATAACCGCAATGACTTCAGCACCCAATTTCGTAAAATCATTCTTCGATATAAAAAGATTGGGTACAACATGGATATTATACGACAGACTGCATGCATGGTAGTTAACCCAATCACGGTTGGCAACTTTGCTTCCCTCTTTAATTGCACGCCGGTGGGTCAGGCCTCAGATTCTATGACGGCTCCAACGTAAAGGCTTATTGAGAATTAGAGAGATAATGCTGGTTGGTGCCTGATGCTCTGTATCTGGTCGGGCTCATCGGAGTCTAACTGTTGGTTTTCTTTTGCTCCAGCATTTCAGTGGTTGCTTGCTGTCGAGTCCGCACTGTTGTCTCACCTCTGTGGTTCTTTGATTTTTGTGTTCACGGAGATGTTGCACTGATGAGTTAGGAGGCCTTCATGCGGACTGAACAAATTATTTGTCTAAATCGCGACGGACGTAAGGGCGAGGATTGTGGCCACGTAAAATCGATTTAAGCCCCCCAGTGGAAATCTTCCACTGACCGTTCCAAGGCGGCTCTTCTGTGGCGATTTATTTATGTTGTTGTTTGTTACTTACTGTGTGTATCACTTGTGTCTTTTAATTTTGGATGGCCATATGGCCATTTTGTGGGAAAGTAACTGTCCTTATGGCCTTCCTTTGTTTAGGTTTCCATTATGGTCTGGTCGCTTAATGTTTGTATTTCTTTCCCTTTGGTGTCTTTATGGGTGGAGTAAGTTAATTGTATCAATTCCTGACTTTTCTTTTACTTCTACTTTTTAAATCTCTTCTGCAACAAGGTCTATCGGAACCCGAATTTTATGGTGACTTAGTTTATAAATTCAGAAAAAAATATTTAACCGCAATGGCTTCAGCAGCCAATTTCGTTAAATCATTCTTCGATATAAAAAGATATGGTAAAACATAAATGTTATACGACAGATTGCATGCATGGCAGTTAACCCAATCACGTTTGACAACTGTGCTTCCCTCTTTAATTGCACGCCGGTGGGTCAGGCCTCAGATTCTATGACGGTTCCAGCGTAAAGGCTTACTGAGAATTAGAGAGAATCTAATTCTATGTGATGTTGGTTGGTGCTTGATGCTCTGTCTCTGATAGGGTCCATCGGAGTATAACTGTTGGTTTTGTTGCTCCAGCATTGCAGTGGTTGCTTGCTGTCGAGTCCTCACCGTTGTTACATCTCTGTGGTTGTTTGATTTTTTTGTGTTCACGGAGATGTTGCACTGATGAGTTAGAAGGCCATCATGCGGACAGAACAAATTATTTGTCTAAATCGCGACGGAAGTAAGCGCGAGGATTGTGGCCATGCAAAATCGATTTAAGCCCCCCCCCCCCCCCCCCCCCCCCCCCAGTGGTATTCGTTTCACTGACCGTTCCAAGGCGGTTCTTCTGTCGCGGTTTATTTTTGTTATGGTTTGTTTTTGAGTGTTTGTATCGCTTATATTTTGTTTTGGATAGCCAATTGGCCATTTTGTGGGAAAGTAAATTCCCTTTTGGCTTTCAGCTGTAGATGTTTCCATTAGGGTCTGTTGCTTCATGTTTGTGTTTCTTTCCCTTTGGTGTCTCTAATGGGAGCTGAAGGTTAATTGTATCGATTCCTGATCATTGCCTTCACTTCTATTGATATTGAATGTATTTTTTTTCTGATAGAAAGGGTTTTTGTCGTGATCAATGACATGGAGGCAGACAGACTCAGTGTATATGTATATCCTGGCGAGACTTCAGATTACGTGCCGTCTCATCTGGATTTACGATGTTTTCACCAGTCGACAGGGTTGAAAGGGTTATATATAGCCATGCTAAAGACAAATAATAGTTTGGCTAACAATCTTTTACTGACCAACATCAAACGAAGTATTCCATCCGCCCTGGCGAGGTCTAATTACAGAGCAAAAGTTGTCACGTTCATATTGTCAGTTATGAGTTTCAAATCATGTTCAGTACCTCAAGCAAACAGTGAAGACACCCATCGGACACCGCATTCTGTGTCTTAAATGTTTCCGAATGTCACAGTAATGGGAAGATTGGCATTAACGGGTGATATGGTTTTTTTAAGTCACAATGAAAATCCATATTGTGCTACTTATACAATATACTGTATATCGGTGCAATGTTAACTCTTAAGGTGTCAATTATGACTGCGGCAGACCATCACAAAAATTTGACCGCCTATAACACCACAGTAAACTTGGGTTTGCAGGGGTATACATTATTTTTCTAATTCTTCTTAAAAACATAGATTGTGGGTACTCGTTAGAACCGCCTCGCCGAGGCGGTTCTAACGAGTATCCACAATCAATGTCTTGAGCAGAAATAAGAAAAATTTCATTTTTTTTTTCATCTGAAAATTTTCATTTTTTGGAGGTAAAATTTACAATGTATATGTATAGGCGTGTTTTCGTCATGGAACAAAATTGGTTTTAATGTAAGAACTTTCTCATCTGAGCTCATCTCGGCTCCCGCCCATAGGGGCTTGAAGAAATATATGGGCTGCATGATGCTTCCACGCAGAGCTGAATCCGGCCCGCACAGTAGTACCGGTAAACCGCTTAGAGGATCTAAGCCTGCATGTCCAGGAACCGCGGTGCGAGGCGGATGCTAATAAACCCTATTGGTTTCAATTGGCGACAGGGCTTGAGATGTCATTTCATCTCAATGTCGGGTAAAAGTCCCACAAAATTGTAAGCAACGTCTCCAAAATGACCTTTACCGTGTTGACGGGGACTTTAAACCTCAAATCAAACAAACAAACAAAATCTGAGTTCATCTTGATCGAGTCTTATAGGCGTTTGTTCGTGATTGGCTAGCAATATTTTTCCTGGCGTTATTTATTTAAATAAATAGATAAAATAAATGCATAAAAAGATCGGAGTCAAGAGATTTCACGTATCATATTTGACCTTAATCCTAATCTAAAATCACTGGACAAGAGACTGACAAGAGATATAGACCCAATATCCTACATGTCCAAAAAAATAATAAAATAAATAAATAAATAATAAAAAAACCACTACTACTACTACTACTAATAATAATATTGACAATAATAATAATAATAATTATTATTATTATTATTATTATTAAGCAATTCTACATAATGTAGCTCTTCAATATGTTAAATATGTTCGTTCATACTAGAAGGCTCGAAATGAAAAGGCATGGTTGTTTCTTCAAGAAGTTCTTTTTTCACATTTAGATAGCCTTAATTTGAGCACTACTTAAGCGCTCCTTTGAATACCTACAGGTAGATCAAAGTGTCATATCTGCAGATATATGATTAATGATTCCCCGAGGTCAGCGACTAGAGAAAAAATATTGGCTATTCTGTACCTTGATCCCAGTGGTGTACAGGGAGATCTCGAATATCTCGCCCAGATAGGTTTTAACGGAAATTCACGACTTATTCCGATCGCCGCCTATGAAGGAAAAAGTTCGGTATGAGTTGTTATTATCGCCTCGAGGCGTTTCAAAAAATTATCTAAGCCCGTGTTTTAACAAGAAATAAAGAAAAATACCCTTTATTACCATTTTTATTTAAGAAATAGATCAGCTCTAGCTGTGATTTGTTGAGTAATAAATCACAGTTTGGAGGTCAGTTGTAAAGTAGACAAATCACGAGCGCGTAGCGCGCGTGATTTGTCTACTTACAACTGACCGACAGTGATTTATTACTCAACAAATCACAAACTAGAGCTGATCTATTTCGATTCTAACAGGCTGAAAATCGGCAATAATGCTGTTGTTTCCTTCAAAATCTCACAACTTTTCGCCATTGTTAGAAGAAATCACGCTAAAATTAGCGACTGAAACACATGTATTTATATCCTATTCTAACGTTTTCGATGTGAGAAAATGACGTTACACCGTCTAACGTCAAGGAAATCGACTAGTGACGTCATAAATTTTCAGTTTTTAATGACGTCACTCGTCACGCTCTCCCTTGCTGTGATTGTTGTAGAATAAAACACAGTTGTTTTCCATTGCCTATATAGGCGCGCTGTGTTAGAATCCTTATTATCTGGAGCAATGATCTAAAGACTAATGTTTGTTTACATTTTCAGTACATATTAAACCGGAAAACATCACGAAATCATGTCTAAATCATTCTGCCTCCCCATTTGAAACCTACTTTTATATAGTAAAATTGTGTTTACAGGGTTACACATTATTTCTCTATTTTCTGCTCTAAAATAAAGATTGTGGGAACTCTTTAGAACAGCCTTAACGAGGCGGTAATTATGTGTACCCTCAATCTTTATATTGAGCAGAAATGAAAAAAATATATCACATTTCTTTCCAGCTGAAAATTTTCATTTTTTGGCGGTAAAATTTACAATGTATTTTCGTAATGAAGTTTGTCCAAAACAAAGTTTGATCGACAAACACCATTAATCCATACATGTATGTCTACCTTTCACAGGTCAGATAGCTACGTTCATCCGTATGATGAAGACACAACCGGTTAGGAAAGCGCTTGTCTTGGGATGTGGTATGCAAATGTTTGGTCAACTATCCGGTATTAATACAGTTATGTAAGAATCTTATTTCACATCAAATGTGCAGAAAACACACGTTTGACTGCATTTTGTAGCTATAACCCTCACCACATTTATACATGTTAAGATATCTCCCCAATTTAAAAAGGACGACTTCCATGAGAAAAAATATCTTTACTTTCGAGTAGATCTATCACGTGAACAAGTCCGTGAAATGAAACCCCCCTATACCCCCCTTTATATAGCGAAAACTGGGGTGTACGGGGGTATACATTATTTTTCTTATTTATGCTCCAAGACATAGGTTGTGGGTACTCGTTAGAACCGCCTCAGGCGGTTCTAATGAGCACCCACAACCTATGTTTGCAGTATTTATAAGAAAAAATATCACGGATTTTCCTCAGAAAAGTATCCATTTTGTAGATATGAAAAAATGCACTATGTCGCACGGGTGTGTTATCATAATGTGATTCGATGCATGAAAATTAGCTCTCTCAGAAACTCACCTTAATAATCAGAAAATGACATTGGAATGCTGGAGATAAGCAATGACTGAACAGCAATGAAAGAAAAAGTCCCGATCAAAGAACGCAACTACAGTCGAACTTCAATGTCCCCTTCACCCTTTGACCATAACATTTTGTTCGAGATAGGGAGAGTTCGAGCCACTGAGGGTAAGTCATAGTGTCAATTCAAGTGACATAATGGGATTGGCTTAGGAAGGTACGTCGGGCATACCCCATTACGAAAACACGCCTATACAAATACATTGTAATCTTTATCGACGAAAAAATGAAAAGTTTAAGATGAAAAATTATGATATTTTTCTTATTTCTGCTCAAAATATAGATTGTGGGTACTCGTTAGAACCGCCTCAGTGAGGCGGGTCTAACGAGTACCCACAATCAACGTTTTAGAGCTGAAATAAGAAAAATAAGGTATGCCCCCGTAAACCCCAGTTTTACTATATAAATGTGGGGTTCAATGGGGTAAAAATTATATAGGCGTGTTTTCGTGATGGGCGATTCTAACGATCATGCACAACATACATTTTCAAGATCAGATACGAAGATCTATAACAAGAGGCCCATGGGCCACTACGCTCACCAGAGGTCATGTGGTATATACCATATACAGGCAAGGTGACCATCTTGGTCATGTGACAACAATACCACGAATAATGTTTAATTGTCTCTCCCCCATAGGGGATTTTCATGTAATTTGGTTTCAATCAGCACAGCTCTTTTACTGGTGAAAAAGATAAAAATACTGAATCTGAGCCATCCAAGACAAAGGTCAGTAATGACCTTGACCTTTGGAATTAATAAACTTCCATTCAGCTAACCGTAAATATCATTTTTGATGTCACAGCCTACCAGGCATTCAGAAATATCCACTACTTTGCATTTTCCATACAAATGTCTAAGTAACCAAATTTGACCTTGCCATAAAACAGGTCAAGGTCAACCAAAGGTCATCATTTGAACACAATTCGTAGGGCCAGTCCCTGATGCTGCATACCAAGTTTCAAGATCATCGGCCATTCGGTTCTTGAGAAGAGGATCTTTAAAGGTTTTTACCATATATGGGCATGGCGGCCATATTGGTCATGTGACCCAGTCCTCACGAACAAACTTTTGTTCCCTCATTCCATAGAGGCTCCACATGTAATTTGGTTTCAATTGGCCAAGTAGTTTAAGTCAAGAAGAAGATAAAAATACTGAATCTGAGCTATCCTGGACAAAGGTCTGTAAATGACCTTGACCTTTGGAACTGATAAACCTCTATTCAGCTGATTGAAAATACCATTTCTGATACTACTAGCTAATATATGATCAGAAAAATCCACTGTTTTGCCATTTTTCCATACAAATGTCTAAGTGACCAAATTTGACCTTGACGTAAAACAGGTCAAGGTCAACTAAAGGTCATCATTTGAACAAACTTGGCAGGGCCAGAGTCCCTGATGCTGCATACCAAGTTTCAAGATCATTGGCCGTTCGGTTCTTGAGAAGAAGATTTTTAAAGGTTTTTACCATATATGGGCAAGGCGGCCATATTGGTCATGTGACCCAGTCCTCACGAACAAACTTTCGTTCCCTCATTCCATGGAGGCTCCACATGTAATTTGGTTTCAATTGGCCAAGTAGTATAAGTAAAGAAGAAGATAAAAATACTGAATCTGAGCTATCCTGGACAAAGGTCCGTAAATGACCTTGACCTTTGGAACTGACAAACTTCCATTCAGCTGATTGTAAATACCATTTCTGATGCCACTAGCTAATATACAATCAGAAAAATCCAATGTTTTGCCATTTTTCCATACAAATGTCTAAGTGACCAAATTTGACCTTGACGTAAAACCGGTCAAGGTCAACTAAAGGTCATCATTTGAACAAACTTGGTAGGGCCAGAGTCCCTGATGCTGCATACCAAGTTTCAAGATCATCGGCCACTCGGTTCTTGAGAAGAAGATTTTTAAAGGTTTTTACCCTATATGGGCATGGCGGTCATATTGGTCAAGTGACCCAGTCCCAACCAACAAGCTTTCGTTCCCTCATTCCATAGAGGCTCCACATGTAATTTGGTTTCGATTGGCCAAGTGGTTTAAGTGAAGAAGAAGATAAAAATACTGAATCTGAGCCGTCCTGGACAAAGGTCAGTAAATGACATTGACCTTTGAAACTGATAAACTTCCATTCAGCTGATTGTAAATACCATTTCTGATGCCACTAGCTAATATACAATTTGAAAAATCCACTGTTTTGCCATTTTTCCATACAAATGTCTAAGAGACCAAATTTGACCTTGATGTAAAACAGGTGAAGGTCAACCAAAGGTCATCATTTGAACAAACTTGGTAGGGCCCATGTCCCCGATGCTGCATACCAAGTTTCAAGATCATCGGCCATTCGGTTCTTGAGAAGAAGATTTTTAAAGGTTTTTACCATATATGGGCATGGCGGCCATATTGGTCATGTGACCCAGTCCTCACGAACAAACTTTCGTTCCCCCTTCCCATAGAGGCTCCACATGTAATTTGGTTTCAATTGGCCAAGTAGTTTCAGAGGAGATGTTGTTTGAAAATGTTGACGACGCAGACGCAGACAGACGACGACGACGACGACGACGGACGACGGACCAATGCCTATACTATACTCACCGGAAATAGAAACTATACACTCATTTTTGTATTGTCACTGGCAAAATATTTTAATGAAATTTGAATTCCAATTATATAAATTATCATCAGTGGCTTGTCTCTTTTATCGAATAAAATGTTTAATGATAGCTACCATTTAACGGGTAAAGCCACAGGTTCAAAGCAAGGGTTAAAATATTGCTGTTCAAGTTTCCATTGGGTCAAACATTTTGTGCCGCGAATTTGATTCCCATTTTTACCAGTTATTACTCTTCACCTAACGCTTGGAATATTGTTTACAAAATGAAAATTTACGCAATGGTTGAAAAGTTATCAACCTTTAAATATTGGACCAAACCACCGGAAGTGGGCAAAAAGTATGGCATTTCTGATTGCGGATTTTGTTTTAATCAATATTTAAGACACAGCTGAAGATGCTAAAACGATTGAAGGCACTTTTGGGTCGATTTTTGGCTTGCAACATTATTTTGAAAATTTCGCTGAAAAAAGCAAATTTTGAGATTTCAATAAAATGTTTATTTGTCGATAATTTTTTAGATTTTATGTTATTTTTTTATTCCTTGCTTTTAACTTATTACCTATACGGAAAAAAATTGAAGTCAAAATTCGATTACAAACAGATTTTGTGAAAAATGCACTTGTTTACATTTTCCCCCTAAACTTTTATTTTGAACACCAGATTTTCTTTAAATTGTTACAGGATGCATGTCTACAGTTAGTCAAATCCTTAACATGTAATTTTTAACTGAATTGTTCACTTGTTTTGTCAGGCAAAACAATCTAAAAGGTGTATAGTTTCTACTTCCGGTCAGTATATAAGCTCCCCCGGAGCCTTCGGCTTTGGTGAGCTAAAAATTAAATGAGTACACACAATCTTTGTTAGCGCAAATAATACAAATATAACACTTATACGTCAGAAAAGTACTTTTTTTAAAGCAACGGAGCACAGCATTTAACCTAATTACACACTTTCATTTTAAGACAGCTTGTATGTTTCTAACTCTAATGCTCTCTTCCTACAGCTACTACAGTGCAAGTATATTGAAACTCGCCGGGTTTCCAGTAGAACTTGCAATATGGTTAGTTTGTGTCCCTAATACCGTCAACTGTCTCTGTACTTTCATTGGAATTTGGCTGGTAGAAAGAGCCGGGAGACGGATTCTATCCTTAGGAAGCATGATCGGTATTTAAACATTTTACAGCGTGCATTAATGTCCAGCGGAACAGAGGTTAAAATAACATGCCGGCAGTTTTTCAATCATGCCGAAAGTTTACCATCGAGTTACGTAGGACTTCACAATGAAATCTAAGAAAGTTCTTATCAACATACTATAAAGAACGCTCCAGTACGGGATAAGCTAAATACAGCTCCATCGGCGATGTGTGTGTGTGTGTGTGTGTGTGTGTGTGTGTGTGTGTGTGTGTGTGTGTGTGAGAGAGAGTGAGAGAGAGAGAGAGAGAGAGAGAGAGAGAGAGAGAATACCAAATCATATTTCATCATTTGAGAAATAAAATCTTAACACTGATGATGCTTACCTAAGTATATCGAGGGTCATTGTGTTCAAATTAGGACCTATGAGAGGATATTGTGTGCATCAGAGGGGTTTGGAACAACATAAGCGGTCCTATAAATCCCTATTTTCTTTCTGTGCATTCTGTTTAAAGAGAAGCTATGTATTTTATAACACATATATCCATAAAATTTTGACAAAAATGTGCAAAATGCGGTTGAATATAGGAGATTTTTACCTGTGAAATAGCTTGAATTTCATAACATAGCGTAAAATACAGTACAAATGAATGGGCATGTTAGCATAATGATTAAACTTCCATACTTCTTAATTATAACTTTTTCATCTCATTGTTTGACATGCTAAAGTCAAGATGATACTTTTTTGCCGAAATGAAATACAAGACATTTTCAAGCAAACAAGAAACTCATATAATCGTTAAAGTTGTCAGTTCAACTTTGTAGGGGTCATGATCGGTTTGTTGGTGCTCGCAATAGGCTTCCAGCTGTCAATCAAGTTTACACCAGAAATACAAGTCACGGAGTTGAATACTTCATACTGTTTTAAGTACGAGTAAGTTTCAACATATGTTTTGTTTATGCTGGTGTTTAACGGCCCAGTCAACACTATTTTAGGTCATGTTTTGAGCCGGTCAGTTTACCTATCCACACTTTTCCTGGGCAGGCTTATTCGTAAGTGGATAACCAGTACAGAGCACATTATTTCGCCGGAAACTGACAACCGCCATTCTTGAATCAGCGGCACTGCGGATTTTTTTTAACGATATAAACACCTTACCACTATTGGACAGACAAACAGGAAAGTAAATGTTTTCGTTTAACTGACATGTTTTCGATCAACAAATAAAAATTCTAGGATGAAATTGAAATTCTCTGGTGAATACGAGTGCACCGGTGTTCGGGTAAGTTTTTAAATTGAATGCTTCCATGGTTACTGCGATCCACGCGTATATTAACACAATGATCTGTTTTACACTGATATAAACTGAAAGGAAAAAGAAACGCAGGGTAGAGTTTTTCCTTCCTATTTTAACCATTTTTACGGTGTTTCCCATAGCCATACACTTTTACAGATTGTCCTGTGAATGTGAACCGCGGGTTTACGAGTCTTTGGTCGATGTGATATCTACCCAGTGTGTGAAATCATTCAACCGTGCACTGCATAGTGCGTTGCACGGACAATACGGGAAGCCAAAATTTCGTGCAAAACAAGCATGTTTAAACCTTCAGCACAAGATTTCCTCACACCATTTGGTACACTTCAACGATACACAACGCTCTTCGATTCTTTTACCGATTTTTCTTTTCATTTTTACGCTACTTTGAACTTTTTTTTTCAATTATGGTACGACTGGCTGATGTTCAGAGGGGTAGGGCAATTGCGTTGCTGATGCAGGGTCAGAGGCAACAGCAAGTTGCCAATCATTTTGGGGTTAACTGTTAGACGTTTAAGGGAGACAGGGCATTTAGCAGACCGACCGCGGTCTGGGCGTCCACGCGTGAAGTCGCGACGTCAAGACAGGACAATCCGTCTGGCACATTTGCTGAATCGTCATCTCACTGCTACCGAAACTGCCCTTAATACAGTAGGTACGCATAACCGACAAATTTCTCCGAAGACTGTTGGAAGTCGATTGCGTGAGATTGGTCTTCGAGCTCGTCGTCCATACGTCGGTCTGCCTCTGACCCAGGCACGTAGGTTGCGTCGCATGGCGTGGTTGACGGCGCATGCGCCCAGGCTATTTCCGATGAGGCAGTGGAGACGAGGTCTTTTTACGGACGAGTCTAGGTTCACTCTCTATCCCGCACATGGTCGACGTCGTGTGTACCGACGTCGCGGAGAACGCTTTGCCGACGCCTGTGTTGTCGAACGGGATCGGTTATGGGGTGGCTCCATTATGGTCTGGGGAGGCATTGCTCACGGGCTAAAATCACAGTTAATTATTGTTGCAGGCAATATGACCGCAGTAAGGTATAGGCATTGAGATCTTGCGTCCTGTTGCAGTCCCGCTTGTGCAACAACGTAATCTGATCCTGCAGCAGGTCAATGCCCGACAACATGTTGCCCGAATTTGTCAGTATTTCCTGGTAAACAATAGCATCGCACCTCTAGCATGGCCACCGCACAGTCCAGATTTGACCCCAATAGAGCACATATGAGATGAGCTGGGCAGAAGGGTTAGGAAGCGCCGAAATCCGCCCCCCCCCCCCCCCCCCCCCCCCCCAACTCTCGCACAACTAAAGAATGCGTTGATCGATGAATGGAATAACATCCTGATGCGAACTGTCAATGATGTTAACTCCATCCAAAGGAGAATTAGGGCAGCCACGGCAGCAAGAGTGGGGCACACCCGATATTGATTATGCCCCCAACTTCGAAGAAGTTGTGGGGGCATATTGGTTTTGCCCTGTTCGTCCGTCCGTCCTTCCGTCCTTCCGTCCTTACGTCCGTCCCACTTTTTACTGCATAGCATAACTTTAGAACCATGGGTGCTAGGTTTTTGAAATTTCATATATGGATTCCTCATGAAAAAATAATTGACCCGTGTTTTTTTTCTCGTCAGGATTATGCCCCTTTTTTGAGTTATGCCCCTTTGCAAAAAATACTATGAAATCTTGTAAGCAAGATATCTCAAAAACTGTTTGAGCTATTGCCCTGAAACTTTACATGCTGGTTGGGGATGATGAGTAGATGAACTGATTAACTTTTGAAAAAAATCCGAAATTTTTTTCTTGAGTTATGGCCCTTTGAAATTTTTCGCGTTTTAAGTTTGTAAGCAAGATATCTAAAAAAACTATTTGAGGTTTTTCCCCGAAACTTCACAGACTTGTCGGGGATGATGAGTAGATGAACTGATCAACTTTTGAAAAAAATCCGATTTTTTTTCTTGAGTTATGGCCCTTAGATTTTTTTCGTGTTTTCAGCTTGTAAGCAAGATATCTCAATAATTGTTTGAGCGATTGCCCTGCAACTTTACAAGCTGGTTTGGGATGATGTGTAGATGAACTGATTAACTGTTGAAAAAAAATGCTATATTTTTTTCTTGAGTTATGGCCCTTTGAAATTTTTCGCGTTTTAAGTTTGTAAGCAAGATATCTCAAAAACTATATGAGGTTTTTCCCCAAAACTTCACAGACTGGTTGGGTATGATGAGTAGATGAACTGATTAACTTTTGAAAAAAATCCAATTTTTTTTTCTTGAGTTATGGCCCTTTGATTTTTTTCGTGTTTTCAGCTTTATGGCCCTTTGAAATTTTTCGCGTTTTAAGTTTGTAAGCAAGATATCTAAAAAAACTATTTGAGGTTTTTCCCCGAAACTTCACAGACTTGTCGGGGATGATGAGTAGATGAACTGATCAACTTTTGAAAAAAATCCGATTTTTTTTTCTTGAGTTATGGCCCTTAGATTTTTTTTCGTGTTTTCAGCTTGTAAGCAAGATATCTCAATAATTGTTTGAGCGATTGCCCTGCAACTTTACAAGCTGGTTTGGGATGATGTGTAGATGAACTGATTAACTGTTGAAAAAAAATCCTATATTTTTTTCTTGAGTTATGGCCCTTTGAAAT
Organism: Lucinisca nassula; assembly: GCA_963580285.1. NCBI lineage: Eukaryota > Metazoa > Mollusca > Bivalvia > Lucinida > Lucinidae > Lucinisca > Lucinisca nassula. The sequence goes on along the minus strand of OY757016.1, from coordinate 28,783,264 downwards.
TTTTCGCGTTTTAAGTTTGTAAGCAAGATATCTCAAAAACTATATGAGGTTTTTCCCCAAAACTTCACAGACTGGTTGGGTATGATGAGTAGATGAACTGATTAACTTTTGAAAAAAATCCAATTTTTTTTTCTTGAGTTATGGCCCTTTGATTTTTTTCGTGTTTTCAGCTTGTAAGCAAGATATCTCAAAAATTGTTTGAGCTATTGCCCTGAAACTTTACAGGCTGGTTGGGGATGATGAGTAGATGAACTGATTAACTTTTGAAAAAAATCCGAAATTTTTTTCTTGAGTTATGGCCCTTTGAAATTTTTCGCGTTTTGGCGTCCTTCCGTCCTTACGTCCGCCCCACTTTTTACTGCATAGCATAACTTTAGAACCATGGGTGCTAGGTTTTTGAAATTTCATATATGGATTCCTCATGAAAAAATAATTGACCCGTGTTTTTTTTCTCGTCAGGATTATGCCCCTTTTTTGAGTTATGCCCCTTTGCAAAAAATACTATGAAATCTTGTAAGCAAGATATCTCAAAAACTGTTTGAGCTATTGCCCTGAAACTTTACATGCTGGTTGGGGATGATGAGTAGATGAACTGATTAATTTTTGAAAAAAATCCGAAATTTTTTTCTTGAGTTATGGCCCTTTGAAATTTTTCGCGTTTTAAGTTTGTAAGCAAGATATCTAAAAAAACTATTTGAGGTTTTTCCCCGAAACTTCACAGACTTGTCGGGGATGATGAGTAGATGAACTGATCAACTTTTGAAAAAAATCCGATTTATTTTTCTTGAGTTATGGCCCTTAGATTTTTTTCGTGTTTTCAGCTTGTAAGCAAGATATCTCAATAATTGTTTGAGCGATTGCCCTGCAACTTTACAAGCTGGTTTGGGATGATGTGTAGATGAACTGATTAACTGTTGAAAAAAAATCCTATATTTTTTTCTTGAGTTATGGCCCTTTGAAATTTTTCGCGTTTTAAGTTTGTAAGCAAGATATCTCAAAAACTATATGAGGTTTTTCCCCAAAACTTCACAGACTGGTTGGGTATGATGAGTAGATGAACTGATTAACTTTTGAAAAAAATCCAATTTTTTTTTCTTGAGTTATGGCCCTTTGATTTTTTTCGTGTTTTCAGCTTGTAAGCAAGATATCTCAAAAATTGTTTGAGCTATTGCCCTGAAACTTTACAGGCTGGTTGGGGATGATGAGTAGATGAACTGATTAACTTTTGAAAAAAATCCGAAATTTTTTTCTTGAGTTATGGCCCTTTGAAATTTTTCGCGTTTTGGCATATTGGTTTTGCCCTGTTCGTCCGTCCGTCCTTCCGTCCTTACGTCCGTCCCACTTTTTACTGCATAGCATAACTTTAGAACCATGGGTGCTAGGTTTTTGAAATTTCATATATGGATTCCTCATGAAAAAATAATTGACCCGTGTTTTTTTTCTCGTCAGGATTATGCCCCTTTTTTGAGTTATGCCCCTTTGCAAAAAATACTATGAAATCTTGTAAGCAAGATATCTCAAAAACTGTTTGAGCTATTGCCCTGAAACTTTACATGCTGGTTGGGGATGATGAGTAGATGAACTGATTAACTTTTGAAAAAAATCCGAAATTTTTTTCTTGCGTTATGGCCCTTTGAAATTTTTCGCGTTTTAAGTTTGTAAGCAAGATATCTAAAAAACTATTTGAGGTTTTTCCCCGAAACTTCACAGACTTGTCGGGGATGATGAGTAGATGAACTGATCAACTTTTGAAAAAAAATCCGATTTTTTTTCTTGAGTTATGGCCCTTAGATTTTTTTCGTGTTTTCAGCTTGTAAGCAAGATATCTCAATAATTGTTTGAGCGATTGCCCTGCAACTTTACAAGCTGGTTTGGGATGATGTGTAGATGAACTGATTAACTGTTGAAAAAAAATCCTATATTTTTTTCTTGAGTTATGGCCCTTTGAAATTTTTCGCGTTTTAAGTTTGTAAGCAAGATATCTCAAAAACTATATGAGGTTTTTCCCCAAAACTTCACAGACTGGTTGGGTATGATGAGTAGATGAACTGATTAACTTTTGAAAAAAATCCAATTTTTTTTTCTTGAGTTATGGCCCTTTGATTTTTTTCGTGTTTTCAGCTTGTAAGCAAGATATCTCAAAAATTGTTTGAGCTATTGCCCTGAAACTTTACAGGCTGGTTGGGGATGATGAGTAGATGAACTGATTAACTTTTGAAAAAAATCCGAATTTTTTTTCTTGAGTTATGGCCCTTTGAAATTTTTCGCGTTTTAAGTTTGTAAGCAAGATATCTAAAAAACTATTTTAGGTTTTTCCCCGAAACTTCACAGACTGGTCAGGGATGATGAGTAGATGATTAACTACAGCTTTTCTTGTGTAATTTCAGCATTACAGCCACATAAAAACAAGATATCTCAATTACTGTTAGGGACAAGCAGTGTTAGGGTCAAGCAGTTGGGGGCATTGTGTTTCATAAACACTGGCTCTAGTTTGAGTTATGCCCCTTTGCAAAAAATACTATGAAATCTTGTAAGCAAGATATCTCAAAAACTGTTTGAGCTATTGCCCTGAAACTTTACATGCTGGTTGGGGATGATGAGTAGATGAACTGATTAACTTTTGAAAAAAATCCGAAATTTTTTTCTTGAGTTATGGCCCTTTGAAATTTTTCGCGTTTTAAGTTTGTAAGCAAGATATCTAAAAAAACTATTTGAGGTTTTTCCCCGAAACTTCACAGACTTGTCGGGGATGATGAGTAGATGAACTGATCAACTTTTGAAAAAAAATCCGATTTTTTTTTCTTGAGTTATGGCCCTTAGATTTTTTTCGTGTTTTCAGCTTGTAAGCAAGATATCTCAATAATTGTTTGAGCGATTGCCCTGCAACTTTACAAGCTGGTTTGGGATGATGTGTAGATGAACTGATTAACTGTTGAAAAAAAATCCTATATTTTTTTCTTGAGTTATGGCCCTTTGAAATTTTTCGCGTTTTAAGTTTGTAAGCAAGATATCTCAAAAACTATATGAGGTTTTTCCCCAAAACTTCACAGACTGGTTGGGTATGATGAGTAGATGAACTGATTAACTTTTGAAAAAAATCCAATTTTTTTTTCTTGAGTTATGGCCCTTTGATTTTTTTCGTGTTTTCAGCTTGTAAGCAAGATATCTCAAAAATTGTTTGAGCTATTGCCCTGAAACTTTACAGGCTGGTTGGGGATGATGAGTAGATGAACTGATTAACTTTTGAAAAAAATCCGAAATTTTTTTCTTGAGTTATGGCCCTTTGAAATTTTTCGCGTTTTGGCATATTGGTTTTGCCCTGTTCGTCCGTCCGTCCTTCCGTCCGTCCCACTTTTTACTGCATAGCATAACTTTAGAACCATGGGTGCTAGGTTTTTGAAATTTCATATATGGATTCCTCATGAAAAAATAATTGACCCGTGTTTTTTTTCTCGTCAGGATTATGCCCCTTTTTTGAGTTATGCCCCTTTGCAAAAAATACTATGAAATCTTGTAAGCAAGATATCTCAAAAACTGTTTGAGCTATTGCCCTGAAACTTTACATGCTGGTTGGGGATGATGAGTAGATGAACTGATTAACTTTTGAAAAAAATCCGAAATTTTTTTCTTGCGTTATGGCCCTTTGAAATTTTTCGCGTTTTAAGTTTGTAAGCAAGATATCTAAAAAACTATTTGAGGTTTTTCCCCGAAACTTCACAGACTTGTCGGGGATGATGAGTAGATGAACTGATCAACTTTTGAAAAAAATCCGATTTTTTTTCTTGAGTTATGGCCCTTAGATTTTTTTCGTGTTTTCAGCTTGTAAGCAAGATATCTCAATAATTGTTTGAGCGATTGCCCTGCAACTTTACAAGCTGGTTTGGGATGATGTGTAGATGAACTGATTAACTGTTGAAAAAAAATCCTATATTTTTTCTTGAGTTATGGCCCTTTGAAATTTTTCGCGTTTTAAGTTTGTAAGCAAGATATCTCAAAAACTATATGAGGTTTTTCCCCAAAACTTCACAGACTGGTTGGGTATGATGAGTAGATGAACTGATTAACTTTTGAAAAAAATCCAATTTTTTTTTCTTGAGTTATGGCCCTTTGATTTTTTTCGTGTTTTCAGCTTGTAAGCAAGATATCTCAAAAATTGTTTGAGCTATTGCCCTGAAACTTTACAGGCTGGTTGGGGATGATGAGTAGATGAACTGATTAACTTTTGAAAAAAATCCGAAATTTTTTTCTTGAGTTATGGCCCTTTGAAATTTTTCGCGTTTTAAGTTTGTAAGCAAGATATCTAAAAAACTATTTTAGGTTTTTCCCCGAAACTTCACAGACTGGTCAGGGATGATGAGTAGATGATTAACTACAGCTTTTCTTGTGTAATTTCAGCATTACAGCCACATAAAAACAAGATATCTCAATTACTGTTAGGGACAAGCAGTGTTAGGGTCAAGCAGTTGGGGGCATTGTGTTTCATAAACACTGGCTCTAGTTTTCAGTTTGATTTTGATTTCAAGATTTGGGGGGTAGCTACCCCAACTTCAATAACTCGAGACTTGTTGATCACAAACCAATGAAATTTGGAACTAATGTTCCATACATGTATCATTTTGTAATCATAGTAAAATATTTAACAAACTTTTTTAAACTTGAATAAAATTTAGGAATAAAATTTACCCTGCGTTTCTTTTTCCTTTTAGTATATATATATATAGAGCAGAAATTTCTAACGTAAGTTTATCAATGCACACAAATGAACAACTGAAATACAACATCACTTTACAGTTGCAATAATTCCAAACTCCAGACCAGTGTTTAACAAGGATATTCTTTTTGCCCACGAAAGAAACAACAACAAAAGAAAAAACTGTGTTATGATTACTCGTTAGATTCGCTTCTACTCTGACTGTAGCAAGTATCCACAACATTAAATCTTTGTTTCTAATAGGAACTAAGGAAACTTATCCATGAATTATCATTGTTACACTACTACTCCGTATGTGGAGCTATATAGGGTGGAGATAATGGTTAACAACATATTTGTCTCAACTGAACAAATTATTCGTCTAAGCCGCGACGGAACCAAGGGCGAGTATTGTGGCCTCGTAAAATCGATTTAAGCCCAAAATGAACTACTTTTCACTGACCGTTCCAAGGGTGATGTTGGGTGGTTGTATCGATTCCTGATCATTGCCTTCGCTTCTATTTTCTTTTTATAGTTTATGTGAGGACTGTATTACCGATTCCAAATGTGGCTTCTGTTATGTCAAAGATTCTCCAGAGTCCACAGGCAGCTGTCTTAATGTATACGAAGACAAACCAGAACGCTATGCAGCCCCGTCAAATCTCACAACATTCAGATGTAATATACAAAGTACCTGGGATACACCACGCTCTGAGAGAAAATATGCATGGGCGGATTCATTCTGTCCAACAGACTACAGCTGGATGGCAGTACTTGGTCTGGCCCTTTTTGTAATGGGGTTTGCTCCAGGTACGTTCGCTATACATACCGACTCCTACGTCATACACTGTTTTAAATGTTCTGTTTCTGTGATATTCTCTATCGCATGTCTTAACAAAAAGTCTTGTTAGAAATTTTTCTTAGTCGGAAGATTACAGAATCTGAGTTTAAACATTGTCCAAAGCTGTGACACAATACGAAAACATGCCTATTCAAATACACTGCAAATTTTACTGCCGAAAAATGAAACATTTCAGATGAAAAATTGTGATTTTTTTCATATTTCTGCTCAAAATATAGATTGCCGGTACTCGTTAGAACCGCCTCATCGAGGCGGTTCTAACGAGTACCCACAATCTATACCCTGTAAACCCATGTTTTACTATATAAAAGTGGGGTTCAATGGGGTCAAAATTATAAAGGTGTGTCTTCATGATGAAAAATGCTTCCACCTATAGTCTACATATTTTTTTTGGACAACACTTTTAGTGATCAATCTTTACATCATGTTACATCCCAAAAGCTGCGAATAGTATTACAAAGAGGCTGATATGTTTTACTTCAGGACTTGGTCCAATGCCATGGACAGTGAATTCTGAGATCTATCCAACATGGGCTAGAAGTACTGGGAATGCTCTGTCTACCACCACAAACTGGATATTCAATCTATTTGTGTCACTAACCTTCCTTACCTTGATGGAAAATATAACAAAGTACGGTAAGTACACGTAATACAGTCGTTAAGGATTCCGTTATGGAAAAAATGCAGAAAAAAAAAAACAGAGCAGAGCGCTATAGTGCAAGGGCAAAGCATCGGATTTGAGATCGAAAGGTAGCGGGTTCGATCCTTGCAAGCGCCAAGTGTTGTTTACATGAGCAAGAGACTTTATCCACATTGCTAAGCACTGGATTCTACCCAGAGGGAGGAACATGAAAGATTAGTATCAGTACTAAATGTGTTAACCTCTATAATTAGTTGATTATTATTAATATAAACAAACACTTGCAACCTTGTTCATGGGAAATGGGGCTGCGTATGAGCACGTATTCATGTTGAATTAGCACCAAACAAATCTTTCCGCATAGATTAGCTCCGTTTGCCAATGGAATAAAGTGCTTTGGAAATAAACTATGGGTGTGGGCTTTGGAAATAAAAAGACCACATCACAGATAAAAAATAGGACTCATTTTAATGTTCTCGCAGTTATTGTACTGGTGAGTTAGAAACCCTGCACAGGGACAGAACCAAATGTGGAAACCACTGCATAACCTAAAGCGAAGACTGTTGCCGCGTAAAGTCTGTTAAAGATTCCAGTAATTTTTTTCACTCACTGATCGTTCCAAGGCGGTGCTTCTGTTGTGGTTTATTATTGTAATTGTTTGTCTTTGCATGTATGAACTGGCTAAACACTTATATATGCTTTATTTTGGGAAGCCCTTTTGACATTTTGTGGGAAAGAACTGGCCTTTTGGCTTTCTAATTGTATTGCTTTAAGGGGAATGGGAACACCTAGCACATTTTTCTGCCATTTTTTCAAAGGGAGACAACTTTCGGGGACTTCCTGTTCACTTTTCTATAGGATCGGTTCCATCGAAAAAAAGGTATACTTTTAAAGGAAACATTTTGCCCCCACAGGGGCAAATTCTTTCATTTAAGAGCTGACCCCTATTGATATGAGAGACAAACATACTTTTGCAGGAGTTGCCTTCCCTGAAGATGTATCCATTCCCCTAAATTATGGTACCGTTTGCTTGTGTATGTGCTTCCTTCCCTTTGGTGTCTTGGATAGAAGGCCTAAGATATTTTTTTCGATTCATGGTCAATGCCTTCACTTCTTTTTTTTATTCACTAAGATTGTTCATGAACCGTGCTGTAGTTTAAAAGACTACTTACAACTTTAAGACCCCTGCATTGAGTCCTTGAGACGCCTGTATTCTTAGATTGTGGCCTTTCCTGGGTGACCCTTTTCTTACTCTACATTGAGCCCTAATTACAGTAGAACTTCGATGGCTCGAACACCGATTGCTCGTTTACCATGGATGTGTCGAACCCTTTCTTGAGCCCCTAGCGAAATCCTCTTCATAAGAAATAGTGGGGGATAATTAAGGAGATTTTAGTCTTTAATCTTGCAAATGTATGCTGTGTGTACTCATTAGAATCGCCTCGATGAGGCGATTCTAATGAGTACACACAGCATACATATTCATTATAGAACACCGAAAAGATGTCTAAAAGTATTTCGTTATGCCTCCTAACAGTAACCCTCAGTGGCTCGAACTACCCCTGTCTCGAACAGATTTTCGAGGTCCCAAAGGTGTTCGAGCCATTGGAGTTCGACTGTATTGAGAATAGAAATAGGAGCAAGAGAAGAAGCACACGTTTCATTAGTGGTCTGTCTAGTAAAACTCCAATTTTGTAGACAGTAACAACTTCTCATAGAAAATTTTAAGCATAAGCATGCCAGGATAACTCCTCCTACAAAATCTTTTAAGCTGAAGCCTGGAAAATATAAATAAGGCTGTTACGTGAAGTTGAGCATCATGTTGAGGTAAAATTACCAGTTAAGCACTTCTATAGTCATATTTTATTCTCACAATGTTTCCTTTTTAACTTCCCTATCAAACTCTATCGAGACGAAGACAATTGTTTCTTTCGAGTTCAACGCCCCATTTAACATTATTTAGGTCATGTCGAGTCAGTCGGTATACATAAACAAATATAACATGGCAGAGTTGTACATATATGTAAGCAGTTGACCAGTCAAGTGCACTTCCTTTCGCCAGAAGCTGAAAACTGCCATTCATGACCAAACTGGAAGTGGGCGAATGACCAAAGAAATGATTTCATGATCAGTTTCCTTAAAAGCATGTTGCCGACCAGACTGGTTACAAACCAACAAGCACCTGACCACCAGTTAGATAACCATCCGACTGAGCTATTAAGACCAGCTCAATTATATATTGGAGGCCTAAATAATTTCTGGCAGTGCATTTAGAAATAAAGTTTGGCTTCCAGTATATTCAGTAAAGGTTTCAAATATATTAGAATATGCAGCTCCATTTTCTTCAGATGTGTTTTATGTCTATCCAGGCATCGTTTATAAGAAGCAGCCATCATGAGAACACACCTATATATAATTTTGACCCCCTTGAAAAGTAGAAGTGGAGGCAATGATCAGGAATCGATACAATTAACCCTCAGCTCCCACCAAAGACACCTAAAGGAAAGAAACACAAACATGAAACAACAGACCCTAATGGTTACATCAATAGCGGAAAGCAAAAAGGACAGTTACTTTCCAACAAAATGGCCAATAGACTATCCAAAATAAAATAATATAAGCAATACAAACACCCAAAGACAAAGATAACAACCAAAAAAAAAAAATAAACCGCAACAGAAGAACCGCCTTGGAAGGTCAGCGGAAACGAATTCCACGGGGGGAGGCTTAAATCGATTTTACGTGGCCACAATCCTCGCCCTTACTTCCGTCGTGATTAGGACAAATGATTTGTTCAGTCAGCATGAAGGCCTTCTAACTCATCAGTGCAATATCTCCGTGAACACATTAGTCAAACAACCACAGATGAAACAACGGTGAGGTCTCAACAGCAAGTAACCACTGAAATGCGTATATAGTAAAACTGGGGTTTACAGGGGTAACCCTCATTTTTCTTATTTCTGCTCTTAAATATAGATTGTAGGTACTCGTTAGAACCCTCTAGATGAGGCGGTTCTAACGAGTACCCACAATCTATATTTTCAGCAGAAGTAAGAAAAAAATCACAATTTTTTATTTTAAAATTTTCAATGTTTCGGCGATGAAATTCACAGTGTATTTGTATAGGCGTGTTTTCGTAATTAATTGAATTGAAACAGCCCAATTCCGGTTTAAAATGTGATGACCTGTTTTTCTTTTATTTCAGGTGTGTTTTACTTCTATTTAGGAATCTGTTGTGTTGGATTTACGTTCTTATTTTTCCTATTAAAAGAGACTAAAAACAAAACATTAGAAGAGGTACAAGAGTTATTCATGTCCAAGGAGTATAAAGCAAAGTTGGCGACGGAAAAACTACAGGAGAAAGAAGAGAAAAATGGTCAAATGGACATCACTAAATTTTAGAACGAAGGGCCAGGGTTTACTTGGTGAAGGATACTGATCTTTGCTTTTTGTATGTGACTTTGTGTCAAATAAGTATTTTTTTATTATTTGGGGTATGTTCTTTGACTATGGCGTAAGTCATTAAATGTCATTGGAAATAAGCAACATGCTAAAATTGTGTTTGATTGTACTTTAATGTTGTTGCCACATTTGACATAAATTTTGCTATTATAACTTCAGTTATATTTGCTTCCAAAGCTCCAGAAACAACCAGAACTGAGGATTTTTGTTTGTGTTTTACATTCCTGTTCATTTTAGAGACGTTGCTTCCGATGTTTTGGGACTTTTAAAACTGACATCTATTGCCCCACCACCCAAGACACAGCTTGGGTTTACAGAGCAGTTTGAGTCGCATTACTTTTCCTTGGCAATCTAACTGTTGGTCTTCTTTTGCTCCAGCATTTCAGAGGTGTCTTGCTGTAGTTTGTTTGATTTTTGTGTTCACAGAGATGTGGCACTGATGAGTTAGGAGGCCTTCATGCGGAATGAAAAAATTATTTGTCGTAATCACGATGGAAATAAGGGCATGGATTGTGGCCATGTAAATCGATTTAAGCCACCCAGTGGAATTCGTTTCATTGACTGTTCCAAGGCGGTTTTTCTGTCGCGGTTTATTTTTGTTATGGTTTGTCTTTGAGTGCGTGTAACACTATTATTTTATTTTGGATAGCCAATTGGCTATTTTGTGGGAAAGTAACTGTCTTTTTGGCTTTTTGCTATTGATGTTTCCATTAGGGTCTAGCTGTTTCATGTTTGTGTTTCTTTCCCTTTGGTGTTTCTGATGGGAGCTGTGGGTTAATTGTATCATTCCTGTGGGTTGATTCCTGATCATTGCCTTCACTTCTATTTTACACATTGCACATTTCAGTACTGGTCATGAATAGACTCAACAAGAGGCCCCAGAGGGCCTGTTGTTCCACTGGCTAAAAATGTCCATGCCTTTGAATCAAACTTCACGAGTCTGTAGGCTACATCAGCAGATAACAAATTGTTTAATTGTTAATTTTATTTTCCCAGAAAATAAAAAAAATATTTCAAAATGCCATCTGCTGGTAAAGGTTTTCCCATTATAAGTCCATGGCAGCTAATGAGCCTCAGGACATGGACAGTTCGGACTCCAGAGACAAGGTCGGCAAGATTTATAAATAGACGATCAATTGACATTGCTACGTGCTAAATATCTATTAAAAGCTGTCAGATTAAGGTTTTTCCATTATAAGTTTATGGCAGCTATTGAGCCCCGGGATGTGGCTAATTTGGACACAAGAGAAATGGTAGACAGACTTAAGTTTAGAAGTTATTCCTAGTATAAGTCTGTGGACACTAATGAGCCCATAGGCGTGGTGGCAATTTTTGTGTCCAATCAAAATTTCTTCAGGAAATCTGAGAGAGATCCACTCTGGGAACATTCATGCTAGATTACAATGAAATCCACCATGTACTTTTGGAGAAGATTTTTTTTTTATATTTTACTATATTATGTTATACGGTGTAAAATAAGCCCCGCCCATGGCAACCATGTTTTTTGTCAGATCAAAATTTCTTCAAGGAATTTGATAGAGGTCCATCCCAGAAACCTTCATGCAAAACAAAAAATCTAAAAGAGGTTCACGCAAGGCACATTCATGCCAAATTACAATGAAATCCAACAGGTGCTTTTGCAGAAGAAAATCTTTTTGACACAAGGCTATATGTTTTCTTCAAGGAATTTGACAGATGTCTGCCAAAGGAACACTCGTGCCACACTACAATGGAATCCAATAAGTACTTTAGAGAAGAAAATCTTTTTGACATTTGGCTATATGTTTTATATTGAAAAAATTCCCGCCCATGGCGGCCATTTTTTTATTGGATCAAAATTTCTTCAAGGAATCTGACAGAGGTCTACCCAAGGAACATTCATGCCATAATATAATGACATCCAACAAGAACTTTGGAAGAAGAGAAGACTTTTTTAACATTACACTATATGTTATAAAGTGCAAATAAGCCCCGCCCATGGCGGCCATGTTTTTTGTCGGATCAAAATTTCTTCATGGAATCTGACAGAGGTCCACCCAAGGAACATGCATGCCAAATAACTATGAAATAAAACAAGAACATTTGCAGAAGAAGATATTTTCAACCTTACACTATATGTTATATAGTGAAAATAAGCCTCAACCATGGCGGCCATGTTTTTGTCAGTCCACATTTTTTTCAAGGGACTGACAAAGGTCCACCCAAGGAACATTCATGCCAAATTACAATAAAATCCCACAAGTACTTTTGCAGAAGAAGATTTTTTAGCATTACACTATATCGTCACCTCAGCGCAAATAAAAATCAAAAATGAGTTCCTTTAAGAGCAATGAAAACATTCATAAGAAAGAAGATGGGTCATACTACGTACTTTCGGCTAATAAAGCCTCATCAGTGACCCTGTAATGATCCGACAACGAAAGCCAGAGGAAAAATACTGCAATTTTGCGAATTTCGAATAGGCAGTCGATTCAAAGACTGATATATACTGCAAGACTGCAGTAACTCTGTGTTTTGGTGAAATTGAGATTTTTTGCAGAAATGGAAATAATTGTTAATCATGCACATCCTGTAAAAAATTTGTGGACCTTTGATAAACCATTTTCAAGATATTTGAAATTGAAAAAAAGCTGTATCTCAATGACCAATATTTCGGAATGCAATACTGCAGTACCTGTAGATACAACACAATTGCATTTAATTTTTTTTTCTATTTTTTATTTTTTGCAACACTGCAGTAACTCTAGATAGAACAGTATTGCATTAACATATATTTCTTTTCAGAAAATGCAACACTGCAGTAACTCTACATACAACTGTATTGCATTTTCATGTTTGTCTTTCCAGCAAGAAACTTGAATGCAAGACTGCGGTAACTCAACATACAACAGTATTGCATTCAGTTTTGATCCTACAGTAAAAATGAAGTTAAATGCAATACAGTGGTAACTTGTTTGTTTGTACTGGAGTTTAAAGGCCCAGTTAACACTATTTTAGGTCTTTTTTGAGCCAGTCAGTTTACCTATCCACACTTTTCTTGGGCAGGCTTATACGTAAGCGGTCAACCAGTACAGTTTACATTCTTTCGCCAGAAACTGACAACTGCCTTTCTGGAATCAATGGAAGGGAGAGAATGACCGTAGAAAAGATTTCATGATCAATCTCCATGAAAGAATGTCACAGGTGCATGCATAAATCAAAGCACTGACAGTACTCGGTCTGGTGGAAGATTGTCTATAGGTTTGGGAAATAGTCCTGGACTGAGATTTAAACTGTTTGAACATTCAACTCTAAAATTCCAGTTTTAAGCAAATAGTGCAGATCTTGATCAGATGCCACAGCCCATAGCATCTGATCTGCCTCTACACTGTTTGCCAAGCACACCCTGTGATTCCAAGATAAGCCTCTTTTGTCTTACCCAACACTCTTACCTCATGGCGGCTATTTTGTATTAAAAAAGTTATTCTGACAAGTCAGTGACAGTCACATGGACCTAAGCACTGGACAGCTTTTCTTCTTAGTAACTTAGGGTCGATTGACAATCAATCAACCAAAATTTAGCAGCGTTGTTTATACCTCTATGAGGTCAGAGCCCGGGTCAGAGTAAGTGTATGTGTTACCTGTAAAATTTTTTACTTGAATCAACTGTTGGGTTTTGCAAACAGTGTAGACCCAGATCAGATGTCATAGATCAGGATCCACAGCGCAGGAATAACGGGAGGAGTGTCTATTCAGGATGGGACTGGGGTCATGGGAGGACAGGACGGGAGTCATTGGTGGAGGAATGGGAGAATGGACTTTTCAGGACAGCACACGAATAGTGGGAGGAGGGCATTTTCAGGATGGGGCAGGAATCATGGATGAAGGGGTGGTTCAGGACAGGACAGGAGTCTTCAGTGGAGGGGACCGGGAGAAGGGATTGTTCAGGTCAGCACAGAAATAATGGGAGGGTGGCATTTTCAGGATGGGGCAGGAATCATGGATGAAGGGGTGGTTCAGGACAGGACAGGAGTCAAGGGTGGAGGGATTGGAGACGGGACTGTTCAGGACAGCCCATGAATAATGGGAGGAGGGACTACAATGTCATGATTTCGGGATGGGGCAGGAGTCAAGGGAGGATGGATGATTCAGGGCAGGGCAGCAGTGATTGAAAGGGTGTCAAGTTACCTATATTTTCCTATATTTCAGACCATTACCCATAATAACCTATAAAATCCTATATTTTACCAAAATACCTATAAATACCTATAATTTGGAATTTTGGGTAAGCAAGGAATACAAAGTTTGTAAAAAATATTTGACAGTAGATGTTTTCTATAGTATTTGAGCTTAATAAGCTGTTTCCTTTTATAAATTTGTATTCCCTTCAGGTGTAGTGACCCAGTCCAGCCCAGTTTTTGGAAAACTGAGCCAGAGGTTCAGAGTGAGTTATTGTGATCACTCACCATCCGTCATCATCCGTCAATCTGTCCGTCCGTTCACAATTTCTTTACACATCTCCTCCTAAACCACTAAACAGATTTTAACAAAACTTTGCAGAAATAATCATTGGGTGGTCCTCTCAGAATTTAATGCCATGCAGAACTCTGGTTGCCATTTCAACAAAAAAGGGAAAATAAGAGAAAATCTTCAAAACAGCTTCTTGTACGAAACCAGAAGGCCCAGGCCTTTGAAATTTGGTATGAAACTTCATCTAGTTGACTTCTAACAATATTGTTCAAATTATAGCCCTGGGGCCAAAAATCCCCCCCCCCCCCCTCCCACAGACACCCCAGGGCATATATAGGGAAAACCTTTAAAAGTTTCCTTGTGTGAAAGCAGAAGGCGCAGGTCTTTGATATTTGGTATGTAGCTTCATCTAGTTGACCTGTAGCAAGATTGCTCAAATTATAGCCCTGGGGCCAGAATAATGCCCCAACACCAGGGCCTACTGGTTTTACATCGGCTTATATCTATGGAAAACCTTTAAAAATCTTTTTGTCTGAAACCAGAAGGCCCAGATATGAAGCTTCATCTAGTGGACCTCTACCAAGACTGTTCAAGTTATGGCCCTGGGGCCAAAAATGCCCCTGCACCAGGGCTTAATTGTTTTAAATAGGCTTCCAAAGGATAACCCTTTTACAGAACATATTTAACTTCACTACAGCTGGTGTGTGGGACTGTGTGGCGGCGGTAAAACGTCTCCCTGTCCTACATCATAGTGTAGATTATATTTTCTTGTCCTTTGGGATCATTGCTTCCATTGTGGAATTTTGAAAATATCTGAGGATCACTGATGAGGCCTAATTGGCCGAAACTAGCTAGTCTAGCCCAGAAAACATGTACACTCCATATTTTTCACTTCTGTGGTGTATTCCTTGCTTCCAAAGGATAACCCTTTTACAGAACATATTATATAGAGAAAACCTTTAAAAAATTTCTTGTTTGAAACCAGAAGGCCCAGGTCTTTGATATTTGGTATGAAGCTTCATCCAGTGGACCTCTACTAAGATTGCTCAAATTATAGCCCTGGAGCCAGAATAATGCTCCCACACCAGGGCCTACTGGTTTTACATTGGCTTATGTAGGAAAACCTTTAAAAATCTTGTCTGAAACCAGAAGGCCCAGGTCTTTGATATTTGGTATTAAGCTTAATCTAGTGGTCCTCTAACAAAGATTGTTCAAATTATAGCACTGGGGCCAAAAATGCCCCCACACCAGGGCCTACTGGTTTTACATAGGCTTATATAGGGAAAACCTTTAAAAAATCTTCATGCCTGAAACCAGAAGGCCCAGGTCTTTGATATTTTTACGAAGCTTCATCTAGTGGACCTCTACCAAGATTTTTCAAATTATTGCCCTGGGACCAATAATGCCCCCTCACCAGGGCCTTCTGGTTTTACTTAGGCTATAAAGAAAACCTTTAAAAAATCTTCTTGTCTGAAACCAGAAGGCCCAGGTCTTTGGTGTGAAGCTTCTTCCAGTGGACATCTACCAAGATTGTTCACATTATAGCCCTGTGGACAAAAATGCCACTGATTTAACATGGCCTTGTATAGGGAAAACCTTTTAGAATCTTGATGACTGAAACAGAAGGCCAAGGACTTTGATATTTAGTTTGAATTTCATGGAATGGACCTCTACGAAACTTGTTCAAATAATAGCCCTCGGGCCAAAAATGGACCAGCCCCACGGCCCCCATATTTTATATAGGCTTATATAGAGAAAACCTTTAAAAATCTTCTTGTCTGAAACCAGAAGATTAAAGATTTTTTCCTTAATTATAACCAGCTGTCCACCTGATCTATTTCTATATGTTGTATCATTAATAAAAGAGAGAGATGGTAGGTGGTGGTGGTGGAAAAAATACAAAACTGGCTTGTTTTCTTCAGTGTAGGCAACCTATAATATCCTATATTTCTGGCTGCTAGATACCTATTTTTCTGGACCTTACCTATATTTCTGCCTTCTAATATCACTTGACACCAGTGATGGAGTCATGGGAGGAGGGATGGTTCAGGACAGGGTAGGAGTTATGGAAGATTTGTTTGTTTGATTTGAAGTTTAACGTCCCCGTCAACTCTGTAAAGGTCATTTTGGAGATGTTGCTTCCAATTTTGTAGGACTTCTACCCGACACTGAGATGAAATGACATCTCAAGCCCTGCCGCCCAATGAAACCAATAGGGTTTATAAGCATGGGCGGGTCGACTCGCACCGCATTGCCTGGGTAGGCTTCGATCCTCCAAGCAGTTTACCCGTACTCGTGTGTGGGTTGGTTTCAGCTCTTCGAGGAAGCATCCTGCAGCCCATCTATTTCTTCAAGCCCCTATTAGGTTAGTACAGGAAGGGGCAGGAGTAATGGGAGGAGGTATGTTTCAGGACAGGACAGGAGTTATGGGAGGAAGGTTAGAACATGAAGGGGCAGGAGTCATGGGAGAAGGTGTGATCTAGGAAGGACAGGAGTTATGGGAGGAAGGTTAGAACATGAAGGGGCAGGAGTCATGGGAGGAGTTATGATCTAGGGCAGGAAAGGAGTTATAGGAGGAAGAAACAGGAGTCATGGGAGAAGGTATGATATAGGTCAGGACAGGAGTTATGGGAGGAAGGTTAGTACAGGAAGGAACAGGAGTCATGGGAGAAGGTATGATCTAAGGCAGGACAGGAGTTATGGGAGGAATGTTAGTACATGAAGGGGCAGGAGTCATCGGAGGAGGTGTGATCTAGGGCAGGACAGGAGTTATAGGAGAAAGGTTAGTACAGGAAGGGACAGGAGTCATGTGTGTGTGTGTGTGTGTGAAATCTGGCTTAACGTCGCTTTCAACAATTTTTCAGTCATATCACGACGGTGTCTGGTTGCGACAGGGAGCTCAATGCTCACTTTTATAGTGCTGCCTCACTGAAGTATCATATCCCAGACACATTACATGATACCACACCCAGTCACATTTCCTGACACTGGATCGACCAGTCCTAGCTCTACCCCGTAAATCTGAGTGCCAAGCGAGGAGCAGCTAGTACCATTTTTAACGACTTTGGTATGTCGCGGCCCGGGATCGAACCCGTGACCTCCCGTTCCCCGGAGCGGACACTCTACCAACTGAGCTATCGGGGCCGGTGGACAGGAGTCATGGGAGAAGGTATGATCTAGGGCAGGACAGGAGTTATGGGAGGAAGGTTAGTACAGGAAGGAACAGGAATCATGGGAGAAGGTATGATCTAGGACAGGACAGGAGTTATGGGAGGAAGGTTAGTACAGGAAGGGACAGGAGTCATGGGAGAAGGTATGATTCAGGGATGGACAGGAGTTATGGGAGGAAGGTTAGTACAGGAAGGAACAGCAGTCATGAGAGAATGTATGTTGAACATACATTCTCTCATGACTGCTGTTCCTTCCTGTACTAACCTTCCACCCATAACTCCTGTCCTGCCCTAGAACAGTTATGGGAGGAAGGTTAGTACAGGAAGGGACAGGAGCCATGGTAGGTATGATTCAGGGCAGGACAGGAGTTATGGGAGGAAAGTTAGTACAGGAAGGGACAGGAGTCATGGGAGGAGGTATTTTCAGGACAGGATAGGAGTTGTGGGAGGAAAGTTAGTATATGGTGGGGCAGGAGTCATGGGAGACGGTATGATCTAGGACAGGACAGGAGTTATACGGGGACTGTTAGAAAATGAAGGGGCAGGAGTCATGGGAGAAGGTATGTTTCAGGACAGGATATAGGGGTCACAGTAGGAGAGATAGTACAGGATTGGACAGGAGGCAATGGGAGGGACAGTACAGGATGGGACGGGAGTAATGGAAGGAGTAACAATACAGGACAGGACAGGAGTTATAGGAGGTATGGTTGAGGACAGGACATGAGTTATGGTAGGGACAGTACGAGAGGGCAGGTGTTAAGGGAGCACGTAAGGTTCAGGACAGGACAGGAGTTATGGGAGGAGGCACAGTGCAGTTCTTAGTCAAACATCACCCTTCAAATATTTACTATTTTAGTAAGTTTGTTGACAAAAAGTTCTTGGCCTTCTGTATTGTGTTAAGTCACAGTCTCATTGTTGCGTGGTGAGTGTTAGTTTCACGGAGAAGGCAATTTGAGGTGAGAAGGCTATATTGACAGCACTGGAACTAAAAATAGACAAAATTACTGTAAAAATCCTAGAATTTCGGACACCCAAATCTGTTATTGTAATCATTCGAAAATTTGAACATTGTGGTTTTATCATAGAAGTGTTTAAATGGCAGACAGTGGATGATTATAAAATATAATTGTCACAGAGGTTGGTTTTCCGGTGCTTGTTTGTAGTTACGGTATTTCGTACTGGCATTGGAAAATACCCATAATTACCCTTCAACCAATCGGTACGGTTGTTTTAAAATTCTGTATGTAAGAGGACGAATGATTGGTTTTCCAATAGCTTAACCTTTCACTTTTTTTTGCACTTTTCCGCGGTTCGACACGAGAAAGAACAAGAAAGACACCATCAGCTTCACACTGAAAATGTCGTCTTTTCATCTTTACCAGTGGTTTTTATAATCACTGCTTATTTTTATATATAGCCAGGTATGTCCTTGTTATTTGTGTCACCTTGATTACGTCGGTTTTATTGGAAACTGGCGATGCCAGTTCTCAACAAAACCGATGTCAAACAACAAGTGTCGCCAGTATGATCGTCTTCTGTGCCCTTTGTCTACAGCCCAGTAACATATTTATATGTAGATATATACCAGAACGTAACAGCGAAGGCCCGATAAATGTGCAGCCGCTTCGTTACTGTCCCTCATACTATGTGGAATTTAATATTTAACAGGTTATTGCTATTGTCATGTATTTTCGTGGTTTTACCCATAGTTGATATTTATCACCTATGCATCCCGGTATAACAGATGTGTTATATTTCTGCATTTTCCTTGTAGAAGGATCTGTCTGTATTGTTCGTTCGTCCGTCCGTCTGCTAATGTGTCTGTTATCTGTATTGTTTGTGTGATGGGTGTCACATTGTTGTCTTTTGTATGTTGCAGGCACCCTCTATTATCATCATAATTGTTATCATCGAACCACTACATAAACTCATCAAATATAACCAGAGTTTTGTATTTTTGACCCCTGCGTCAATGGAGCCCCTAACGAGGATTTAAGGGTGTCTGGCAGTTTTCCATCAACATAGATAAATAGATTTGAGTACAACAACAACCTCAACATGAGTCTGCTTCCAGCAACCGTTCGATAGCCACGGGTCTAGGAGTCGTTGATTTGTGTTGTGTTAATAAATATAAGTAAAAATGGCCATTATTCATCAACACGCGTGTTTACCTTCAATTTAAGGTGTTAATTATATTACTGTGTTGTCATATCACAGCTGATTATTAGGAGGAGTCCTTCCACCATGTGTCTTCATCAATTTAATCTGTGACCGGGTGCACACACTCTATCTGTGATATTTTTGTGTTTCATTATGTGTTTATTTTGTGTTGTGTGGTTTTAATTGTGTTCAATCCGGATAATTTTGCTTTTGTTTTTCATAGATACTTCTATTAAAAACAAAAGAATATAAAAAGGCCTATCATGTCTATCTTTGCCTTATTTCAATGGTTGTCATGTTTGCGTGTGAGGGGATTTCAGTGAAATGTCTTCATTCGTGAACATTGACAGGCTTGTGTTACTTTGAATGTATGTTTATCTTGTCACAATGTGTTTTTGTGTTATTCATTATTTTGTGTGTCATTGAGTGATATGGGCCACATTTGTGTTACTACGGGTGCCATGGAGAAGCAAATTCCTTCTCTATAGTTATTTTGACTCCAAGGGAGCAAATTCTTTCCTTAAAAAAAAAAAAATTTTGCTCCTCGGGAGCAAATTCTTTCCCTAAAATTTTTTTTTTGCACCCAATGAAGCAAATTCTTACCTGTAAGAATTGAATGTGTTATTTTCATAGTAATGTGTGTATTTCAATGTTTAGTTACAATTAGTGGCCAATAGTTTTCATATAGTCTTATTTTTGTCAGTTTGTGTTGTGATTATGGAATTTTTATGATGTGTTAGGATTGTCTGTACTATATAGTACTATATTACGTGTATATTGCACTGCACTGCACAGCACTGCATGTTTCACAGCAGCACTAACACTTTCTAACAGTCCATCATCATAGGTCCAGTGATGTAAGTGAAGAGTGGTTGAAATTTTAGAAGTACTCCCCTATCACCCTGTGTTTCCTTTACATGACATTTCAGGCTAAGTCAAGTGATCTATTGCCCCTGATATCCCTATACAGTGTTCCTGTTCATACTATTCAACCTTTTCAGCTGATAGAAGATGGAAATCTGAGGTAAGATATATTTTACAATTTGTGTTGATGAATAATGGTGGAAAATAGCCCCTTTTCAGTGTTTTTCATCCATCAATACTATCAGTGTGTCGTATTTGTGTTTTTGCTTTATTTTTCACATGTCTCTTGCTAGTATCACAAAATATCTAAGAGACAATCCTGTCATTGTACCATCTAGTACACAGGATACTACTGTCATTATTGTGTCTGACAGTAAAGGTTCTTATGTCCGAAAGCATGTAAATAAGGACCAAGAGCCAGAAAGAAGCATTATTTGGGAATCATGCCCAGGGCGATCAAGTGAGCAGGCAGCTACTTTCATTTTGCGGAATATTAGAAGTTGGAAAAGGAACTATGGTAAGTTATTAATTTTAGTGTGGACAGGTACTTGTGACCTAACTTGTAAAATTGGTGACCCTTCAGAGAAATCCAAAAGGAAGAAATTTATTGACCTAAGTGGCACTTCACCTGATGATATTTGTAAACAGTATGAAAAAGTTTTGTCCCTCAATGATGACTGTGTAAAAGTTCTTATTTTAGAGGTCCCTTATTATTCAATTTCGATTTGGAATTTCAGTAGAGGCTGTCTTTTCAGCGATATTTATAGGGATCATGATTCCATCTTAAAGGAAAAAATAGACAGTTTGAATGACAAAATAAAGGTGTTAAATAGGACATACGGCTCATCCCAAGTTCCTAGGTTTAGTGCAGATCTAATTGCCTGTAGGAAAGCAAACAAGAAATCCATAAAAACAGTGTCTTACAGTTTGCTGCTTGCAGATGGCATTCACCCTGGTGATGATTTATGTAAACACTTCATCAGAAGATTGGTAAACACAGTTATCTATAGGCTGTGTTTCCATTAGTTTTCTACTTGGAAATTAATTATCTATGTTGAGAGTATCAATATTGCTTTTGTGTTAAAGCAGATGATTCTGTTGCTTTACTCACTTCAGTAGTTTAATGGTGAATACGGTTTTTGTGATCCAACGTCTTGTGTAGCAAATGCGCTGAACTTGACGCACTTAAACCCTAATCTCTATTAAATTTACTATTTTGTGAGTACCTTTATATTGTGTGTGTTATTATTATTGTGCTCTCTACATTGGTAGTGATTTTGTGATTAATTTACCCTGCTTTGTGTTTGTGATTTTGTTTCAATATAATAATTTAGAGGTCACAGGGTGAATTGCTTCCCCCCCCTCCATTATACTTAATTTAGTGTTATAGCCATAAATCAGTTTCAGTGTTTGAAATTTAATTATTTTGGTTCATTGTTATTTATAATACTAAATTATCATGGCTAAAAATACTGAAACAGGCTTTGATTTAGCCGAAATGGTAAAAACCATTAATGAAGATGCAGACTATAAAGTCTTGACAAAAGAGGAGTATGAGTTGCTGTTGGCACGTGCTTCAGAAGCTTCCAATAGGGGTACACAAAATACCAGTACGCCCAAAAGTGGTGAATACAACACCTTTGTTAAATTTCCACCTCCAACATCAGCAAGACCCAAAATTGTCAACCCTGGTGTAGGTGCTAGTCCAAGGTTAAGTTTTCTACAGAATACCTTGTTAAATAATACTGGTAATTTACCAAATACCTTATTACAAAATGCAGGTAATTTTCAGAACACCTATGTCCCCAAATTACCTATATTTAGTGGCTCAGAAGAACCACAAAAAGGGGAAGCATCTTATGAAGTGTGGAGTTTCGAGGTGAAATGTTTGAAAAATTCTGCTAACTTACCTGAGCATATTCTTTTCCAATCTATACGCAATTCCCTAAGGGGAACAGCAAGAGATATGTTGGTTCCCTTGGGTGAACATGCGACGGTAGATGAAATTCTGGAAAAATTAGATGGTTTCTTCGGAAATGTTTACACTAGTGAAACCTTGATGCAGTCTTTTTATAGCGACTGCCAAAAAGACAATGAGTCTATAGTTGTTTATGGTTCAAGGTTAGAGCAAACCCTGTCAAGGGCAGTATCTTTCGGCCATATTGATGCCTTAGCAAAGGATGCAATGCTCCGTAGTAAGTTTTGGACAGGTTTGAAAAGTCAAACCTTGAAGAACTCTACGCGGCACTTATATGATAGCGTCAGAGATTTTAAATCTTTGTTAAGGGAAATAAGGAAAGTTGACATTGAGGAGTCTAGTACGAAACCTCCTGCCAATCCTAAAAAGTCCGCCCATCAACTCAGTGGACAAGTGTCTACTGAGGATACCAACACTCTGCTTTTAAAGCAGATGAGTGAGTTAATGGGCCGTATGAAGGCAATGGAGGATAGGTTAGACCAGCAGAGTAAGGCTCTTGCTGAATCGAAGAAAGGTTCTTCGAGTCAGCAAAGCTTTTCTCCTGGTGGTTTTAGAGGTCGAGGCCGAGGTTATGGTAGAGGCTCGTATGGAGGAGGTTATGGCAGGGGTTATCAAAATGATAACTCTCAGAATAACAACTCCTATAGAGGCAACAGAGGCGGTCGTTCCGGAAGAGGTTATCGTGGTGGTTCCAACGGCCGTGGAACATACCGCGATGACAATTCTGCCGGAAATACCGGTCATTTAAACTAACATCTTCCTCTGTTGCTGGGCAAATGGAGGAAGTCATAGATAATTATCAACATGGCCCAAGTGTATCAACAGATACAAAACCAAATTTATTTACTAGGTTAGTTGGAAGTGCCAACGAAGGAGAATTTGTTATAAGTGGAGTTAAGACTATTGCTCTAATTGACACTGGCTCCATGGTTACATCTATCTCAGAGACCTTTTACTCTTCAATGGACCCTAAACCAGATTTGCACGACATCAGTGAATTCGGTCTTTCATTATCCGTTTCAAGTGCCACTGGTGATAAACTTCCATATAAGGGTTTTATTGAAGCAGATGTGTCTGTACCCTCCTTGGGAAATAATAGTTTTATTGTGCCAGTGCTTGTTGTAGCCGACACTGAGTATAATAGTGAGGTACCAGCCATTATTGGTACCAATGTTATTAGATTGTGCAAACAATCAGATCATGAAACTAATGTTCCCAATGAGTGGCAAACAGCATTTGATAGTTTGTGTGATGACACAATACCTGTCAGAACTACCAATAATTATGGTATTCGTTTAGCTCCTGGTGAAGTTAAAACTATACATGGTATTGTTCGTGGCACAAAAGATATACAAAATGCTGTGACAGAACATATAGAAGGTACATTGTCAGGTAATTTGACAATATGTCCAAGAGTAGTTTCTTTAAAAGCACATGGTGCGACTGTTCGTGTTCCAGTCCGGGTCTGTAATTTATCTGCAAGAGCAGTAGAGATTCCTCCTAAATCTTTATTGTGCTCTCTTTCTAGTGTTAATGTTGTAGATTCATGGACACCTGATTCTACACAGAAACAGGAACATAAGTCTATGGCTACATCTTTAGATGATACAGGCATCAAGATTGACAGTGACAATCTTAATGTTGATCAGTTATTAAGAGCAAAACAAGTTCTTGGTGATTGGTCACATATTTTTTCTACCGGTCCTACAGACTTAGGTAGAACAGATGCCGTTAAACACAAAATCAATTTAACGGATAATGTTCCATTTAAAGACCCTTACAGGAGAATTCCTCCAGCATTATACGAAGAAGTACGACAGCATTTGAAGGAAATGATTGAGGCAGATGCAATACGTCCATCCAGTAGCCCATATTCTTCAAATGTTGTTCTTGTTCGTAAGAAGGATGGTAGTCTTCGTTTTTGCATTGACTTCCGGAAACTGAACAGTCGTACTATAAAAGATGCTTACACCTTACCACGCATAGATGACACCATTGATACATTACTTGGTGCGAAATTCTTTTCAAAATTAGATTTGCGCAGTGGTTATTGGCAAGTCGAAATTGACGAAGCCGACAAATACAAGACTGCATTCACCGTTGGAAATCTGGGCTTCTTCGAATGCAATCGCATGGCATTTGGATTAACTAATGCCCCAGCTACGTTTCAACGGTTAATGGAGCGTTGTATGGGTGAGATGAATCTCAAGGAATGTCTTATTTTCCTTGATGATATTTTAATTTTTTCGGAAACTTTCGAAGAACACATTTCTAGGCTTGAAGCTGTTTTTAGCCGTTTAAATCATCATGGTTTAAAACTAAAAGCATCTAAATGTGAGTTTTTTAAGAGTTCAGTTAGATACCTTGGCCATGTTGTCAGTGAAAAGGGAGTTGAAACTGATCCCGACAAGATAGAAGCTTTGATCTCTTGGCCTCAGCCGACTAATGTAAAAGAGCTTCGTTCATTCTTAGGTTTCACAGGCTATTACAGGCGTTTTATCAAAGACTATGCACGCATTGTGAAACCTTTGAATGATCTTCTTATAGGGCATCCTACTATTAAAATCTCTGACCAATCAAAGAAGAAGAAGAAGAAGAAGTCTGCTGCACCTTGGCAGTGGGGAAATGCTCAACAATTAGCTTTTAATACTTTAAAAGATAAGTTATCTTCACCTCCTGTCTTGGCTTATGCCGATTTTACCAAACCTTTTATTCTCCACACTGATGCTTCTTGTGAAGGTTTGGGAGCAGTATTGTACCAAGAGCATGATGGTATTGAGAAAGTAATTGCCTATGCCAGTAGAGGTTTGAGAAACAGTGAAAAACTCTATCCAGCCCATAAGTTGGAATTTTTGTGTCTCAAATGGGCTGTGACAGATAAGTTTCATGATTATTTATATGGTAACACTTTTACAGTGTGTACCGATAATAATCCTTTAACTTATGTGTTAACTTCTGCAAAACTTGATGCTACTGGCCATAGGTGGCTGGCTTCTCTTGGCTCTTATGACTTCCAGTTGAAATATAAGAGTGGTAAGTCCAACGGAGATGCTGACGGTTTGTCCAGAAGACCTCTGCAAACAGTACAATTATTTCCTGAGGCAGTGAATGCTATTTGTCAGTCTTACACTGTCCAAAGAAATACATGTCCATATGTTGAAACATTGCTTGTTTCACAAGATGATGATGTATTGGACACACTTTCAACCCAATCTTCGGGTTCTTCTCCAGCTTCTGAGTTTAAGGACATTAACTGGTCAAGGGAACAGCTTGCGGATCCAAGCATTGCCAGAATTATCAGTTTACTTAAAACTGGATTTAGTCCCGAGTACAGTGATCTCAAGACAGAAACACCTACTGTTTTGAAATATCTTCGTGAGTGGAAGAAATTTTCACTGGTTGATGGTATTCTGTACAGAAACACAGTGTTAGATGGACAGAATACTCGTCAACTGGTATTACCTGCTCATTTAAGGGATACTGTCTTGAGACATTTGCACGATGACTTAGGTCATCAAGGTCGTGATCGAACAATGTCTTTGGTTCGCCAGAGGTTCTATTGGCCAGGTCTAGAAAGTTGTGTCGAACAGAAGATCAAAAATTGTGTTCGTTGCATTCAACGAAAAACTGTTCCAAAACCAAGTGCTGAGCTAGTGAACATTGTCACTACTCAGCCAATGGAACTGGTTTGTATAGATTTTCTTTCGTTGGAGAGGTCGAAGGGTGGTCATGAAAACATTTTAGTGATCACCGATCATTTCACTAGATATGCCCAGGCCTTTCCAACGAGAAACCAGTTAGCCAAGACCGTTGCCAAAGTTCTTTTTGAACAGTTTATTGTTCATTATGGCTTCCCTGCTCGGCTACATAGTGACCAGGGAAGAAATTTTGAATCTTCTGTTATAAGTGAGTTGTGCAGTCTGGCGGGTGTTCAAAAGTCCAGAACCACACCATATCACCCTATGGGGAATGGTATGGTTGAAAGGTTCAATCAGACACTTTTGAACATGCTCGGCACACTGCAGGACAATCAGAAACAGGATTGGAAATCCTACGTGGCTCCGTTGGTCCATTCTTATAATGCTACCAAACATGATTCCACTGGATACTCCCCATTCTTTTTAATGTTTGGTAGACACCCCCGTCTTGCATTGGATGCATATTTAGGCCTACAAAGCCCAGTTGAGCCAGATTCTTCAAGGGAGCACTATGTCTCCAAATTGAAGAAGCGGCTGAACTTTGCTTATAAGGTCGCTGCAAGGGAAGCTGAAAAGAGTGCCAATCGTAGTAAGACCAATTATGATCTTAAAGTAAGAGAAGCAACTCTAGATGTAGGGGACCATGTTTTAATCAGAAATGTTGGTTTGCGGGGCAAGCACAAATTGGCAGACAAGTGGGATAAACACCCGTATGTTGTTACTGGTATACCCGATAGAAATGTGCCTGTGTATACTGTTCAGAGAGAATCAGGTGATTCAACAGTAAAAACTTTACACAGGAACATGCTGTTACCATTTTCAGTAATACCGGGTATATCAGAGACAAATATAGAGCCAGATCAAAATGTAAGTCCTAAAACTAAGAAAATTACCAGGAAACAAAAAGCTGTACCTATTTCTGACTCTGATCCTGATTCAGATTCAGATCAATCTGACTATGTCCTGAGATACATTCCTCCACATAGGAGGAATGGAAAAACTTCTATACCTATTGGTGTTTCATCTCGTGAAAGTGCTGAAAGGTCTATCACAATCAATGATTCTTCTTTCCAAGATTCATTTGGTAGTTCAGTCGTTAGACCATCAGCAGCCATAGGTAGAAGTCAGTTAGACACAGCGATTAGTCAGGAGTCTGATCCATTAGTTAGTGGTGGCCATCATTCTTCTCTAGGTAGAACTTTGGATCAGACTGAACAGCAAGTTGTAGGTACAGAGCAGGTAGAGCAAAATGTAGGACCCCGTAGATCAGGTAGAACACGCCAGCCACCAAATAGATACGGCGACTGGCTAATGAACCAGCAATCGGTCCAGGAATGGTTTGTTTAATTTTCTTATACTGACACTGTGTTTTTATCAAGTCATATGTCTTTTAATTTTCAGTACAGGGGAGAATGTCATATAGTAAGTTTCCTCTGTTTTTGTCTCCTTGCTTTGATTATTTAAATCCTGACCAAATTTTAAATGCTGAGTTTCAAATATATGTACATTTTGTTTTGCTGAGTTTCATATAATGTTGTGATACAAGTTAATTGTCTCACTTGCATATGTTTATCTATATAGATATAATTGTCAGTACTAATTTACTGTCAGTAATGAAATTAGTTTCAGTGTTTGCATATAATGCTGTATCTGATTTGGATAGATTTCCAATATCAGCAATCCAGTATTCCGGATGCCATTGATGCATAAGCATGTCTGTGATAGAATATAATTCTGACTTTGTTTGTTGGAGACTCAGCTATAACTCAGCTATCATTATTCTATGTTATACTTTAATGGTTCAAAATGTCAGGAGCCATTTTTTTCAAAGCAGGGGAGAATGTCACAGAGGTTGGTTTTCCGGTGCTTGTTTGTAGTTACGGTATTTCGTACTGGCATTGGAAAATACCCATAATTACCCTTCAACCAATCGGTACGGTTGTTTTAAAATTCTGTATGTAAGAGGACGAATGATTGGTTTTCCAATAGCTTAACCTTTCACTTTTTTTTGCACTTTTCCGCAGTTCGACACGAGAAAGAACAAGAAAGACACCATCAGCTTCACACTGAAAATGTCGTCTTTTCATCTTTACCAGTGGTTTTTATAATCACTGCTTATTTTTATATATAGCCAGGTATGTCCTTGTTATTTGTGTCACCTTGATTACGTCGGTTTTATTGGAAACTGGCGATGCCAGTTCTCAACAAAACCGATGTCAAACAACAAGAAGTGTCGCCAGTATGATCGTCTTCTGTGCCCTTTGTCTACAGCCCAGTAACATATTTATATGTAGATATATACCAGAACGTAACAGCGAAGGCCCGATAAATGTGCAGCCGCTTCGTTACTGTCCCTCATACTATGTGGAATTTAATATTTAACAGGTTATTGCTATTGTCATGTATTTTCGTGGTTTTACCCATAGTTGATATTTATCACCTATGCATCCCGGTATAACAGATGTGTTATATTTCTGCATTTTCCTTGTAGAAGGATCTGTCTGTATTGTTCGTTCGTCCGTCCGTCTGCTAATGTGTCTGTTATCTGTATTGTTTGTGTGATGGGTGTCACATTGTTGTCTTTTGTATGTTGCAGGCACCCTCTATTATCATCATAATTGTTATCATCGAACCACTACATAAACTCATCAAATATAACCAGAGTTTTGTATTTTTGACCCCTGCGTCATAATGCTTAATTATCAACGCTTGCCATGGTTTCACTGTAAACTATCTGGAGTTCGTGTCAAGAATTTGAGCATAGCTTGACGTAGAAAAACAATATATTTAATTGGTCAACATTATCTACATTTTATCAGGTGATTGAAAATTTTGTGGGCTTTTCACAGTTGTTCGATGTAGACAGCGGGGAACACATCCTTTGTTTAATTAAAACATACGTCTATTTTCTCTATTTCTCCATTGTGTGAGAAGAACTGCGATCGGAACTGGGATCGTTTGAATAGCACACAGATTCGCTGTGGTGCTGGGTTTGTTTTCTTGTTGACAATGTTGAATTTCTGACGAAAAAACGTGTATTTAGAAGGATTGAATTTTAATTCTTGAAATTTCAGCATAGGCTGACATTATCTTTACTTGCTTATGGTTGCAATACCTCATGGACACAGGAGTTTATACTTCCTGTTCACCTTTCTTTGTATTTGTTTGTGCTTCAGAGAATATTTGAGCTATTCTGACTCATTTACTCATTTTTCTTACGAATGTTTGAGCTATGTTGACTCCTCTCCTGAGACTCCTCAGTTTATTGCATCTTTGAACATGAGTGGTGATGAATCAGGTTACAGTTTGAGAAAAAAGGACCGGGTAGATTACAAAGCCATGCAGAAAGGTACAAGTGAATTGAGCGAGGATACCTTGGGGGCCAAAATTAGTTTGTCATCAGGCGATCTAAGAGATGATCAATTGCTGGGAGCAGTAGGGGGCAAGGGTGCAGAGCACGCGGATGAATATCATGATGCAGAAGAAATATCAGTAAAACTCAACCCTGGAGAAGTCCACTCAGAATTTGATATGGTACAGAAACAACAACTCAACCCTGAAGACATCCGCTCAGAATTTGATAAGGTACAGAAACAACTACTTCAGTTGAGAGAAGAGGAGGCTCTTCTCAAAAAAATCACAGGAGCTGTCGAGAATGAAACGAGAACTTGCTGAAAAGAAGAAAACTGTTCAGAAACTGAGAGGTAATATATCCTCTAAGGACCTACTAAGCAGTAACGTAACACTAAAATCATCAGAACATACACCTATAGTGAGACCAAAAAGTCAACAACCAAAATTAGATAAAAAATTAAAACATGATGCCGAAAGAATAACAAATTATGATTCAAACTATATGAACATTACTGTTCAGGCTCTTAGACAAGATAATAAACTAAAACAGTTAGTACAAAAAGAAATAAAATCATTAGGGTTGCAGTCTGAATCAGAAGATAGTTCAAGTGATAGTTCTTCTGATTCTTCTAGCATTTCTTCAGAAGATACTTATGATTCCGAAGATGATGATAAGAAGAAGAAGAAGAAGAAGAAGAAGCATCATAAGAAAAAATCAGGAATGAAAGTCAAAGCAGCTGACAGGGTAAAATTTCCCCAGAAATGGCCACATTCCCATTTACAGTATGAATATGTTAATAGGCAAGTTAGTTTTCAGGATTTAGATTTTAAAATGTTCATTTGTGGTGAGCTTGAAATACTATCTGGGGAAAAGTTATCTAAGGCTGAGAGAGATGGCAGATTAAATTTGCTCAAAAAGATAATTTACTATAGTAATACTTATGAGTTCAGGGGGTTAAAGGCCTTTTATGCAGCTTGGTTAAGGGAAATTGAGCTGGGTAAAAGGTCTTGGCATGATGATCCCCACCATTTAGATTCGGCCATTCTGACGAAACGTTTGCGTTCACAAAAAGGTCCTAGCAACAAACCGGGCAAAGAATTTAACTTTGGGGAAGGCAAAAAGGGAGGTAACACCAAGTCGGTGTCAGATGATACTAAGGTTTGGTTTTGCCAACTTTTCCAGAGAAATACGTGAGCACAAATCAAGTCTTATGGTTGTATTCAAGGGCAAGGCCCGAATGGCAATGCATATTTGTGCATCTTGCTGGCAGAAAGACAGGGTGCGATTACCACACCCAGAATGTTCTTCTGGCTGTCCTCATGCGTCAGAATGACTGAAAAAGAAATCCTCTATTTTAGAAACGACATTACAAACCATTAAGGAAAATGAAACATTAGGAAATTTATTTATTCCAAACTTTTGTCATTTTAAAATTCCACTTGACACTACAAAGGATTCAAATAAAGAAATTGGGCATTTTACCAAATTTTTATGTAATCATTCAAATAAATGTGAAGTCTGTCAAAAAGCTAAGACATTTATTTCAAAAACAGATAATAATTTTGTGTTAGATTCACATAATAAAGTTATTGAATCTGGAAAATATAACTTTCAAGAATGTAGAATTCCTGTATATTCACGCCTTAATGTTAATTATATCCGCTCCTGGCTATTTGAGTCAGTATTTTTCAGTCATTCTGACGCATGAGGACAGCCAGAAGAAAATTTGAACATTGTGGTTTTATCATAGAAGTGTTTAAATGGCAGACAGTAGCGATACTGATCAGACTGCTCCTCATGAGAAATCGGATCTGGGTCTGCTATGTTTGTCCAGGCTTATTTGCCTAAAAAGTCTGGATCTTTTCAGTATGCAGATGTGTTGTATAAAACGTGCTTTGCTGAACTTTGTTACAAAGATATACAGTGTATAACCAAGGGTTTATAGTTTAATGGCTGTAAAAAAAAACAAAAATACTCTGTTCTGAAAATCTGAATCATCGATTTTTTCGTTTCTTGCTTTTAATTCTCATTTGAGCCCATACATCACAATGGGAAAGTTTTAGACCTGACCCTCCGCCGACTTCTCCAGTAAGTTGCATGCCTCTGCAACAGCCAGGGAAGGCTGTGATTATATGGAGGAAATAATTGCTGAATCTAGATTTTCTTTCACAGACAAAGATATTCTGACAGGTTCGGCACACCCTTTTAAACCATATATTCAAGTGGTCACTGCTCTTGTAAATTACTAGGATGTCTATGTTTTATTTGCACAGTCACTTCATGGAAAATCATAAGCTGTGACACCACGTCTCATATTGGTATAATTCTTATTGGCCACTGTTGACATCACATCGCAGTTTATACTTTATACTTGACAGACCTCCGTGTCCTAGTGGATAAGATTACTGATTCCTAATCATTAGGTCTTTCACCACTGTGGGTTTGAGCCTACATGTAGCTGGGGTCACATGTGAGACCCCAAGATCTGCAGTGGAAGGTCAGGCGTTCTTTCTCCGGTTTTCTTCGCCCACCCCTGATTAATGATCAACTCGATATGTTTGTTTGTTTGATTTGAGGTTTAACGTCCCTGTCAACACTGTAAAGGTCATTTTGGAGACGTTGCTTCCAATTTCGTGGGATTTTTACCCGACATTGAGATGAAATGACATCTCAAGCCCTGTCGCCCGATGAAACCAATAGGGTTTATTAGCATGGGCGGTTCCTGGGCAGGCTTAAATCCTCTAAGCGGTTTACCGGTACTAGTGTGTGGTCCGGATTCAGCTCTGCGTGGAAGCATCATGCAGCCCATATATTTCTTCAAGCCCCTATGGGCGGGAAATAATCTTGAAACTTAGGGTCGTAAAAACAAAACAAAACAAAACATAAATCCTTGAAACTTATAGGATTGCCACAGACTGGGATTTGCAGGGGTATACTTTGTTTTTCTTATGTCTGCTCAAATTCATAAGGTGTAGGTACTCGTTCGAACCACCTCATCGAGTACCCACAATCTATGTTTTGTGCAGAAATAAGAAAAAATCACAATTTTTTGTCTTAAAATCTTCATTTTTGGTGTAAAATTTATATTGTATTATAGACGTGTTTTCGTTATGTCATTAACTCTCGAAAGCACCCAGAGCTCATACTCAGTGTGTCTCAAAGTACTCGTAAGGGCTCTGAGTGCACTTGATCTTAATGGCCACCGAGTAATGAGGGAATAGGGTTTTTTACAAAAGAACTGTAGTGTATCTAATATCTATTTTCTTCATTTGTATGTCTTTCTTGCATCAGATACAACACTTTTGCATGTGCGATCAAGCATATAATGAGTCAAAGATTAAGTAAAACACTGTTGTAAGTGCAGTAACAACAGTCTTGCGTTGAGGCTTTGACACAATTTTCTAATGCAACACTGTCATAAGTACAGTTACAACAGTGTTGCATTCAAAAAGTGATCATATCAACAGTTTTTTTATGCAATACTGTTGTATCTTATATTTTGATTTATTATTGTTCTCAGATTAAATGTTAACATAAAAATCACATTGTATTTTATTTCTAACCCTTTTATTGCACAGTTAAGCATATATTACTGCAGACTGTCCACAAACAAGAAAATACCACAGTTTTTTGTCTCTCCTGAAAATTTTTCAAAACCCGAGTTACTGCAGTCTTGCACTAAGGGGACGATATGTTAAATAGTGAAAATAAGCCCCGCCCATGGCGCCCACGTTTTTTGTCGGATCAAACTTTCTTCAACAGCTGGTTTTGGAGGAGAAGATTTTTAAAGATTTTTATTTTTTTGTGGTTTTGTTTGTTTGTTTGTTTGTTTGATTTGAGGTTTAACGTCCCCGTCAACACTGTAAAGGTCATTTTGGAGACGTTGCTTCCATTTTGTGGGACTTTTACCCCACATTGAGATGAAATGACATCTCAAGCCCTGTCGCCCAATGAAACCAATAGGGTTTATTAGCATGGATGGTCCGCCTCGCACCGCAGTTCCTGGACAAGCTTAGATCCTCCAAGCGGTTTACCAGTACTAGTGTGCGGGCCAGATTCAGCTCTGCGTGGAAGCATCATGCAGCCCATATATGGGCGGGGGCGATTGTGGTTTTGTTGCCATGGCAACCAGAGTTCTGGGTGTAACGAAATTCTTTGAAGGAATTTAGATGAGGACTAAGTAAGGAACATTCCTGTGAAGTTTGGTTACAACTAGCCCAGTTGTTTAGGAGGAGAAGATGTTTAAAGAAAAAAGTTAATGCACGGACTGGATGCACCACGGACACAGGGCCACGGCAATAACCACGCTGGCCTTCGGCCAGTGGAGCTAATAAAACCGAACCTGCTATTTTTGTTTATTTTGTGTATTCTTTGTTTCCAAAGGATCTAACTATTCAGAACTTATTACACCTTCTGAGCAGTAAACCAGGACTCAAGTTAGGTCAGTTTAGGAAGCACCATGCAGCCCAATCTATTTCTCCAAGTCCCGATGGGGGAACAGTACTGAGGATTGGAGATGTGGGGTAGTTGTATCGATTCCTGGTCATTGCCTTCACTTCTATTGTACTCCACAGGTGTAAATTCGTGTCTCAGAAAGGGTATTCATTATGTTTGCAAAGTAGAAGTAAAACAAAGATCAGGAATTGATACAATTAACTTACTCCACCCATAAAAGACACCAAAGGGAAAGAAATACAAACATTAAGCGACCAGACCATAATGGAAACATAAACAAAGGAAGGCAAACTAGAAGTAAAACAAAGATCAGGAATTGATACAATTAACTTACTCCATCCATAAAAGACACCAAAGGGAAAGAAATACAAACATTAAGCGACCAGACCATAATGGAAACCTAAACAAAGGAAGGCCATATGGACAGTTACTTTCCCACAAAATGGCCATATGGCCATCCAAAATTAAAAGACACAAGTGATACACACAGTAAGTAACAAACAACAACATAAATAAATCGCCACGGAAATGAATACCCCTCTAAACCCTACTATAAATAGAGAAAACCGGGGTTTACAGGGGTATACATTATTTTGCTTATTTCTGTTCCAAAACAAAGGTACTGCGCACTCACTAGAAAGGAGCACCCACAAACTAGTTTGGGGTATAAATAAGAAAAAATATCATCAATTTTCATCGGAAAAGTAGCCATTTGTAGCAATGAAAGAATGCACTATGTCACACGGGTATGTTATCGTAATGTTTACAGGAAAGCGAACAGAAAGACTCAAATTATGTCCCATTCCAAGAGAGATGGCCAATATACCAGGTACATCCGGTCACTTACATTACATTTTGGCCTTCTTTGCCCATAGCTGGCATACTGCACCTGGGGCACAGAATACAACCTCAAGGCTTATAGGTGAAAAGCCTAACCATAGAATACTTATCTCAATCGTATAAGCGTATCTACTGGTGTTTTAGGGGCATGGAATCCATAAAGAGCAAAGCAAACAAGGAAGGCATTGACCTCCCTGCGCAATTGCCAAGCTCAATCTGAAGCCATTCACACTTCATTCTAAGGGTTTTGTTGTGCTCTTGCCCAACTTGTTGGTCAAAACAATAACAATGCACAAAATTTACTTGGATTAATAACTTTATTCTAGCCATTTGGTTTGTCCTCTTTTCGTTCTGTATCAGAATGTCCTTCAGTTCCTTGAACTTCATTATTATCTTTACATTGTATATCTGCTGAGTCACTTTGTTCGGATTCAGCAGTGTCCGTGGCATCCATTCCTGTGTATACCTCTGTGTAAGATTGTCCAACTGGTTCAACAGAAACTGACCCTGTTTCTACCTGTGATGCATCGGTCCTGTATGAGCTGATTTCTGACTGTGCTGTTTTATCTGCATTTAAATCATTTGAGCCAGTCTGTAAAGTATTAGTATCATAACCTGAACAAGTCTGTAATATCATGCCACTATCCATAGGAATCACTATACTAGAATCAGAACCCGCCTGTATCATGGTACTAGATTGTACTGTACTTATTTCTGTGCTAGCTTTAGACTGTGAGGTATCAGGCTGTGAAGCAGCTGAAAAATTTTGTGGATGTGAAAAAATGGTGGCAGAACTGTTTTCGAACTCCATCTGCTCTGAAGTGGTATCACCTTCTGTAATGATAAATTTAACGCATTTTGTACTGCATGGAAATTTCCATAATGCAGGAGTCAATTTCAAAATTAAGGGCAGCCTCAGATGAACTTAGATAATGGCTGTACAAATAGTAAATTTAATGATAATACGCCACTGAAGATTTAACACTAACAGCTGATCTAAAATAATGGCAGGCCAACATAATTTCCCGCCCCAGCTGATCGGGGCTTGAAGAGATAGACGGGCTGCATGGCGCTTCCACACAGAGCTGAAACGACCACACACAAGTACTGCTTAACCGCTCAAAGGATCTAAAAAGTAGAAGTAAAACAAAGATCAGGAATCGATACAATTAACTTACTCCATCCATCAAAGGCACCAAAGGGAAAGAAACACAAACATGAAGCAACCAGACTATAATGGAAACCTAAACAAAGGATGGCCATAAGGACAGTTACTTTCCCACAAAATGGCCAAATGGCCATCCAAAATAAAAAGACACAAGTGATACACACAGTGAGTAGTAACAAACAACAACATAAATAAACCGCCCAAGAAGAACCGCCTTGGAACGGTCAGTGGAAAGGATTCCACTAGGGGGCTTAAATCGATTTTACGTGGCCACAATCCTCACCCTTACTTCCGTCGGGATTTAGACAAATAATTTGTTCAGTCCGCATAAAGGCCTCATAACTCATCAGTGTAACATCTCCGTGAACACAAATAATCAAAGAACCACAGAGGTGAGACAACGGTGAGGACTCGACAGCAAAAAACCACTGAAATGCTGGAGCAAAAGAAAACCAACAGTTAGACTCCGATGGGCCCAACCAGAGACAGAGCATCAGGCACCAACCAACATTACCTTGAATTAGATCTCTCTAATTCTCAATAAGCCTTTATGTTGGAACCGTCATAGAATCTGAGGCCTGACCCACCGGCGTGCAATTAAAGAGGGAAGCAAAGTTGCCAACCGTGATTGGGTTAACTACCATGCATGCAGTCTGTCGTATAACATCCATGTTGTACCCAATCTTTTTATATCGAAGAATGATTTTACGAAATTGGGTGTTGAAGTCATTGCGGTTATATATTTTTCTGAATTTATATACTAAGTCACCATAAAATTCGGGTTCCGATAGACCTTGTTGCAGAAGAGATTTAAGTCCAATATTGAATTTTGAAATTAAATCAGAATGGCGTTTACAAAATTTTGAAAATGCTTTGCATAGTTTATGGTACCGATAACCCTGATTAAGACGTTTAACTGTTAATAATTTATTACGAGTGTTGAAGTCAGATACATGACTACACACTCTAGCAAATCGAATTAATTGCGAAATATAAACGCCATAGGATGGCGCACGAGGAACATCACCATCCAAAGCGGTGCGAGTCGGACCGTCCATGCTTATAAACCCTATTGATTTAATTGGGTGATAGGGCTTGAGATGTCATTTCATCTCAAGGCCGGATAAAAGGCCCACAAAATTGGAAACATCTGCAAAATGACCTATGCAGTGTTGAAGGGGACGTTAAACCTCATATCAAACAAACAAAACACAATTTTCAAAGCGATGTTCTACAGGCCAGTTGGTCCATCAAGCATATTCCACTTCTGTAGACCAGGAGCCAGCTGTTCAAAACTAACAAAATATCGTTAATTTATGGCATTGTTAAAACTTGGACCATTTTATATAGCAAATATGTCTTCTTTTTAGTTTTGGTTTTATTGCCCTTTCCAGATTGTTTCATTTCGAGCCCATTGTTTATCTTAGATGAAACCAGAGTACTCAAAGAAAAACACAGTCTTCCACTTCTAAACTTTGCATCTCACATGTGACTCGAGCAGGACTCGCGTCTCACGTGACCCAAGCAAGGCTCGAATCCACAGCAAAAATATGCTAATAGTTTTTTTCTGAAAACAAAAAAAAAGTGAACAGTATTATAGCTTTTGCAAATAACATTTCTTCAGCAAAAACACCAAAGTATCGGATATTGCACCTGCTAGAACAAAACACAATTTGACCACTTACAAGCTTGTTAAGCTTATGGGCTAAAATCTTCGAACATCTGGGCCCTGTTAATTCTAAGACAGAGAAAAGTGGACTGATCGATAACCATCAGGTAACCAATACCCAGCTGTAAGTCAACTAAGCTGTCTTTCTCAATATTGGCTAAGCATCAACCAAATACACAATGGACAAACGGACTGAAAACTACTCCTTTATCACGCCATGCTTAATGCAGGTACAATATAAATTGAGGGGGTAACAATGATAAATAAATCAGCTCCTTGTTTCTGCTCAAAGTCGCAGATTGTAGTATCTGTTAGATCTGTCTTAACAACTATTTACTGACCATTCCAAAGCGGTTCTCCTATCGTAGTTTGTCATTGTTATAGTTCGTCTTTGCACTATGCATATTTTATATGTATTGCTTATATCTTTTTATTTTGGATAGCTATTTGGCCATTTTGTGGGAAAGTAACTGTCTCTTTGGCTTTCTGCCTGTGACATTTTCATTGTAGTGAAGTTATGTTATGTTCCTTTGATGTCTTGAATAGGAGTGTGTGGTACATGTAACTGTTTCGATTCCCTATCACTGCCTTCACTTCTATTTTCTACTGAATGCCTACGATCTAAATTTTAGTGTACAGCAACCATTTTATTGAGCCAGCGCACGACAACACCTACAATAAGATGTGCGCCCAGCGAAGGCTCAGATCAGCCTGCGCATCCGTGCAGTCTGATCAGTCTTCGCTGTGTGCTCTAAGGATAGCTCCTTTATGCAGCAAGAGAAGTCTATTAGACGCGATTAGACTATATGGATGCGCAGGCTGATCTGATTCTTCGCTGGACGCATATGTCTTATTGTAGGTTTTGTCGTGCGCTGGCTCAATTATTGGAAACATACCATTTTCAAAGTTATGCAGGACAGTATTATACCACATTACGATAACACATGCATGTGATATAGTGCATCCTTCCATACATCCAGAAAGGTCATTTTTCTGATGAAAAATTTATTTATTTTTTTAGTTATACTCCAAACGGTTATGGGTGCTCGTTAGAACCGCCTCATTCATGGTCATGAATAAATATTTTTGCAATCTTCCTTAATCATGAAAAACCAAGGTAAGGAAAACATAGTTTCTTAAATCATAAAATTTCTTAACTCATAAGAGAAAATAAATTCACTACCTCCTTCTTGACCTGTACCTAAGGTCTGTTTGTTTTTCTTGATGAAGGCTCGCTGCATGCAAAGTTTCTTGCAGGTTAAATGTTTGAAATCCAGTTGTTTCTCCCCCTCTTTGTCACTATCAGCTGCAAACACAAATATACGTGTTACTCTCAGCAATATATTACAGAAGCACTGGGTAAGGAAGATCAGAGCTACAGATATGGACATCAAGAAAATACGCCTATATACAGTAAAATTCCTATATTAAGACCACTTTTGAGACTGTTCAGTCTTTAAGACCACTTTTGAACAGTCCCTAAGGTGGTCCATGACCAGGGGACAATGTGTGCAAAACATAAAAAATAAGTGCACTGTTCTAAATAAGCTTTAAAAAACTATACTTTATGGTCATGTCAGAAGGGGTGTGAAACTCTCACCTTTCTACTTGACAATATTTACGTAAGATTTGGTACTAGTTGTGGGTATTCCGATGGGTACTAACTGCGCACCACTTGTGGCTGATCTGTTTTTGTTTTGTTATGAGAGAGACTTCATGGTGTCCCTCTCTGCGTATAACCAGTCTGAAATCATTGAAGCTTTTAGCTCTACTTCTAGATATTTGGATGATTTATTAAATATTGATAATACCTATTTCGATGGTTTGATCAGTCAAATTTACCCTCCAGAACTTCAGTTAAATAAAGCAAATTCTTCTGATACTGAGGCCCCATTTTTGGATTTACATCTATCTATTATGGATGGGTTTGTTTCTTGCAAAATTTATGATAAACGTGATAATTTTGATTTTGAGATAGTACACTTTCCTTCTTTGGATGGTGATGTTCCACGTGCGCCATCCTATGGCGTTGATATTTCACAATTAATTTGATTTGTAAGAGTGTGTAATCATGTAACTGACTTCAACACTCGTAATAAATTGTTTAGGGCTAAACTTCTTAATCAGGGTGGTGTATGGGAATGTGTGGCGGCGGTAAAACGTCTCCCTGCCCTACATCATAGTGTAAATCATATTTTCTTGTCCTTTGGGATCATTGATTCCATTGTGGAATTTTAAAAATATCTGAGGGTCACTGATGAGGCCTAATTGGCCGAAACTAGCTAGTCTGACCCAGAAAACAAGTACACTCCATATGATATTTTTCAGTTCTGTGGTGTATTCCTTGCTTCCAAAGGATGACCGTTTTATAGAGCATATTTGACTTCACTACAGCTGGTGTGTGGGAATGTGTGGCAGCGGTAAAACGTCTCCCTGCCCTACATCATAGTGTAGATTATATTTTCTTGTCCTTTGGCATCATTGATTCCATTGTGGAATTTTGAAAATATCTGAGGGTCACTGATGAGACCTAATTGGCCGAAACGAGCTAGTCTGGTCCAGAAAACATGTACACTCCATATATTTCAATTCTGTGGTGTATTCCTTGCTTCCAAAGGATAACCCTTTTATAGAACATATTTGACTTCACTAAAGCTGGTGTGTGGGAATGTGTGGCGGCGGTAAAACGTCTCCCTGCCCTACATCATAGTGTAGATTATATTTTCTTGTCCTTTGGCATCATTGATTCCATTGTGGAATTTTGAAAATATCTGAGGGTCACTGATGAGGCCTAATTGGCCGAAACGAGCTAGTCTGGCCCAGAAAACATGTACACTCCATATTTTTCAATTCTGTAGTGTATTACTTGCTTCCAAAGGATAACCCTTTTATAGAACATATTTGACTTCAATACAGCTGGTGTGTGGGAATGTGTGGCGGCGGTAAAACGTCTCCCTGCCCTACATCATAGTGTAGATTATATTTTCTTGTCCTTTGGGATCATTGATTCCATTGTGGAATTTTGAAAATATCTGAGGTCACTGATGAGGCCTTATTGGCCGAAACTAGATAGTCTGGCCCAGAAAACATGTACACTCCATATTTGTCAGTTCTGTGGTGTATTCCTTGCTTCCAAAGGATAATTCTTTTATAAAACATATTATCGGTACCATAAACTACACAAAGTCTTTTCAAAATTTTATAGACATCATTCTCTGATTTAATTTCAAAAATCAATACTGGACTTAAATCTCTTCTACAACAAGGTCTATCGGAACCCGAATTTGATGGTGACTTAGTGTACACATTTACAAAAACTTCATAACCGCAATGACCAGTAATCAGTACCCAATTTCGTAAAATCATTCTTCGATATAAAAAGATTGGGTACAATATAAATGTTATACGACAGACTGCATGTATGGTAGTTAACTCAATCATGGTTGACAACTTTGCTTCCCTCTTTAATTGCACACCGGTGGGTCAGGCCTCAGATTCTATGACGGTTCCAACGCAGAGGCTTACGTTGGTTGGTACCTGATGCTCTGTCTCTGGTAGGGCCCATCGGAGTCTTATTGTTGGCTTTCTATTGCTCCACCATTTCTGTTGTTTCTTGCTGTCGAGTCCTCAGCGTTGTTTCATCTCTGTGGTTGTTTGAGATTCGTGTTCACGGAGATGTTGCACTGATGAGTTAGGAGGCCTTCATGCAGACTAAACTAATTATTTGTCTTTATCGCGACGGAAGTAAGGGACGAGGATTGTGGCCACGTAAAATCGATTTAAGCGCCCCCCCCCCCAGTGGAATTCGTTTCCGCTGACCGTTCCAAGGAGGTTCTTCTGTCACAGTTTATTTTTGTTGTGGTTTGTCTTTGGGTGTTTATGTCGCTTATTTTGTTTTATTTTAGATAGCCTTTTGGTCATTTTGTGGGGAAGTACCTGTCCTTTTGGCTTTCCACTGTTGGTGTTTCCCTTGGGGTGTGTTGCTTAATGTTTGTGTTTCTTTCCCTCTGATGTCTCTGGTGGGAGCTGTGGGTTATTGTATCGATTCCTGATCATTGCCTCTACTTCTATTTTTCAAAGACGAAGTGGTCTTAATTACAGGTGGTCTTAACAGCGGAACTTCGCTGTAGTTATGACCCCTTATACCACAATTTTATATAGTAAAACTGGGGTTTCAAGGGGTATACATTATTTTTAGCTAAGGTCATACGGAGATGGTCTTGGTTTAAAGACTCGTCCGAAAGTCTGGAGAAGGCCAGGATCAATCCTGCGATCCCTGGTTTATCAGGCGAGTAGCATAACCACTGCACCACAGAGGCTTCTAATATTTTTCTTGATTTTGCTCGAAAACATGCATTGTGGGTACTCGTTAAAACCGCCTCACCAAGACGGTTCTAATGTGTTCCTACACTATCTGTTTTGATAATAAATATGAAACAAGAGCTCCGCAAGCGGGTCATTATACACCCGTAGCAAGATAATATTCATTGGACTGAAACCTTGAAACAAGAACTGTTCCAAACCATGTTCTAACTCCTTATCAAGTTTCATCTTGATTGGATCTAAATTGCAGGAGAAGTTAGCCGGAAATGAAAATGTCTACAGATATTTTCAAAGTGTTATATTTACGTAATTTGGTGCACTTTCATCCCTAAACTATGTGCACTGCTCCACATCATAGTCAAACTAAATTTTAAAATTTTGCTCGATCAAATTTTACCTGCTGGAGAAGTTAACCACAAACAAAATGTTACAGAAATTTTCAAAGGGGCATAACGTGAATAATTTTTGGTGGACCGTAACCTCAAAACAATAAGCACTGCACCACATAATGGTCTTACTATACCTTTTAATGACGTTTAAGCTTCATCGGATATTAATTGTAGGAGAAGTTAGTCACAAACAAAATACTTACAGAAATCTGCAAATGGGCAACACTTTATTTATATCTGGTAAGCCATAACCTTGAAACAATATGCGCTGCTCAAGATTGTGGTCAAATTATATCAATTTTCAGCTTGGTTAAATGTTCACTGTAGGAAGAGTTAGCCATAAGGGACTTTAAAGTGGCATAACTCTAAAAGTATTTGGTGGACTGTAACCTTGAAATAATATGCGCATCTTGGTCTAACTATATATCAAGTTTCAGCTTGATCGGTTCTAGATTGCAAGCAAAATGGCTTACAGAAATTTTCAAAGGGGCATAACTTTGTTTTTTTGTTGTTGTTGAACCATTACCCCAAAACCTGATCACTGACTATGTCAGAAAAGTCCCCACAAAGAGCTATCAAAGAGATGTGGTACAAGTTTTTGTCAGAATATAGGTATGTGATGGTGGGTATTTGAGTGAAATTTTCATGAGAGAAAGGCAAATACTTTTGAAGTTATGGCAAAGGTAAATTTTATTTGGTTAAGGCAAGACAAACACACGGACAAAAGCAATATAGACATGGTCCTTTGTCAGAATATAGGACTTGTGATGGTATGTGTGTGAAGTTTCATGAGAGCAGGGCAAATCCTTTTGAAGATACGACCAATGTTATGTGTTTTGGTTAAGGCATTACAAACACACGGACAAAAGCAATATAGTTGCAGCCAGTGTGGGGCCCTAACAACATGCACTGCTCCATATCATGGTCTAACTATATATCAAGTTTCAACTTGATCAAATGCTAATTGTAGGTGTTATCCGGAAACGAAATATTTACAGAAATACTCAAAGGGGCGTTACTCTGTAAATATTTTTTGGACCGTAACCGAACCTCAAAAGCATATGCGCTACATCAGGTCACGGTCTTACTTCCTACTAAGTTTCAGTTTGATCAGATAAAAACTGTAGGAGGAGTTATCTCAAAACGAATATGTTCACAAAAATTTTCAACGGGGCATAACTTTGTGAATATTTGGTGGACTGTAACCTTAAAATGATATGCGCTGCACCAGCTCATGCTCTTACTATCAACTGCGTTTCAGCTTAATCGGATGAAAACTGTATGAGGAGTTATCCTGAAACGAAAGTTTACAAAAATGTTGAAAGGGGCATAACTCAGTAAATATTTGGTGGAGCGTAACCTTAAAACGGTATGCACTACATCAGGTCCTGGTCTTACATTCTACCAAGTTTCAGCTTGATTTGGTTAAAACTAAAGGAGTTATCCGTAAACAAAAAAGTTAAAAAAAATGTTCAAAGGGGCATAATATTTGGTGGACCATAACATCGAAATAAAATGCGCTACAACATGGTTTTACTACCTACCAAGTTTCAGCTTGATCGGATGAAAACTGTAGGAGTTAAAATGAAACAAAAAGATTACAGACAGAAGGACGCTGGTCCCATAACATAATACTACCGCTTTTACAAAACGGGCATATAAAAATATCGGCCCTGGATCGCTCACCTACTCCTTATGGTAGGTAATGTAAGGTGGCGAGGAGAGTTTCAGCAATTCTGGCTGACAGTGACCCCAGGAACAAAATGACTCATGGTGTGTCTGAGATTTAACGTCCCCGTCAACACTGTATAGGTCATTTTGGAGACGTTGCTTCCAATTTTGTGGGACTGTTACCGACATTTTGATGGTATGCTATGATGTAGAGTTTAGAACATACAGGCATCTATAAACTTTGTCATAAAACTTTTACCAATTGTAAAATTTCTAGTCTGTGATCTGGAGGTCAAGGTCACCGTAGGAGGGGGAAAGGACATACATTACTAAATCTGGACTGGAAAACTTTAACCAAATGCAAAGTTTCTAAGTCTGTGATCTTGACCGCAAGGTCAATGTGGGTGCTGGGGTGTGTGACATGCATCAATGAAATTATTAGACCAGTATGTAACTGCAGTGTAAGTATCAATTAAATCTATCAAAGGGTTCAGAAGATACAATCTCTTAGAAACTTAGACGCAAAACTTTGACCAAAATGTCAACGGACGGACGGAAAGACGGACACATGGACGGACGGAAAGACAGACACATGGACGGCAGATGGACAGACGGACGGACGGCAGGACGAAAACTATATAACCCCATAATATACTTCGTTTGCCAGGGCTATAATGATGATGATGATGACTTTGTATTTAACGACGCGTCGACCCTCTTTCTGGGTCATAAGCGTGAAGCGGTAAATG
Organism: Lucinisca nassula; assembly: GCA_963580285.1. Lineage (NCBI taxonomy): Eukaryota > Metazoa > Mollusca > Bivalvia > Lucinida > Lucinidae > Lucinisca > Lucinisca nassula. The sequence goes on along the minus strand of OY757016.1, from coordinate 28,738,672 downwards.
GTTAAAGGTATGAAGAATTATGAGGATATTAAAAGTAAACCAGAGGACCAGTGGTCCTGTAAACGCTCCCCTGACACCTGGTCCTGGTGTACGTTTTAATGTTTTTATATATGTATATAGCCTCAGCAACATTTAGGAAATTTTCGCTGATTCAGTCAAATATTTAGGATATTATCAAATTCTGTAAACTTAAAACTTACTTAGTTCAGATGTCAATCCGTTAATTACACATGATTAATCCAATAATCGCCTCGTCAATTTGTGTTTCTAGGTCAATGGCTTCATGGGTCTGGAGAAGAAGATTTTGGAAGGCTTTTTACCATATATGGGTGTGGCAGCAATCTTGGTCATGTGACCCAGACCCTGCGAACATACTTTCGTTCCTTCATCCTACTGAGGCTCCAAATGAAATTTGGCTTTGATTGACCTTTCAGTTTTGGAGAAGAAGATCTTTGAAAATGGTGGACGGACAGACCACGGTCCAAGGTCATTTAATGACCTTGACCTTTCTTATCCATAAATCTTCATGTATTGATTTTGTTTACCTGAGCTACCTATTTTTGTGTCGTAGTCTTCAATGGTTTCCTAAATATTCATTATTTTCACTTTTTCCCATGCAAAAGCCCAAGTCTGCAAATTTGACATAGCCATAAAATAGGTCAAGGCCATCCCAGGGTCACCATTTTTACAAACTATGATGGGCTCAAGTACCAGATGCTACAAGCCAACTTTCAAGGTCATTGGCTTCATGGTTCTGGAGAAGAAGATTTTTGAAGGCTTTTTACCATATATGGGCATGGCTGCCATCTTGGTCACGTGACCCAGACCCCGCGAACAAACTTTCGTTCCCCCATCCTACTGAAGCTCCACATGAAATTTGGCTTTGATTGGCCTCCCTGTTTTGGAGGAGAAGATCTTTGAAAATGGTGGACGGACGGACAACGGATGGACGGACGACAGACCATGGCTATACTATAAGCTCACCTATGAGCCTAAAGGCTCAGGTGAGCTAAAAATCAATTATTTTCACTTTTTCCTAAGCAACAGCCTAAGTCCGCAAATTTGACATTGCCGTAAAATAGGTAAAGGTCAACCCAGGGTCACCATTTGAACAAATTATGATAGGCCCTGGTACCAGATGCTTCCTGCCAAGTTTCAAGGTCATTTGCCTTACGGTTCTGGAGAAGAAGAATTTCGAAGTGTTTTTACCATATATGGGCATGGCCACCATCTTGGTCATGTGACATGGACCATATGAGCAAATTTTCATTTGTTCATCATATAAAGGATCCATATCAAATTTCACTTGAATTGGGCCAGCGGTTTCTGAGAAAAAAACTGTTTGAAATATGGAACCTGGTTAATCTTGGTCCCAGGTCACTGAATGATGACTTTTCTTACCCATGAATCTTCATGTATTCATTTACTTTACCTGATCTACCAATATGGTGACATTGTCTTCAATGGTTTCCTAAAAATCCATTATTTTCACTTTTTCCCATGCAAAAGCCTAAGTTGACAAATTTGACACTGCCATAAAATAGGTCAAGGTCAACCCAGGGTCAGCATTTGTAAAAACTATGACGAGCCCGAGCACCATATGATATATGCCAAGTTTCAAAGCCATTGGCCTTACGGTTCTGGAGAAGAAAATTTTTGAAGGCTTTTTACCATATATGGGCGTGGCGGCCATCTTGGTCATGTGATCTAGACCGTACTGGCAACTTTTCATTTGTTCAACTCACAAAAGCTCCATATTGAATTTCACTTAAATTGGCTCAGTAGTTTCTGAGAAAAAATGTTGTTTTTTTTTGAAATATGAAATCGGAGTGACCTTGGTCTAAGGTCAATGAATGACCTTGACCTTTCTTACCCATAGATCTTCATGTATTCAGTTACTTTACCTAATCTACAAATTTTGGTGACACTGTCTTCAATGGTTTCCCTAAATATCCATTATTTTCACTTTTTCCTATGCAAAGGCCTAAGTCAACAAATTTGACATTACTGTAAAATAGGTCAAGATCAACCCAGGGTCACCATTTGAACAAATTATGATAGGCCCGAGTACCATATGCTACATGCCAAGTTTCAAGGCCATTGGCCTTACGGTTCTTGAGAAGAAGAATTTCGAAGTTTCTTTACCATATATGGGCGTGGTGGCCATCTTGGTCATGTGATCTAGACCATGTTGGCAGCTTTTCATTTGTTCAACTCCCAAAGGCTCCATATTGAATTTCACTTCAATTGGCTCAGTAGTTTCTGAGAAAAAATGTTTGAAATATGGAACCTGCGTGACCTTGGTCTAAGGTCAATTAATGACCTTGACCTTTCTTACACATAGGTCTTCATGTATTCAGCTACTTTACCTTATCTACTAATTTTGGTGACACTGTCTTCAATGGTTTCCTAAAAATCCATTATTTTCACTTTTTCCCATGCAAAAGCCTAAGTCGGCAAATTTGACATTGCTGTAAAATAGGTCAAGGTCAACTCGGGGTCATCAATTGTACAAACTATGATGGGCCTGAGTACCATATGCTACATGCCAAGTTTCAAGGCCATTGGCCTTACGGTTCTGGAGAAGAAGAATCTTTAAGGCTTTTTACCATATATATAGGCGTGACGGCCATCTTGGTCATGTGATCTAGACCGTATTGGCATTTTTTCATTTGTTCAACTCACAAAGTTTCCATATTAAATTTCACTTAAATTGGCTCAGCAGTTTTGGAGAAAAAAATGTTTGAAATATGGATCCTGAATGACCTTGGTCTAAGGCCAATGAATGACCTTGACCTTTCTGACCCATAGATCTTCATGTATTCAGTTACTTTACCTGATCTACAAATTTTGGTGACACTGTCTTCAATGGTTTTCCTATAAATCCATTATTTTCACTTTGCCCCATGCAAAAGCCTACATCGGCAAATTTGACATTGCTGTAAAATAGGTCAAGGTCAACCCGGGGTCACCATTTGTACAAACCATGATGGGCCCGAGTACCATATGCTACATGCCAAGTTTCAAGGCCATTGGCCTTATGGTTCTGGAGAAGAAGATTTTTAAGGCTTTTTACCATATGTGGGCATGGCGGCCATCTTGGTCATGTGATCCAGACCCCGCGAACAAACTTTCGTTCCCCCATCCCACTGAGGCTCCATATGAAATTTGGCTTTGATTGGCCCTGCAGTATAGGAGAAGAAGATCTTTGAAAATGGTGGACGGACGGACGGACGACGGACGGACGGACGACGGACCATGGCTATACTATAAGCTCACCTGTGAGCCTAAAGGCTCAGGTGAGCTAAAAAGTTAGTACGATATGTATAAAAATTTGAAACAGATAAAATTTTATGAAAAAAAAAAGCCAATTTCTTTTAAGAATAAAATAATATTATCAACAGGTACATCTTGAAACAGTTGTTGCAAAGTGTCAGCTTTGAAATATAAGTTACGTGAGGGTGAAAAGTCAACATGCCGGGGGTATAAAAAAATCCACAGGGACCCTGAACCTAAGACCCTGGAAGTCGAACCTGCTGGCAATATTATCAAACGCATCATTTATGTGACTTAAAAATACATATATAAATGCCATGACAATTTTCTCTAAAAAATAGCCACAATGACCTTGACCTTGAGGCCAGGACCCTGAAAGACGAACTTGCTCGAGATATTCATCAATGAATGAAAGTGTCAGTGCTTTTCTAACAAGAAACACATGTATCTTTAAAAAAGATATACGGCTTAAGAGATATTGGAATATGAATATTGAAACCATTATTTGAAATATAAACTTTATTACGAATTCAAAAACAGTATTAAAAGTATGCCAATCGGGCACCTTTTTGATAAAGAGTAGCCTACAAAGTGTAACCCTTTGCAACCCAATCTATTGCTTCAGACCCGCCAAACAGAATTGTGATAACAATATTTGAAGGCCTTCTATTGAATGAACATTCCTGTGAAAAAAAACAAAAACAAAAACAAAACAAAACAAAACAAAAAAAAACAAAAAAAACAGTACCCCTCATAGAGGAGATTTTGAATGATTTGGTTGCTATAGCAACAAATGTAATATAAGCACAAACAGGCTGATTCTGGTATACGTCATCATCAATTTGTGTACTAAGTTTCAACTTTGAAGCGGACGGATGGACAGGGGCAATGCTATATGCCCTTTCCACCATTCTTCGAATGGCGGGGGCATAAAAAAGCACCACAATGATATGTCAAATTCAGTATTTCGTTATATTAGTCCTGACACAAAATGTCAATGGGTAAAATGGGGCGTCCAACTAACAGATGGCTTAATTACAGACAGATGGACAAGGCCTGCTGTTCTTGCAGCAGGAAAAGGCAGAGGGGGGATGGTGCTTTTTCTTCTGTCTCTTTCACTTCCATTCCTTTTCTTCATTCTTCACTGTCCCTCACTTTCATCACCACTACTATCTCTTCTAACTTTTCTTCTCTCTGGGAGACCATAAGGGCTGACCCACAAGGTTAAACTCAAAACAGTCAATCAATCTATTTCCTAGTTAAGAATGCCAATTAATTTCAAAATCCATCTAGAGATAAGAAAGTTATTGACTGTGTTAAAGTTTCGGACCATTTTTTGACCTTTCACCTCTAAGTATGACCTTGTCCTTGAAGGTATGGATCTGGGTTTACACGTGACAAATCGTCTCATGATTGTTAACATTTCTTCAAAGTAATTTCAAAATCGATCCAGAAATAAGTAAGTTATTGACTGCGTTTAAGTTTCGGACGCATTTTGACCTTTGACCTCTAAGTATGACCTTGAGTTTGGATGTGACACTTCATCTCATGATGGTTAACATTTCTACAATGTAATTTCTAAATCCATCCAGAAATAAGAGTTATTGACTTTGTTTAAGTTTCGGACCGCTTTTTTGACCTTTGACCTCTAAGTATGACCTTGACCTTGGAGGTTCGGACCTGGGTGTTGCATGTGACATGTCACCTCATGATGGTTAACATTTCTGCCAAGTAATTTTAAAATCCATCAAGAAATAAGGAAGTTATTGACCACGTTTAAGTTTCAGACACATGGACACACGCACGGACGGGCGGACGGATGGACAGGGGCAATGCTATATGCCCTTTCCACCATTCTTCGAATGGCGGGGGCATAAAAAAGCACCACAATGATATGTCAAATTCAGTATTTCGTTATATTATATAGCTTACATATGCAGCTATTATATACCAGTTTGGTTTGAAATTAATGAAATACAATTAGTCGTTTTAGGTTTGCACTACCACTTCATGCGGACTGAACAAGCTATTAACGGAAATAACGGCGAGGCTTCTGGCTAAATCGATTTAACCCCGCCAGTGGAATTCGTGTCACTGACCGTTCTTCTGCTGCATGTTTTGCGTACCTCCCGGAGTCGGCAACATTCTTTCGTGGTGATTGACTGTGATTCTCGCCATCCACTGATTCAAGGAGGAGAGTTGTCAGTTTCTGGCGAAAGAATGTGCACTGTACTGCTTAACAGCTCATGTATAAGCCTGCCAAGGACAAGTGTAGATAGGTAAACTGACCGGCTCAAAAATGACCTAAAATTGTGTTGACTAGGCTGTAAAACTCCAATACAAACAAACTGTCACGGTTTATTTTTGTTATGGTTTGTCTTTGAGTGTATGTATCGCCAATAAAAAGTTGTTTCAGAATTGTTTCATTTCTTATCAGATTATTACTAGCTTATCTGGAAACCATCTTATGTTTCTTCTTAAAGCGTCGATAATAGTCAGTGTGTGTGCGTATGTGTGTGTGTGTTTATGTTTTTAAACCTGTTATTTTTTATTATAACCTCCCTTTCAAAAGGATAATCCCCTTTATGATACGTCCCAATAAACAAGACTTACTTGATCATTGCCTTCACATCAGTCTTACCTTATTTCTTTCAAATGAAACAAGCTTTACAATATTGTAGCGTAAGGAATAACTTGTTGTGAAACATGGATTATGAAGTCCTATAGTTTATGACACCGTTTTGAATTTTAATTGGTTTAGTTTTAATGTAAAGTGAAACATTGCTGCATTTACGCAGTGGTTACTTTTTGCAGAAGTATACACATTTTCGACCAATCGAAATTACATTTTATTCAATCGAGCCTATAACAATAAGTAGGTCAATAGCCAGCTTATACAGCTACGACCAAAAAATAGTCACAGTGAGCTTGACCTTGAGCCCAAGACCCTGAAAGTCATATTCGCGAGATATTATCATTTTTTTTTTTTCGTTTTGGTTTTGGTTTTACGGCCCTTTCAAGATTATTTCACTCATATCGAGCCGATCGTTAATCAGAGGTGGGCGAAAACCGGAGTACCCGGAGAAAAACCAACTGAACTTCCATTGCAGAACTTGGCGTCTCACGAGATATTATCATACCAATGGTCCATACGGTTCAGTGGTTTCTTGCTGTCCGGTCCACATTGTTGTTTTATCTCTGTGGCTGATTAATTTTTGTGTACGTGGGGATGTTGCACTGATGAGTAAGAAGGCCTTCATGCGGACTGAACAAATTATTTGTGTAAATCGCGAGGGATGTAAGGCCGATGATTGTGGCCACGTAAATTGTTTTAAGCCCCCCACTGGAATTCTTTCCATTCCAGGGCGGTTCTCCTGTTGTGTTTAATTTTGTTATGGCTTGTCTTTGAGTTTGTGAATCGCTTATATTATTTTGCTTTGGATAGCCAATTGGCCATTTTGTGGGAAAGTAACTGTCCTTTTGCTTTCAGCTAGTGATGCTTCCTTTAGGGTCTAGTTGTTTCATATTTGTGTTTCTTTCCCTTTGTGACTCTGACGGGACCTGTGGGTTAATTGTATCGATTCCTGATCATCTCCTTCACTTCTATTTAATAGTGAAAACAAAGATAAGTTGAATAAAGAGAGGTACAAAAGAGAGAAACACACAAACATACACACATACACCGCACATGCACACACACAACACGCATGCATCCATGATACAAGATAGATGTTTCTGTTAAAATTATTTTTTGAGAAAAGAAAAAAAAAAAGAAACGTACTTTTTGTTTTGTTTAAATTACTTTTTATTGCCAGTGGTCATTTCAATTATTTTATTTCAAACTAGAAAAAGTGTCCATAGGACACGGATGCCCCCGCCAAATGCCATTCATGAAACGGTTTACTATATGGAACTAAATCAAGGGGAAATAATTCAAAAACCAAAAATGCAAGAGTTATCTTCCTTGTTCATGACACATCGTCTCAGTGTGATGAATGCATCTGTGAAGTTTCATGAATATATTCCATACGGTTTAGGAGTTATGGCCCGGACACGGTTTACTATATGGAACTAAGTCAAGGGCAGATAATTCAAAAACCAAAAATGCAAGGGTTGTCTTCCTTGTTCACGACACATTGTCTCAGAGTGATGAATGCACCTGTGAAGTTTCATGAATATATTCCATACGGTTTAGGAGTTATGGTCCGGACACGGTTTACTATATGGAACTAAGTTAAGGGCCGATAATGCAAAAACCAAAAATGCAAGAGTTGTCTTCCTTGTTCATAACACATCGTCTCAGTGTGATGAATGCACCTGTGAAGTTTCATGATTATATTCCATACGGTTTAGGAGTTATGGCCCGGACACGGTTTACTATATGGAACTAAGTCAAGGGCAGATAATTCAAAAACCAAAAAATGCAAGAGTTGTCTTCCTTGTTCAAGACACATCGTCTCAGTGTGATGAATGCACCTGTGAAATTTCATGAATATATTCCATACAGTTTAGGTGTTATGGTCCGGACACGGTTTACTATATGGAACTAAGTCAAGGGCAAATAATTCAAAAACCAAAAATGTAAGAGTTGTCTTCCTTGTTCATGACACATCGCCTCAGTGTGATGAATGCACCTGTGAAGTTTCATGAATATATTCCATATGGTTTAGGAGTTATGGCCCAGACACGGTTTACTATATGGAACTAAGTCAAGGGCAGCTAATTCAAAAACCAAAAATGCAAGAGTTGTCTTCATTGTTCATGACAGATCGTCTCTGTGTAATGAATGCACCTGTGAAGTTTCATGATTATATTCCATACGGTTGAGGAGTTATGGCCCGGACACGATGTCGGGACGGACGAATGAACGGACAAACTGACGGACAGGGGGTAACACTTAATGCCCTTTCCACCATTCTTCGAATGGCGGGGGCATAAAAACGCTGGATTAAAATACATATATTATCTGTCCGTTAATATACCAATGGGACTTGTCTGAGTTGATTTTCTGAGAGAAGTGAATTATTGTGAGTGGTAAATTAAGTATAAAATTATTTAATTACACGCGAAGCAATTGCCATTTTCTGTTGTGAACTTCCAGTTTACAATTATAAAAAAAATATATGTTTTTCAAACTCTAGTTTTTTTTCCATTTACATGATTAATAAAAACAAGAGGCCCATGGGCCACTATGCTCACCAGAGCTCAGGGGGCACTGCCCACTGGCAGCAATGTATTCTACTTAACCATGGAAATAAAAATCAAAAATGAGTTAGCCTAGTGGCTTCAGAGGTCTGATGTCGTTTGAATGTGTTGTTGCAGGCCAACCGATGACAATTGACAATTCCCATTTGTGGCAACTAATAGGCCTAAAAGAACATTATTAAAGGAACATTTCTATGTAAGTTTGACAAAATTTCTTGAAAGGCATAAATGTCATTTTTCAATTTTCCCCATTTATAAGCCAATGGAAATTCTTAACCTGCCATAGCAAACAAACCAAAGAGCCAAATTTCATAAACCAGAGCTTAGTTGGGCACTGCCCATGACATTGTATTTCAACACGATATGATTTTAATCTACCAATTATAAAGTCTCCCAAACAAACCCCATACCCAAATGAGCACTCATGTGGACTGTATCTGAAATATTAGGTGTTTTATAAAGTAGAAGGGTGGGGCATGAACCCAATGGAGCCCTGGTTGGTGTCACCAAATGCATCTTGGAACAGACACATTATGGTTTAGCAGTGGGAATATGTATGGCTCCTGAGATCTAATACTTCTTAAGCAGTGGAGGGATTCGGGCATGGTGGATCCCAGAAAAGCCCAAGATTGCTGTCACTGAATGCTGAAAGGTTTGTGAGATATGAGGCCCTTTTATGAAGTAGATGGGAGATAAATGGCCCCTGCGGACTCCCATAGATGGGGGTTACTGAATGTGTCTAATAACAATGAACAAGAATATATGTGATTATGGGGTGGGGATTTGAATGGTTTCTGAGATATATGGCCTATTATGAAGTGCGGACTTACCATAAGGAAGAAGAATATATATCGTTAAGGGCTGGGGATCTGAACAGTTTCTGATTTTGTTTGATTTTGGGTTTAACGTCCCCATCAACACTGTAAAGGTCATTTTGGAGATGTTGCTTCCAATTTTGTGGCACTTTTACCCAACATTGAGATGAAATGACATCTCAAGCCCTGTCGCCCAATGAAACCAATAGGGTTTATTAGCATGGGCGGTCCGCCTCGCATCCCGGTTCCTGGACAGGCTTAGATCCTCTAAGTGGTTTACCAGTACTAGTGTGCGGGCCAGATTCAGCTCTGCGTGGAAGCATCATGCAGTCCATATATTTCTTCAAGCCCCTTTGGGCGGGGGCCAACAAAGTTTCTGAGATATATGGCTTTTAATGAAGTAAAGGGGTGGGACATGGCCGGTGGCACCCCGGGAGTCCCCGATGCTGGTGTCACTGATTGTGTCTTATAAGAAGGAACAATAATATATTATGGTTTAGGGGTAGGGCTCTGAACAGTTTCTCAGATATATGGTCTTTTGTGAAGTTGAGGGGTGGAGCATGGCCCGGGCATGCCCTGGTTGACTCCTAGGTTGGTGTCACTGAATGTGTCTTATCATAAGGAATAAAGAATATATATGGTTAAGGGGTGGGGATCTGAAATGTTTCTGGAATATTTGGCCTTTTATGAAGTGGAGATGATGGGACATGGCCCCGGCACATCCGGGGGACCCCCATGTTGGTGTCACTGAGTGAGTGTTATCATAAGGAACAATAATATATATGGTTAAGGGGTGGGGATCTGAGTGGTTTCTGTGATAAATGGCATTTTTCATGAAGTGGAGGGAGTGGGGCATGTCCCCAGCACATCTGGAGAACCCCCAAGTTGGTGTCACTTAATGCATCTTATCATAAGGAACAAGAATATATATGGTTTAGGGGTTGGGATTTGTAAGGTTTCTGGAATATTTGGCCTTTAATGAAAAGGAGGGGGTTGGGCATGGCCCCGGCACATCCTGGGTGTCCCCCAGGATGTGACTCTGACGGGACCTGTGGGTTAATTGTATCGATTCCTGATCATCTCCTTCACTTCTATTTAATAGTGAAAACAAAGATAAGTTGAATAAAGAGAGGTACAAAGGAGAGAAACACACAAACATACACACATACACCGCACATGCACACACACAAAACGCATGCATCCATGATACAAGATAGATGTTTCTATTAAAATTATTTTCTGAGAAAATAAAAAAAAAGAAACGTACTTCTGTTTGTTTAAATTAGTGTGATGAATGCACCTGTGAAGTTTCATGATTATATTCCATACGGTTTAGGAGTTATGGCTATCATAAGGAACAAGAATATATATTGTTTAGGGGTTGGGATTTGTAAGGTTTCTGGGATATTTGGCCTTTAATGAAGTGGAGGGGGTTGGGCATGGCCCCGGCACATCCTGGGGGACACCCAGGATGTGCCCGGGCCATGCCAAACACCCTCCACTTCTGTAGGGTTTCTGGGATATTGGGCCGTTTATTAAATGGAGGGGGTGGGGCATGGCCCAGGTACATCCTGATGGACCCCCAGGTTGCAGTCATTGAGTACGTCTTATCATAAGAAACAAGAATATATACGGTTTAGGGGTGGGGATCTGAATGGTTTCTGAGACAAATGGCATTTAATGAAGTGGAGGGGTTGGGGCATGTCCCCGGCACATCCGGGGGAACCCCCAGGTTGGTGTGACTTAATGTGTCTTATAAGGAACAAGAATATATATATATGGTTTAGGGGTGGGGATCTGTAAGGTTTCTGAGATATAAGGCATTTTCTGAAGTGGAGGGGGGCGGGGCATGGCCCTGGCACAACCTACGGGACCCACAGGTTGACATAAAAGCATATGGCTGAGAGAAGTTTACTCAAGGAACGGTTCTATGAAAATTTTGTCAAAATATCTGCAAAGGCTTTTATTTTGGATGGCCATATGGTCATTTTGTGGGAAAGTGACTGTCCTATGGCCTTCATTTGTTTAGTAGGTTTCCATTATGGTCTGGTCGCTTGATGTTTGTGTTTCTTTCCCTTTGGTGTCTTTGATGGGTGGAGTAAGTTAATTGTATCGATTCCTGATCTTTGTTTTACTTCTACTTTGGTAGTTAATGCCATTTTTCAATTTTCACCATTATAAGTCTATAGAAAATCTAAGTTGCCATAGCAACCAAACTAAAGAGCCGAATTTCATAAAAACACAAAACCTGTAAAGGCAAATATGGTGAATATTTTCATAAACTCTCAGCCTCATAGAGCATACAGTTTCTGAGGAGATGATTTTTTAAGTATTTTTTCTATTTTTTTTTATTTTGGTTTCCATGGCAACCAACACAAATGAGCAGCAGCCCTAAATTCATATGGCAGGGAGTAGATTGTCTAAGGAACATTTCTATGAAAGTTTTGTCAAAATATCTGCAGAGGCTTGGCAGTAAATGCCATTTTTCAATTTTCCCCATTATAAGTCTATGGGACAAGTTGCCATAGCAACCAAACTAATGAGCCGATTTTCATAAAAAACACAATCTTTCAATCCCCCGCCCAAGGATGCTACAGATAAAATTTGGGCCCACTTGGCCCAGTGGCTTCAGAGGAGAAGTCGTTTGAAAGTGTTGACGACGGACATACGACGCAGACGACGGACAACTGCCTATCCTATAAGCACCCCCGGAGCCTTTGGCTCTGGTGAGCTAAAAAGTCATAGGTATTCGGGAATTAGTCTCATAATATATTCATATTGAAAAGTTCTCAACTTTACATCAATTGCACTATCAAAGCTCATTTGTTATATATGAAACCAATTTTAAGTCGTTTTCTGGATCGATGGCCCATTTTTCTTCAGCCTTAATGTGTGGTATACTTTCAGCCTTAAATTGCATGTTTTATAAGAATTTATTAACTGATGATTTCTTTTGTATTATGATTTGAAACACCCTGTTTCTAGAGCTTATATTATTGTAATCCTCAGTTTTCAACACGTTTTTTCCATTCTTGTAATATATTGGCCACTAAATGATGATATTTAAGAAAATGTTTTTTTGTTATATTGTACATGTTTTGTATCTGTTCAAATATGTAGAAACTTCCTGCTCCAAAGTCGTACATGTGTTCTATTAATTTTATAACCTCATCATACCAATTTCTGTAAAACTGTACTTCATATCAAATTCTGATATGAGAATTATTCCATATGATTTCTTTAGAAATGTTATTTATTTCTTTCGTGTATTTTATTTTATGCACTATACTGTAAATACATTTAAAAGAAAAGGATTTCCGCATGCAATCTGGTCACAACCTTGAGCACTAAGTTTATTTTCTAAAATTAATTTTCCACCAAAAGAATTTATTTTTTCTAAATAATATTCTTTCCATATACCTTTATTTTCTTCATCAAAAATACGTCTCATCATCCCTGATTTAAGAGATTCGATAAAATAATCTAAATTTGTAAGCCTAAGTCCACAATTTTTATAATCTTGAAATATGACAGAAAGTTTTATTTTATTCGGTTTAGAATCCCATAATAATTTAAATATTTCCAACTTTTAGTATTAACTTTTTCTAACGGCGGATCAGCTAGATCTGTTAATGGATAAATAAGTTTTGGTATTGCAAATGTTTTAACTACTGTTACTTTTCCCAGTATGGATAATTTTCTGTGATTCCAGCGCTTTAAGCAGTTAACGAAATCATTTAGTTTCGGTATAAAATTATTTTCTAGAAGTCTTCATTTTTCATTTTAAAATACCATTCCTAAAGTTTTTGCCATCTCCGAGGACTTAACAAATTTAATGTTTTAAATTGTGAACATTTGAATGTAATAAGGAACCTATTCGCAGGATGACTGTCTTATTTACGTTTAGTCTCAATCCAGAAATTCGTTAAAACTCTTCTTAGATGTTTACAAGTCTTTAGAGGAGCTTTAGAGGAGTTTGCATCAAAATAAAATTGCTGACAGATTTCTAATTTACGCTCTGGAGGCATTTTGCTCATTGGGACGGAAAAGTTTTAGTTATTTTGGTAGAGTGTCACCTATGCAAAATAGAAATGGAGGCAATGATCAGGAATCGATACAATCAACCCACAGCTCCCATCAGAGACATCAAAGGGAAAGACACACAAACATGAAACAACAGACCCTAATGGAAACACCAACAGCGGAAAGCCAAAAGGACAGTAACTTTCCCACAAAATGGCCAATAGGCTATCCAAAATAAAATAACACAAGCGACACAAACACCCAAAGACAAATCATAACAAAAATAAACCGCAACAGAAGAACCGCCTTGGAACGGTCAGCGAAATAGAATTCCACTGGGGGGCATAAATTGATTTTACATGGCCACAATCCTTGCCCTTACTTCCGTTGCGATTTAGACAAATAATGTGTTTAGTCTAGATGAAAGCCTCCTAACACATGTAACTGCTATGAAGTTTAAATGAAATTGGCCCAAGGGTAGAGGAGAAGTCATTTAAAGATATTTTTGTATATTTTTCGCTACGGTGGCAATCTTGTTCATCGGAGCGAAACGATTTTAGCTATTTTGGTAGAGGGTCACCTAGGTAACATTCCTATGAAGTTTCAATAAATTGGCCCAGGGGTGTAGGAAGATTAGTCATTTAAAGATTTTCCTAATTTATGCTCTTCTTCATAGGAGAGGAGCAATATTAGCTATTTTGACAAGAGCCACCTAAACAACATTTCTGTTAAGTTTAAATGAAATTTGGCAAAGGAGTTTATGAGTAGTCTTTTAAAGCAAATGATTGCTGATGTGATTTTTTTAGCTCTTGCAGCCATTTTGCTCACTGGAGTAAACAGTCTCAGCTCTTTTTGTAGAGGGTCACCTAAGCTACATTCCTAGGAAGGTTTAATGAAATTGGCCCATGGGTAAAGGAGGAGTAGTTGTTTGAAGATTTTTCAATTTTTAGCTCGCGGGTTGTGGAGGGGGGGGGGGGAGGGTCTCTTGATCATTGTAGTGTTTTATGTCATTTATATTAATGTGGGTTCAAGAACAGAACTATAGTTTATGCATGAACACTAGGTTTGATGCAAAAGTTCACTAAGTCACTGAATCATGAAATTTAGGTCAAGGTCAAATATGGATGTTTGCATTAAAATTGTCATCCTTTGATACAAGTTTGTACCAAGTATCAGTAATAAAGCTCTTATAGTTCTTTTGAAATGAACAATATTTCATAAAGTCAGTGAACCATAAAATGTGGGTCAAGTTAAAATATAAATGTTTGCATTAAAATCCTGACCCCTAGAGACAAGTTTGTACAAAATATCATTAATGAAGCTCTTATAGTTCTTGAAACATTAACTTGACCATTAGGGCCAACGCGAGGGTGGTAGCAATATTTTACAAAATCAGTAAACCATAAAATATAGGTCAAGGTCAAAAATGGATGCTTGCATTTAAGTTGCCATCCACAGATAAAAGTTAGTACCAAGTATCATTAATGAAGCTCTAATAGTGCTTGAGAAATAAACTTGTCCATTTGGGTGAACGCTAGGGTGGTCGTAATATTTTACAAAATCAGTGAACTATGAAATGTAGGTCAAGGTCAAATATGGATGCTTGCATTTAAGTTGCCATCCACAGATACAAGTTAGTACCAAGTATTATGAATGAAGCTCTTATAGTTCTTGTGAAATAAACTTGACCATTTGGGTGAACGCTAGGGTGGTCGCAATATTTTACAAAGTCAGTGAACGATGAAATGTAGGTCAAGGTCAAATATAGATGCTTGCATTAAAGTTGTTATCCACAAATACATGTTTGTATCAAATATCATTAATGAAACTCTTATAGTTCTTGAGAAATAAACTTGACCATTTGGGTGAACGCTAGGGTGGTCGCAATATTTTACATAGTCAGTGAACCATGAAATGTAGGTCAAGGTCAAATATGGATGCTTTCATTTAAGTTGCCATCCACAGATACAAGTTTGTACCAAGTATCATTAGTTCTTGAGAAATAAACTTGAACATTTGGGAGAAAGCTAAGTTGGTCACCAATGTTGACGCCTTGACAAACGGACGTACGGACGAACAGAAGGAAAACCGGGCGCCTTCATCACGCAGCATATTAGTTGTATATTCCCCCTCATACATTTAATAGTTTATAACCTAGTTCCACCTTAGCTACCATATATCTGTATTAATCTGTCATTCCTTATATGTCATGTTAATGACTGAAGAGAATAAAGTTTTGTCTGTCTGTCTGTCTGTCTAATAGCAGGCACGACAATAAAATTGGCCCAAGGGTACAGGAGGAGTAGACGTTTAAAGAGTTTTTACTATTTTCAGCTCTGGCAGCCATCATTCTGTAACAGAGTGGAACGATTTCACCTATTTTTTGTAGAGGGTCATCTAAGCAACATCCTATGAAGTTTGAATGAAATTGGCCAAGAGGTATGGGAGGAGTAGTCATTTAAAGATTTTTTCTTTTTTTAGCTCAAGTGGCCATCTTGTTCATCGGAGAAGAACTATTTTAGTAACTAAGAGAGCCATCTGAGCAGCATTCCTGTGAAGTTTAAATGAAATTGGCAAAAGGGTTTAGGAGTAGTCTTTTAAAGCAAATTCTTGATGCCACAAGACGGACGAAACATGAGGCAACACGAACATTGACTAATCACAATAGCTCACCATGAGCACTTAAGTGTTCAGTTGAACTAAAATATTCCAGAAATACCTGTATCAGGGAGTATTTTCTCTTCAAACAGCAAAGCAGTTCCGATGGCATCTTCATATTCTCCTTGAAACACATAATTGTCTAACTGTAACAGTGGCTGTTCTGTGTCGATGCCCTGTAACAATGGTTCATAGTGCCAGTTATAGTATTGTTCGTTCCTTTGGAGTCTAATAGCCAAGTCAACACTACATGCATTAATGTCATATTGAGTCGGTCAGTTTACATAACCATTATATAACATTTCCTTGGCAGGCTTACGTGATTAACCGATACAGTGAACATTCTTTTGCCAGAAACCGACAATTGCCATTCTTGAATGGATGGCAGTAGAAAAGATTTCATGATCATTTTACACGAAAGAATGCTGCTGACCTGACAGGTATAGAACCTGTGACCTCCTGAATGAAAGTCTGATGCGGATCGGACTCATCACGTGAACAAGTCCGTGATTAACCCATTTTTGATATAGAGAAACTGGGGTTTATGGGGGTATACATTATTTTTTCTTATTTCTGCTCCAAAACATGGGTTGTGGGTACTCGATAGAACCGCCTCATTGAGGCGGTTCTAACGAGCACCCACAACCTATGTTTAGAGTTTAAATGAGAAACAAGAGGCCCATGGGCCACTATGCTCACCAGAGCTCAGGTGGGCACTGCCAAATTGCAGCCATGTATTTTAACATGATATCATTTTAATCTGCCAAATGAACCCCCATATCCAAATGAGCATCCATGTGGACTCAGTATATGAAACATTAGGCCTTTTATGAAGTATTGGGGGTGGGGCATGGACCCAATGGAGCCCTGGTTGGTATCACTAAATGTGTCTTATCACAAAGAACAAGAATATATATGGTTTAGCAGTGGGGATCTGCATGGCTGGAGATATACGTGGAGGGGTTGGAGCATGCCCTGTCGTTCCCAGGAAAGCCCAAGATTGTTGTCCCTAAATGTGTCTCATCATAAGGACCAAGTATATACATGGTTTAGGGGTGGGAATCTAAACGGTTCCCAAGATATCCTTTCATGAAGTGGAAAGGAGAGGACTGGTCCCTGCAGACACCCCTACAGTAGGTGTGCTAATAATAAGGAACAAGAACATATATGAATATGGGGTGGGGATTTAATGGTTTCTGAAATATATGGCCTTTTATGAAGTGGAAGGGCGGGGCACATTGCCTCAACACAAAGAGACCCCCAGGTTGGTGTGACTGAATGAGTCTTATCATAAGGAACAAGAATATATATGGTTTAGGGGTGGGGATCTGAACTATTTCTGAGATATGTGGCTTTTAATGAAGTCAAGCGGTGGAGCAAGGCCCGGGCATGCCCCGGGGACTCACAAGCTGGTGTCAATGAATGTGCCTTATCATAAGGAAGATGAATATATATGGTTTAGGGGTGGGGCTCTGAACAGTTTCTGAAATATAAGGCCTTTTGTGAAGTGCAGGGGTGGGGCAAGGCCCAGGGAGACCCCCAGGTTGGTGTCAATGAAAGTGTCTTATCATAAGGTACAAGAATATATATGGTTCAGGGGTGGGGATCTGTAAGGTTTCCGAGATATTGTGATATTATGAAATGGAGGGGGTGGGGCATGGCCCCAGCACATCCCTGGGGACCCCCAGGTTGGTGTCACTGAATGTGTCTCATCATAATGAACAAGAACATATATGGTTTAGGGGTGGGGATCTGAACAGTTTCTGAGATATATGGCCTTTTGTGAAGTGAAGGGGTGGGGCATGGCTCCGGCACACCCCGGAAGACCCCCAATTTGGGGTCAATGAATGCGTCTTATCATAAGGAGCAAGAATATATAAGGTTTAGGGGTGGGGATCTGTAAGGTTTCCGAGATATTGGGCCTTTTATGAGATGGAGGGGCGGGACATGGCCCCGGCGCATCCCGGGGGACCCCCAGTTTGATGTCACTGAATGCGTCTTATCATAAGGAACAAGAGTATATAGGGTTCAGGGGTGGGGATCTGAATGGTTTCCGAGATATTGGGCCTTTTATGAAGTGGAGGGGGTGGGGCATGGCCTCGGCACATCCCGGAGGACCTCCAGGTTGGTGTCACTGAATGTGTCTTATCAATAGGAACAAGAATATATATGGTTTAGGGGTGGGGATCTGTAAGGTTTCTGAGATATAAGTCATTTTATGAAGTACTGGGGGCGGGGCATGGTCCCGGCACAACCTACTGGACCCCCAGGTTGACATAAAAGCATATGGCTGAGAGAAGTTTACTAAAGGAACATTTCTATGAAAGTTTTGTCAAAATATCTGCAAAGGCTTTGTAGTTAATGCCATTTTTCAATTTTCCCCATTATAAGTCTATGGAAAATCTAAGTTGCCATAGCAACCAAACTAAAGAGCCGAATTTCATAAAAAACACAAAACCTGTAAAGGCAAATATGGTGAATATTTCCATAAACTTTCAGCCTCATAGAGCATACAGTTTCTGAGGAGATGATTTTTTAAGTATTTTTTTTTTCTATTTTTTGCATTTTGGTTTCCATGGCAACCATTAAAATTGAGCAGTAGGCCTAAAATCATATGGTAGATACTAGATTGCTTAAGGAACATTTCTATGAAAGTTTTGTTCCAATATCTGCAAAGGCTTGGCAGTTAATGCCATTTTTCAATTTTCCCCATTATAAGTCTATGGGAGCTCTAAGTTGCTATAGCAACCAAACTAATGGGCCAATTTTCATAAAAAACACAACCTTTCAATCCCCCAGCCCAAGGATGCAACAGATGAAATTTGGACTCAATCGGCCCAGTTGCTTCAGAGGAGATGTCGTTTGAAAATGTTAACGCCAGACGACGACGACGACAACGACGGACAACTGCCTATCCTATAAGCTCCCCCGGAGCCTTTGGCTCTGGTGAGCTAAAAATACCACAAAATGTGATCAGGAAATGACTGTTTTGGAAATATGAAATATGCACTATGTCTGTCACACGGATGTGTTGGGGTATTGTGAGCAACCATAGTCTTCGGGGCTTGAAGAAATAGATGGCCTGCAGAGCTGAAATCGACCCGTACATGAGTACTGGTAAACCGCTTCAGATCTAAGCCTGCCCAGGCAATGCGGTGCGAGTCGGACCGTCCATGCTCATAAACCCTATTGGTTTCATTGGATGGTAGTCTTTGAGATGCCATTTCATCTCAATGCCGGGTTAAAACCCCCTCAAAATTGGAAGCAACATCTCCAAAATGACCTTTACAGTGTTGATGGGGACATCAAACCTCAAATCAAAACAAAAGCCACCATGTGCAGCATTCATAGTTCCAGATAAGGCAGTTAACCCATTGTATGCTAGTAGACTCTTCCATTGCTGTATGTTGGACAGGTCCATTTGTCAAATAAGGGGTGTCAGGCCTATTGTTTCGTTTTTATACTATTTTTGACGCAAAATTCTAATAGCAAATAGTGTAGGCCCTGATCAGATGTCGCATTCTGCGGCGTCTGATCTGGGCCTGCACTGTTTGCCAGGGTATCCCTTTATAGGTTTCTGACATACAATGGGTTAAGGGTTTGTTTTCTTATTTTATCCACAAAAAAACAACAACATATGTTTTGGGTACTTCAGGCAATTCTAACATACATTCATTGCGAAAAATGCATTTTAGTGTGCGCCTGTTTGAGTTTCATGTCCCACAACCATCTATAGTCATACAGAGACGGGACCTCGGTTTACAGACTAATCTGAAAGTTTGGAGAAATCCGGGTTCAAACCCACGACCCCTGGTTAATAAGGCATGTAGCATAAACACAATGCCACTGAGGCTTCTAACCATGCATATTCAAAAACATGTATATTGACAATTTTACTATCTAAAAATGTTTTTTCTTCTCAAAACATAGATTATGGGTACTCATTAGAAGTGCCTCTTGGGTTTTTGAGCAGAACTAAGAAAACCCAGTTTTACTATATAAAAAGTGGGGTTTAAGTGTTTCTGTTATGTCGAACAAGAAACAGGGAAAACTATAAAGGTCATTTTGGAGACGTCGCTTCCAAAATTGTGTGACTTTTACCCGACATTGAGATGAAATGACATCTCAAGCTCTGTTGCCCAATGAAACCAAAAGGGTTTATAAGCATGGACAATCTGACTCGCATCGCTTTGCCTGGAAAGGCTTAGATTCATTAAGCGGTTTACCAGTACTCGTATGGGTCGCTTTCAATTCTGCGTGGAAGCATTATGCAGCCCATCTATTTCTTCAAGCTGCGATGAGCGGGGGCGAATGATTATCCTTGTAATGCATCTTTAAATCGAGCTATGCAATAACAGTATATCAAACTCTCCAACTTCAAACCCCACTCCCTGTTAAAAAAACACACACAAAACATGAAACCCTCTTTGCATACTATTGTTGGGGTCCAAAGCAGAAGCTGTGTTAATTAAACAGATGGATCATATTCAAACAAAAATGTATAGATAATTATGTAAGAGCAAGAATTCTGCCGAAGGCTATTTCGCGCCTGTGGGAACACAAAGTCACTGAATCTACAGGCATCCATTTTTTGACCTTGACCTTGATTTTATGGTCCAGTGACTTGTCTGAACCATAAAATCTAGGCCAAGGTTAAAAATGGATGCCTGCATAAAAGTTGTCACTCTTAGATGCAAGCTTGTACCGTGTATCATTAATGAAGCTCATAGTTTTTGGGAAATGAACTCTTACATTAGGGTGAAAGACTGAAGGTTAGGGTGGTTACAATAATTCACAAAGTCAATCAACCATAAAATGAAGATCAAGATGAGATATGGACGCTTGCCATTCCTAGATCTATTCAAGTTTGTACCATGTATCATTAATGAAGCTCTTTTAGTTCTTGAGAAATGGACTCTTACATTAGGGTGAAAGTTAGAGTGGTCGCAATAATTAAATAAGTCGGTGAACCATGAAATGTAAGCCAGGGGAGGTCAGATATGGATGCTTGTATTGAAGTTGCTCATCCTAGAAAGTATTATTAATGAAGCCCTTTTAGTTCTCGAGAAATGGGCTCTTACATTAGGGTGAAAATAAAGGTGGTCACAGAACGGATGGAAAATCGGACTCCCTATGAAGTGCAATGCTTAATGCATGAGTGACAAAAATGGCAAGTAGTAGCTATATAGTTTTGGGATCTTTCTTTTATTTTTGTTTGTGGGACTCTTAATAAAGATTATTTTATATATATCCAGCAGATTGTTTTTTTCAGAGGGGGGGGGGGGGGGGGGGGGGTGAAAGCCACAGTATACTATTGTTTGGGGTACATGGCCAAAATCGTGTCAGTTAAACAAATGTGTTTATCCAAACAAAAATGCTTAGATAAACATTTCTGGGACCTGTCTTTAAGTTGTGCTTTATCCAAAATCCAAAACTTTTTTATAATGAACAGTGTTAGAAATAGCATACATGTTAAGTCTCCCTATTTTTAGTGACACTAATGTTGGCCACCTAAAACCATGTTTCATCTGCTGTCTCCCTATATTTCCCAGAAATTTCCCTATATACAGGTATTTAATATAAAAATAGTTACATTTATATGCATATTTTTTTACCAGAACCTCAATAAGTTTTTGTTTCCATAACTTAACATGCCTGAATAGTCATCACGAAAACATGCCTATATAATTTTGACTCCCTTGAACCCAAATTTTATACAATAAAACTGGGGTTTACAGGGGTAAACCTTATTTTTCTTATTTCTGCTCTAAAATATAGATTGTGGGTATTCGTTAGAACTGCCTCGATGAGGCAGTCCTAACGATTACCCACAATCTATTTTTTTAGCAAAAATAAGAAATATATCTCAATTTTTCATCTAAAAATTTCGATTTTTCTGAGGTAAAGTTTACAGTGTCCATGTATTAGTATAGGTGTGTTTTCGTAATGTATGGAAAACCATAACTTTCTGTATCTAAAGTCAGTGACGTTGAACGCAGCTGAACCCAGTTATTCAAAGGCAACTTAGCTTCTTGACTGATTGATCACATAATTATCTGCCCAGTCAACACTGATTTAGGTCATAAAGAGCTGGACAGTTTACTTACCGTAACCATACTCTTCCTGGGCAGGCTTAGATTTAAGCAGTGTGCACAGTGGAAGTGAGAGAATGACAGCAGAAAATATTTCATGAGCTCTCTCCATGACAGAACGTAGTCAGCCCTGGCGAGGATCAATCACAAGGCCTATTGGGGCAGGTTCTATGTTAACTGAAAGACCTTGTTAGAGGCCAAAGCACCAACTGTTCCAACGAGCACTTTTTTCTGCAAAATTCTCATATTTTGTCTCGTTAGCCGGCCCCCGCCCATCGGGGCTTGAAGAAATAGATGGGCTGCATGATGCTTCCACGCAGAGCTGAAACCAACCCCCACAAGAGTACTGGTAAACTGCTTGGAGGATCTAAGCCTGCCAAGGTAAAGCGGTGCGAGTCGGACCGTCCATGCTTATAAACCCCATTAGTTTCATGTGGCGACAGGGCTTGAGATGTCATTTCATTTCATTGTCGGGTAAAAGTCTCACAAAAATGGAAGCAATGTCTCCAAAATAACCTATACAGTGTTGACGGGGACGTTAAACCTCAAACAAACAAACAAAAAAAACATGTAATTGCCCCAAAAGTGGGCTGTTCCAGAAAGTGCAAAATTTCTGCTGAAAAATGAATATGCCTCAAGACATGCAACCTTGCTTACTGCCAGATACTGATTTTTATGATACCGGAATATCGTTTATACTTCATAATTTGCATGCAATTTTACGTTCAGAATAAATATTGTTTAAACCAAAAGCTACTCATTGTTTTTTTTTTCAGCAAAAACACTGAATGGTTGGAGTTTTATTGACTTAGTTAGCATTGAAAAACTTGCTCCCAATACTTACCAGCACTTTGCACTCCTGCACTCTCGGTAACAGTTCGGCCTCTATGATGCCAGATAATTCAACCAAGACCAAGCTTTCCTGTAAAAAAATCAATTAGGTGGTTATTTGTAAAACTAGAGTCACTATATTAATTCCTGTATTGTTCCGGGGACATCCATATTAAAACTGAAGTAAAAAATCAATAATCGTACATATGCTTTAATGGTGTCAGTTAATAAAATTGTTATTAATCAAATAATTCAAAATTGTCCCAGTAACAGGTCCATAGTCTGGTGTATTGGCCTTGGCCTTCGGGGCCAATACAGCAGACCTCGGACCTGTAACTGGGCAAATACGAAATTACTTGATTAATAACATCATATTATTAATTGACTATCCTCCATTGATCGGAGGTCATCCGTATTATCACCAGGTCAACCAATATTAACTGAGGTCAAGTGACGTTAAAAAAATCAATAGTCATGATTTTTTTAATTGTGTCAATTAATAAAATTGTCATTGATCAAGTAATTTCATATTGACCCAGTGACAGGTCCTCGGTCAGATGCATTAGCCCTCGGCCTATGGCCTCGGACCAATGCGGCAGACCTCGGACCTGTACGAAATTACTTGATTAATAACATTATATTATCACATAGCTATAAATATTAGATGATTAGAAATTAATGATTAAATATGAGGAACAATCATAGTGTCACTTGATATCACTTGATATATGCGTGCTTACTATATATTATTTCACCGGGCTCGGTAGCACGGTCCGGTGCGCGACTGACTGGTGATCAGGAGAACGCAGGTTCCATACCTGTCGGGGTGGGGAACGGTCAACTTTCAGCAAAGAGATTGATTATGAAATCTTTTCTATGGTCATTCTCTCCCTTCCACTGATTTAAGAAGGGAAGTTATCAGTTTCTGGCGAAAGAATGTGCACTGTACTGGTTAACCGTTTAGGTATAAGCATGCCAGTTCTTGCGCTAAGGGTCTGAAACGCCAATGAATGGTGATTTCTACAGTTTCTAGCTGGGGGAACAAGGTCATCTGTTGGAATGCTGGCAGCACCCTTTAGACCTTTGTATAAAAGGATAAGCCTCTTTTCTCCTTTTCTTGAGAGACTCCCATTTTAATTTTCCAAGTATTCCAGTCATGCTCCCAGTTTCAAAGCAGTAATTGCCTGTTAGTTGGCCATCCAAACCACGAAAAAAAGTTTCTGATGGCAAAATTGAGTAGAGTATGGCATCCATGCTAATAGTGTTCTTTAGTGTGATGCAAAAGTGATAGGGGTGGATGCCACTTCTGAAAATGCCCCTGGGCCTCAGAATTAGGTCAAAGGTCAAATGAGTGCAAAAATGCAATAAAATTTGAAAATGCTGGTATTTGTACCCTCTCTCTATGTAAGCAGACTAAATAAAGTTAATTCAAACACCAGCAATGCACCTAGGACATATTGTTTATGCATCATATGTGAGAAAAGAAGTTGTATCATAGATTTGGCCAGGGTCAAAGGTCATTTAAGTACAAGTTTTCTTTAAATATGCATCAATATTTATTGTACAAAGGGCTATCTAGTATGTCAACTGAAACAAAGCCAAAAGATTTGCCATTTCCTTATCTAGGAAGCATAAAACCCATACATTATACAAACAGCATAATGGCCAACCTAATCGGCCTTAGGTCAAAGGTCATTTAAGTACATATTTGGCAAAATATGTTTATTTCGCAAAATACGTTGTTTATTCACATGCCATCCACTACTATAAGTTACATTCCAAATCGTCTTCTGAGTTCTTACTAAAAGTCACAATGATATATCAAGGATATAGTATATGATGAAGATATATCTAATAATAACACAAGTTGGTCATCATCAAAGGTCACGTGCAGCTACTGTAAAACACTTATATTTGGCGGTAATTTTATTTTCGCGCTATTTGCAGTCAAGAAAAAAAAACAACGCCAAAATAAAAATCCGCCAATAAAGCTAAAAGAATGCAAGAGAAGAAACTTTATTCTACACATCACAATTATAATGTGTCAATAGGTCATAGACATCATCGGTGACAAAGAAAAAGTGTATTTACTTCTTTAGAATCCGAAATAAAGAAAAACAATGTTCTAGTCATAAGACAGCGCAAAACGGCTGAATGAAAACAAATACACCTTGAGTGTAATTGTCAAAATTGTGGATGTAATTAGTAAGTGATTGATGGCTTTAACTGTGAGCTCAATATGATGGGTAAACCAATCAGATAAGAGGAAAGTGACACACCTCCAGACAGACATTTGGATTATCAAGGTAGCAAATTGGGTTAATCATGCGGTGAACACAAAAAATTAACGAATTACTACAATTCCTGTATGACGCTGTTGATGACCAACTCCGATGATTTTTGTCATCTTACATGGCTTTTTAGATTCGACCGATTCTATTTCTTCGGAAATGGAAAATCTGCCAAAATATAAATCCGCGAAAAGGTCTACTCATAAAAACGCCAATATTTGCTACCGCTTAATGTAAGTGTTTAACAGTATTCAAAGTTTGTATTTTACAAGATGCCACTTCATTTTAAGAGCCGTTTAGATCACTACAGTGTAAAGGGTAACAGCTAATATGTATTCGCGATTGCGCCCATATGATTTAATGATTTTACTTCAACATTGACAAGACTATGCAATGCAAACCAAATAGGGGTTGCTCCGATATCACAGATACGAGCTTTCTTCCGCATAATTTTAAATGATAGACATAGTCATATATAAATAACAAGCCATTTTAACTTCATATCTCGACTTCTAGATATTTGAGTTGTTTATTAAATATTAACAATACCTATTTCGATGGTTTTATCAGTCAGATTTACCCCCAGAACTTCAGTTAAATAAAGCAAATTCTTCTGATACCGAGGCCCCCGTTTTTAGATTTACATCTGTCTATTGTAGATGGGTTTGTTTCCTGGAAAATTTATGATAAACGCGATGATTTTGACTTAGAGATTGTAAAATTTCCTTTGTTTGATGGTGATGCTCCTCGTGCGGCATCCTATGGAGTTTATGTTTCACAATTAATTCGATTTGCCAGTGTCTAGTCATATAACTGACTTCAACACTCGATATAAATTGTTAACTGCTAAACTTCTTAATCAGGGCTATCGGTATCATAAACTACGCAAAACCTTTTCAAAATTTTGAAGATGTCATTGTGATTTAATTCCAAAATCCAATGTTGGACTTAAACAGTCTATCGGAACCCGAAATTTATGGTGACTTAGTATATAAATTCAGAAATATATATATATATAATTCAATGACTTCAGCACCCAATTTCGTAAAATCATTCTTCGATATAAAAATGGCTACAACATAAAGGTTATACGACAGACTGCATGCATGGTAGTTAACCTAAGCACAGTTGACAACTTTGCTTCTCTCTTTAATTGCACGCCGGTGGCTCAGGCCTTAGATTCTATGACGGTCCCAGCGCAATGGCTTGCTGAGAATTAGAGAGAATTTAGTTGACACACATCAAGGTTTACATTTAGCATGGGTGCCATACTCTAGTCAATTTTGTCAACAAACGTAAAAATATCAAGCTTTTTTGCACCTGCTTAGTCACGCATAAAGGATGTTTTTATGTGTTGTTAATTGGTTTGTCTATTATTGCCAGTTATCCGAGATGCGACATTTTAATTAATGGGGAGAAGGTAAAAGTTTGATTTTTAATTGTCTTGTAAAAATCGGTCCTGCTCATAATAGAGTAACATTTTAGTTGAAAATATTTAATGGTTGAAAAAACATTTTATATCGCCTTTTCTGTTTTAGAAATGGCACAGTGTAGTATTATGTCTATGTTGTGATAAAAACCGGCCTGGCAACCCGGTTCAGTCAGCCGGTTGGTACTGACCAATAAAACCTGTTGTCGGACAGGCCAGCTCAGCGGAAATTGCGATTTGACTTACAGTAGTTGCGCAAAGGCAATGTTTCGGACCCATAACAGAAACAAAGTCACAAAGAAAGAATCCAGTGCTATATCAATATCGGAGATCATCAATGATTCAAGTCTGTAACATTAGCATCCATTTAACCCATATCCATGTAAACAAGCAGATGTTCTAATCAAATACACGTTACAAATGTATTTTTTAATATTTTGATAACTAGAGAAAGCGACCAGTGGGTCACGTATCCCCCCGGCCAGCGCCACCCTCTGATTTATTTTCGAGCTTGTATGAAGAAGTCAAAAAGCTGTAAGAATTTATAAATGTGTTTGTAAAAGCTAAACCAAACATAAAATTTCTAAATGGACCAAGAGTGTGAGGACATCAAAGTTACTGAAGGGGTGGGGGCATCAATATTACTGAAGCAGGTGGGGTGTGCATCAATGAAATCTTTTGACTGGTATACAACATCGATGCAAATATCAATTGAATTTGTCTTAGAGTTTAGAACATACAGGCATCTATAAAGTTTGTCATAAAATTTTAATCAAATGTAAATGTCTAAGTCTGTGACCTTGAGGTCAAGGTCATAATGGGTGGGAGAAGGAACATGCATCACAAAATCGTTGGACTGGTATGTAGCATTGATGCAAGTATCAACTGAATTTGTCTTAGAGTTTATAACATACAGGCATCTAAAAATTCTGTCATAAAACTTTAACCAAAAGTAAAATTGCTTAAGTCTGTGACCTTTACCTCAAGGTCACTGTGGGTGGTAGGACATGCACCAATGAAATCTTTAGACCAGTATGTAACTTCAATGTAAGTATCAACTAAATCTATCAAAGGCTTCAGAAGATACAATGTCTTAGAAACTTTAACGCAAAACATTAACCAAAATGTTAATGGACGGATGGACGGACGGAAGGACGGACACATGGATAGACGGACGGACGAACGGCAGAACGAAAACTATATACCCCCCATGGCGGGGGTATAATAAATACAGGTCAGCAACACATCCTTATGCTAAATATAACAAAATGTGTTCAGAAAACATTCGTTTTTCACGAGCTTTGCACTTAAATGACCCCTGACCTATAAGACTGACATACTTTGAGGGTAAATTTCTAATGATTTTCCATTGTTCACTGCACCTGAATAGTTTATGGTGATTTTAAGCAAACATTTTCCCCAAATATATGTTAAAAGAGAGTTATAAATGGTTTCATGTTTATTTTGCACTCATTTGACCTTTGACCTACTTCTGAGCCTCAGACGCATTTCCAGACGTGGCATCCACCCCTATGATTGTTGACAAACATCAAGGATTACATTTAGCATGGGTGCCATACTCTACTCAATTTTGCCATCAAAAGTAAAAATATCAGTCTTTTTTGGGATTGGATGGCCAACTATGTTACAAATCTAGCAGCTCTATTCTGAACTTTCTCAATTTCATCGTTAAGGACCACTCCACTGGGGTCCCAGATACAACTACCATATTCCAAGATTGGGCGAACAAGACCTTTATATGCTGCCTCTTTTACATCCTGAGGGCACTGATGAAGATTTCGCCTCAGGAAACCAAGCGTTCTATTTGCCTTTAACAGTACACATGTTGCTAATATGAGTATTCCATCTCAAGTTGTGTGAGATTGTCACTCCAAGGTATTTAATGGAGTCCACATTCTCGAGGACCGTTCCCTCTAAGGTGTAAGAAGCCTCAACTTTATTAGATCTCTTCCTAGTTATCTGCATAATATTGCATTTAACTGGCTGAAATCTCATGCCCCATTTACGTGCCCAACATCCTAATCTATCTGTCAGCCTGAAGTTTCAATGAGTCATCTGTGTCTCTAATTTCCCGGTAACAAACACAGTCATCTGCGAACAGTCTTATTTCTGAGTCAATGTCAGTGGAAATATCATTGATGTACAGGGAGAACAAAAGTGGACCAAGAACGGTCCCTTGCGGGACTCCAGACAAAACAGGAGCCCACTCCGAAGATTCACCATTAACAACAACCCGCTGTTTTCTGTAGCAAAGAAAGGAATCTATCCATTTGAGGCTCTTTCCCCCAATTCCACAACCAAATAACTTAGCCTTCTCGAAGTCCAGAATAAATGTGTCCACCTGTCCCCCTTTGTCCAAGATTTTTGCCCAGTCATTATTAACTGTGCTTAGCTGAGTTTCACAACTGTGCCTTTTCCTAAATGCATGTTGTCTGTCTGACAAAAGTTTATGTTCGTCCAAGTGGGCCATGATGTTCGAGCAGACTATATGTTCCAGCAATTTACACAGAACACAAGTCAGAGACACAGGGTGATAATTACGGGCAAGAGCCCTATCTCCTTTTTTGAAGAGTGGACAGATGTTTGCTAAGAGTCATTCTTTGGGGATTTCACCCGTATCAAGAGATTGTTGAAACGAGTGTGCAAAACTGGACCCAACTCATTTGCTAGTTCCTTCAGGACTATAGGATGAAGCTCATCAGGTCCTAAGGCCTTACTGGGGTTTAAGCCTTGAAGTAATTTGATCACTCCTGCAGCTGTCACAACAATATTATTCATGAATGGGACCGATCTTCCAGTCAATGGAACCTCCGTGAACTCAGTTTTATTAAACGCATCATTGAATTGACCAACTAGTTCCTCTGCCCTTTCAGAGTCTGATTCAGCAACCCCGTCCCCTCCTCTTTTATTAAGGGGCGGGACACCTTGCCCGTCTTTCTTCTGGGAAGGTATAATTTGAGGACTTTTACTGGAGGACCAGAGGACTGAGGACCAAGTCCTCTAGAGGACCAGGGGTATAATTTGAGGACCAATTACAGGAGGACCAGTGCTTTAATCAGCCATATAATGCCTATGATAATTGAAGATAATTACTGTTTATTGAAAATGGCACCTTATGGTATGGTATATCACCACATGGGCATATATACAGAAGAAAAAGAAAATTAAATAAAATGAAAAACGTGTTATTATGCTCAGGAAATTTTTCACCATAGAAGTTTATGAAATATATTTTTGGCATCTTGTTACTCTGATAAAAAATATTTAGTTGAAATTACAATTTCCCTACTTTCTATATACTTGATATAATCCGTCTGTTTTTTTTTTTTTTTTGTTTTTTTTTTAATACACCAACTGCATGATGAACAGTGAAGATCCTGATCAGACGGCATCTTGTTACTCTTTTAAAAATGTTCACTTAATATTAGAATTTCTCTACTTTCAATATACATGTCACTTAATATAAGCTATCTTTTAAATTCACAAACTGCATGATGAACAGTGAAGATCCTGATCAGACGGCATCTTGTTACTCTTTTAAAAATGTTCTCAAAATTAGAATTTCTCTACTTTCAATATACATGTACTTATTATAAGCTATCTGTTAAATTCACAAACTGCATGATGAAAAGTGAAGATCCTGATCAGATGGCATCTTGTTACTCTTTTAAAAATGTTCACTTGAAATTAGAATTTATCTACAGTAAGTACTTTCTATATGCTTGATATAATCTGTCTGTTAAATTCACAAACTGCATGATGAACAGTGAAGATCCTGATCAGATGGCTTATCTGGAGCTAAACTGTTTCCAAATGTAGGGATTGTCTTGTTCAGTGGGATAAGTGGAAAAAATTAAATAAATTAAAGAAAAACAAGCGATAAAGAAATTCTTCACCATATAAATAAATGAAATATATTTTAGGCATTTTGTGTTAATCTTTTAAAAAAAGTATGTTCAGTTCTAATGGAAATTTCCCTACCAGGAAACAAAAAAACAAAACAAAAAAAAAACAGTTATTTATTTATCTTATTATTATTATTATTATTTTTGTATGACAATTTGGCCAATTTATTTTTTCCTAGTGGTTTTATCTATTCCTATTCAATCAGTCATTTTATTACTTACTGGTAATGGCATTATTATTATTTTTTTAAGACTTCCAAGTACTTCATTCAGAGCTATATTACCTCATAGCAGATGGCATTCAAAAATTTTTCTTTTGTTTGTTTTCAGAGAACAACAGTTCCATAGGACTCGTATATGAAAAATGCTAAACAAGATTTTCTTTCAGAAGTAAAGAAAAAGGCTTCATATTATAATGGTTGTGATTGACAGTTTAATGGCTATTTGTAGGTGGGGCTTATCCTATTGTAGGTGGGACAAAGTTACATATTACAAACAATGGCTGTTAGCCTATGACTAGGTTGAAATTTTGCAAATAATTGAAAGTCTTCATTTTTGAAATGTGTTGTTAGATCTTTCAGAAGCATGTTTTTTCTAATTAGTTTGATTGTTAATTAGGGCCTAATTTATTATTAATTTTCTTAAGTTGATATGAAAATTGAAAAAAAAAACAAAAAAAAAAAACATAACCTTTCATTGCAGTACTCAGACTGAACCCATAAATAAGCATTTATTTACTTATTTAATAATGTTTTTTTTTTATTATTTATGTATATATTTTATTGTTTATTTATATATATATCACGTGATCAAGTCCGTGTGAAATGAAAACCCACCTAAACCCAAGTTTATATAGAGAAATCTGGGGTTTATGTGGGCAGACATTATTTTTCTTATTTCTGCTCCAAGACATACATTGTGGATACTCGTTATAACCGCCTCAGTGAGACGGTTCTGATGAACACCCACAATCTATATTTGCAGTATAAATAAGAAAATTATCACGGAATTTTCCTCAGAAAAGTGGCCATTTTGGAGATGCGGAACATGCACTATGTTGCATGGGTGTGTTATCGTAATGATATTTATTTATTTATTTATTTATTTATTTATTAGGAGTAATAATCAAGGAAAAATGAAACCAGGTGAAAAAGATCTGAGGCACCCAAGTGACAAGGTGTCATCAGGTGAACATGTTTGAATAAAATGAACACCACCACCCCACCTCCTAAAAACACCTTATAGAGAAAACTAGGGTTTACAGGGGAATACATTATCTTTCTTATTACTGCTCCAAGAGGTAGGTCATGGGTACTAGTTAGAACAACCTCACTGAGGCAGCAACCTATGTTTGCAGTGTAAATAATAAAAATATCAAAGATTTTCATCAAAAAGTAGTCATTTTGGAGATGTAAAAAATACATTATGTCGCATGTGTGTGTTATTGTAATGTTTCTTCCACAAACTTAAAACTGACATTTTCCGTTTTATTGGTGACATTCTTCACATTTCGTCTGCAAGCATAGAACGTGTGTGCTCATTAGACCAAGGTGGTTCTAACAAGTGTATCTCAGGAGTACCCAAATCACGGAATAGGTGTGGTTTATTCGGGTGTTCATTACATCCTAGTAGGTAAAGGGTAACAAACCGTACAGCAATTGTCTTCAATATGTTCATGTTTTAACCCATTTTGTACTGAATGAGTTCTTCCACTTTATATATAGCACGAGTCTGTTTCAAAATTAAGGGGTTCTTCAAAATTTATTTGGAAACGGCTGAACTTTTTGCAAACAGTGTAGGCTCTGATCAGATGCTGCAGAATGTGGCATCTGATCTGGGCCTACACTGTTTGCTAATAACCTGTTTGGAGATTTTTTTATATATTCCTCAACAGTGTGTGGCAGGCCATTATAGTATGATAACTTTATAAAACTTAGCATTTGATAAAACATCAGACTATAGAACTTCAAAGTCAGTTTAGCTGAACATTATAATTAACAACAATCATGGTAATTAAATTAATTGATACGAACATATTTTTGCAACAAAACTTCTCTAAAGACTTTAGTACACCTCTGATTTACAATCAGCTCGATAATTGAGTGAAATAATATTGAAAAGCCATACCCCTCCTCCATGCCACGAACCTTTTAGTATAGCAGGCTGCTTTTGTTGGAATCAGCATCAATGTGGTACCATGTCCATGCAATGGAAAGTTTTATTTTTTA
Source organism: Lucinisca nassula (assembly GCA_963580285.1). Classification (NCBI taxonomy): domain Eukaryota; kingdom Metazoa; phylum Mollusca; class Bivalvia; order Lucinida; family Lucinidae; genus Lucinisca; species Lucinisca nassula. The sequence goes on along the minus strand of OY757016.1, from coordinate 28,705,898 downwards.
AACTCCCTTCAGTGAAGTACCAGTGGGTTTATCAAAAATAAGCCAATTATTATGACAGTTTGTAAGTTTAAGGAAATATGTTAAGAGTCCCTCAGTGAAGTGGTCCTAACAATAATACACAATTTATGTAGCAGAAAAGTCATCTTGCAATTTGTTAATTTAACAGATAGATATATCATTAAGTCGGCCCCCCCCCCCCCGCCCAAAGGGGCTTGAAGAAATATATGGGCTGCATGATGCTTCCATGCAGAGCTGAAACCGACGGGATAGCTCAGTGGTGAGTGCACTTGCCTCTGATGATAGAGGTCCCGGGTTCGATCCCCGGCAGCGGCGATAAAATTTTGGTGTCCAAACACGCTCCATTGAAGAAATATATGGGCTGCATGATGCTTCCATGCAGAGCTGAAACCGACGGGATAGCTCAGTGGTGAGTGCACTTGCCTCTGATGATAGAGGTCCCGGGTTCGATCCCCGGCAGCGGCGATAAAATTTTGGTGTCCAAACACGCTCCATTGGCATCATTTGCAGGGGGAATGTCATAAAGTGCACCGTCCTTCAGATCGGGACCTTAACTGGAGGCCCCCTGTGCAGGGAGAACCATCCCATGTGCAGGTTAAAGATCCCTACTGTATTTACATGATTACTGTGTAGGCTTTCATCCTGCAAACCTGGAGTGCATGTAATGTACACCTGCGGTAATGGTCAAATGTGACCGACGCAGTATCAGTAGACAGACAGACAGACAGACAGACGAGTACTGATAAACTGCTTATAGGATCTAAGCCTGCCCAGACAACGCGGTGCGAGTCGGTCCGTCCATGCTTATAAACCCTACTGGTTTCATTGGGCGACAGGGCTTGAGAAGTCATTTCATCTCAATGTTGGGTAGAAGTCCCAAAAAATTGGAAGCAACATCTCCAAAATGACCTTGACAGCGTTGACAGGGACGTTAAACCTCAAATCAAACAAACAAAATAGTATATTATTAAGTGCGTAGAAAATAGAGAAATTCTAATTTCAACTAAACAATTTTAATAAGAGTAACAATTTGATGCCAAAAATATTTCCGATTTATTTCTATGGTGAAAAATTTATGAGCATAAATCAGTGTAGCTCCAGATAAGCCATCTGATCAGGATCTTCACTGTTCATCTTGCAGTTTGTGAATTTTACAGGTAGATTATTATGGTAACGTTAGAATGCTCTATGTCATACAAAAATGTTATCTTTATGATATTTCATATTATTCTAAGGTGAAAAATTTCTGAGCATATCAACAGTTTAGCTCCAGATAAGCCATCTGATCAGGATCTTCACTGTTCATCTTGCAGTTTGTGAATTTAACAGATAGTTTATATTAAGTATAATGAAAGTAGAGAAATTCTAATTTCAAGTGAAAATTTTTAAAAGAGAAAGAAGATGCCATCTGATCAGGATCTTCACTGTTCATCATGCAGTTTCTGAATTTAAAAGATAGCTTATATTAAATACATGTATATGGAACATAGAGAAATTCTAATTTAAGTGAACATTTTTAAAAGAGTAACAAGGTGCACTCTGATCAGGATCTTCACTGTTCATCATGCAGTTTGCGAATTTTACTGATAGCTTATATTAAGTAAAAGTATATGGAAAGTAGAGGAATTCTAATTTTAAGTGAACATTTTTAAAAGAGTAACAAGATGCCATCTGATCATGATCTTCACTGTTCATCATGCAGTTGGTGAATTAAAAAAAAAAAAAAAAAAAAAAAAACAAAAAAACAGATGGATTATATCAAGTATATAGAAAGTAGGGAAATTCTAATTTCAACTGAATATTTTTTATCAGAGAAACAAGATGCCAAAAATATATTTCATAAAATTATATGTTGAAAAATTTCCTGAGCATAATAAGATGTTTTTCCTTTTATTTATTTTATTTTTTCCCCTTTTTCTGTATATATGCCCATGAGGTGATATACCATAGCAATAGGTGTCATTTTCAATAAACAGTAATTATCTTCAATTAACATAGCCAATATATGGCTGATTAAAGCACTGGTCCTCCTGTATTTGGTCCTCAAATTATACCCCTGGTCCTCTAGAGGACTTGGTCCTCAGTCCTCTGGTCCTCCAGTAAAAGTCCTCAAATTATACCTTCCCCTTTCTTCTGGCTATTAATATATCTGTAGAAGTCTCTGGGATTTGCCTTTACATCACCTACCAAGTTATTCACATACAAATCATGCTGTTTTTTTATATCAGTCTTGATTTCACGTCTCAAGTTCTCAAATTTTGTCCGGAGTTTACCACTTCCCGTCCTTTTTGCCTTTGCATGAATCTTATTCCTTCTGCGAATTTTCCTTCTTATCTCTGGAGTGATCCAGGGAATAGAAGATACAGACCTACTTGTTTTTGAGGGGATATGATTTTCGGCCGAAGTATGAATGAAATCAAAATTCTCCTGTACAGACCAAGCATCTGAATGACCATTAAAGTAATTCTCCTTTGCAAATCTGAGTGCATCCTTCCTCATAGTTTCATAGTCACCTTTCTGATATGAGTACACCTTCCTCCGAGGTTTCTTTATTGATGGGATGTGAATTTCTTGCCGACAATGAAATAGGTGTACGGACTTTGAATGATTTCACGGGCCATTAATTTTCTAACGAGATTAAACATTTGTTAAGTTAATTGCTTTAATTCATAATAAGTTGACGTGTGCCGCATACCTGGATTGAAATAGAAGAAAGTGACTTCGGCAAAAGTTGTGTCCAATTGATATTTTGAATGAATGCTGTTATTTTGTTTATTTGAATTGAGATAAAACATCACAGTCAACACTATTTTGGTCAAGTTGAAGACTTTCATTCCAATTTTGTAGGACTTAACGCAACAAGATATAGTGCATTTATATATTATCCATAGTTTCCACCTGGCACCACACAAGAGCAAAAGGATTCGTTTTGTTCATGATAAAAATTAATGCATAAGGCTTATCTCCATTTGGTCAAAAATCATAAAATGTCATTATTTTAATTGCATCAATTAATAAAATTGTCATTAATCACGTAAGACAAAAAGTGTATATAACTCCTTTTTACAATTTAATGTTATTAAAACATGTTTTTGTCATCCAGTAATTGCTTATTATCGGTAAAAAACTTCCTTTCATAGAAAAAAACTTCCTTTCACTATTTGGACCAACCGGTCACACCACCTCGTTGGTTTGATTTGTTTCATTTGAGGTTTAACGTCCCCGTCAACACTGTAAAGGTCATTTTGGAGACGTTGCTTCCAATTTTGTGGGACTTTTACCCGACATTGAGATGAAATGACATCCAGTGTTTTTTTTCACATTTTTGGGACTGGTACCGGTACCGGTGGAATTGGGAAAATTTTCTTCTCAAATTGGGAAAAATAGCGTCGTTTTTACTCAAATTGGGAAAAAGGGTGTTATTTTAATAAGTATGTCAAAACAAACTCAATTTAATAAACATGTAACAGAATTCTAATTAAACAATGCAGATTGCAATTCATTTTCTAATCAGGCAGATTACAGTTCATTTGATAACTAGGCAGATAACAGTTCCTTTTGTAGCTACGTGTAAGCAGATAACAGATTTAAGTCCGAGTTCTAATACAAAAAGGTGGTTTCCAGACGGAAGAGTTACATATTGGACTTACCAACGACTTTGAACTTACCCGAATTTCGGCAAATCGTTGCAATAGTACGCAAATTATGTCAATAGCCGTTTCTTCAAAGGGACGTTACTTCGGATTTCCGGAAGGTAAACAATACGAGCGATAAAACAACCGATTTCTCGCGACGAAAAAGAGAGAGAAAAAAAAGGATGCTGCATCATGATTTTGGGAATTTTTAACCTTTGAATTGGGAAAAAAACATACTTTTGGCGATTGGGAACGGGTCCGTTTTCCGGACCCGGTTTTATAGGAAAAAAAAAACACTGGACATCTCAAGCCCTGTCGCCCAATGAAACCAATAGGGTTAATTAGCATGGACGGTCCGCCTCGCACTGCGGTTCCTGGACAGGCTTAGATCCTCTAAGCGGTTTACCAGTACTAGTGTGCGGGCCGGATTCAGCTCTGCGTGGAAGCATCATGCAACCCATATATTTCTTCAAGCCCCTAATGGTGGGGGCTTCCACCGCATTGGTGCTAACTGGAAACATTGCTATGAAAAGAACTTTTAAAATATAACGACCCAGAACCGAAACGGCCCCCGATTGGCAAAGCTGATCATGACTTAGTCCTTGTTGAGTATGACATAAAAGCTAAACGAATCAGACAAGTCCCGCGTAAAGTTTTTCTCTACAAACGTGCGGATATGGATGGTCTGCGAGACCATATGGCGCGATTTAAGGATTTGTTCCTTTCCTCTGACCTCTCACACATGTCAGTTAATGACCTGTGGGTCAGTTTTAAGTCCGAATTAACCACGGCAATGGAAAGGTTTATACCAACTAAAATGACCAAAACAAAATATAGGGCACCATGGATCGATAACACGATCAAGCATCTCATCAGAAGACGGAATAGAATGTATTTTCGTGCTCGCAAGTCTAGCAGCCCTGATGTTAAGAACCATTACAAACGGTTCAGAGCACATGTGCAAAAGGTTATAAGAGATGCATATTGGAAGCATGTTTCCAGCATCTTTACCTTTGAAGATGACAATATAGATCCCGATAGTCCCCAAAAGAATGGTAAAGTTAAAAAGTTTTGGTCATTCGTAAAGTCCCTGAAAAAGGATGCGTTTGGGATCACTTCGCTAAGGGAAAATTGAATTCTAAAAACAGATGCGCGCGATAAGGCTAATATTTGCAATAAACAGTTTCAATCAGCATTTACGCGTGAAACTGATGGTGAGCTACCATCTAAAGGTGCAAGTCCGTTCCCCTCTATGGGGGACATAACAGTTGACCCCAATGGGGTCGCTAAGCTGTTAGGTAAGCTCAAGATACATAAGGCATCTGGGCCCGATGACCTGAATGCCAGGGTACTTAAGGAATGTAGTGCTGAAATATCTCCTGTGTTGGCCTTTATCTTCAATCAATCACTTGCCCAGGGCACTGTACCAGATGACTGGCGACAAGCAAATGTAACCCCGGTCTATTAAAAAGGGGAAAAATATGATGCAGCAAATTATAGACCAGTGTCGCTAACATGCATCTGTTGCAAAACCTTGGAGCATATATTAGTAAGCAACATCAACAAGCACTTAGCCTTTGAAAGCATTCTTGCCGACTGTCAACATGGTTTCCGGAGTCAAAGGTCTTGCGAAACGCAGCTTGTTCAATTTTACCATGACATTGTGAGCAATCTGGATGGGGCCATAAATCGTGGCCACAAACAGACTGACTTGATCATCATGGACTTTGCTAAGGCCTTTGACAAGGTACCTCACAGAAGGCTATTACATAAACTGGAGTACTATGGGATAAGAGGATCCACGCATAGGTGGATTAGCTCATGGCTCTCTGGGCGCTCACAACAAGTTGTACTTGATGGCCAAGCGTCTGATCCAGTCCCTGTTTTATCTGGAGTCCCCCAAGGTTCGGTCCTTGGACCGGTCCTTTTCTTGGTTTTCATTAATGATCTCCCCGATAATATCAGGTCATCGGTCCGTTTGTTTGCTGATGATTGTGTCCTGTATAGGAACATATATTCTCCTTCTGACTGTCTTATTTTACAAGATGACCTGGATCAACTTGCACAGTGGGAGGCCGATTGGCAAATGAAGTTCAATGTGGCCAAATGTCACTCAATGAGAGTGTCACGACACCCTCCGGACAAGCAAATTAAGTTTGACTATACTCTTCACCAGCAAGTTTTGGAGCATGTTCAATCCGCCAAATATCTTGGTATCACCATCACTGACGATCTTGATTGGGGTCAACATATCTCAGAGATTACATCTAAAGCAACTAGGACTTTGGGATTCCTTAGACGGAACTTGGCTTTTGCACCTAGGCAGACAAAGGATGTTGCATATAAAACATTGGTTCGCCCTCAACTCGAATATGCATCACCCATTTGGCACCCCTATGTTAAAACTCAGACTCAGCAGGTGGAGAAGGTGCAGAGGACAGCTGCTCGATGGACCTGTAGGCGATGGCGAAATAGAAGTAGCGTCAGTGACATGCTTAATGAGCTAGAGTGGCCGTCCCTGGAGGCCCGTCGTGAGCAGTCCTCTTTAACCTTCTTCTACAAGATACACTCTGATTCAGTGTCTATTGATAAAGATAGGTACTTGACCCCTGTAACACTGTCGACCCAAACAAGGGCATCAAAATTAAACGACTCACAATATCGTAGATACCAGTCCTATAGTGATGCCCTGAAGAACTAGTTTTTTCCTAGAACTATTCCCCAATGGAATAGTCTTCCCTCCTCTGCGGTGAATGCCAAGTCGGCAGAAGAGTTCAAAGCCCGCACAGTGTAAGATTGGGTCTCAGAGGTATGCGTTTTAGGATACCTCTGTTATGCAGATTGTAAATAGTTTTAACGACGCATCCAGTGCCTCTCCTTTTTTTTTTTTTTTTTTCAGCTAAATTCTAAATTTAGCCACCCAATCAACTGAGGTAATGGCCAGATATGACCGACTCAGTATAAGAAGATAGATAGGCCCACCGAAGTAGGCCGTAATGACCCAAGTCCAAATTTAGGCCGAAACGACCCGGCAAAAGTGACGGTCGGGTATAAAAGCCAAGGCCGGGCCGGGCCGAGCCGCCGAGCCAAAAAATGCCGATCCGAAGATTTTATTTTTCGGAATTCTAACCGAAGAAGAAATGTTAGTGGTAAATATTAATATGATAATGTTAATTGTATCAAATGTGATATTCAGCATTATTTTTTGTTCTTTTTGGTGCCCTAATTTGTGTTTTATTGCAATTTTGCAAATTTTTAGGGGTATAAAAGCCAAGGCGGTTTTTTTCGTACGTATTGATCGAATTTGAATTAAATAGACATGAATGTGTGAAAAAATGTACATGGCAACTGCAAATAAGTATTTTCTAAACCTTTTATTGTAATAATTCAAGTCAATTCCTTTTAGTATCTGTAATAACCGTATTTTTGGTGGTTTTGTGTAGGCCACGTCGTAATGAACCGCAACGGACGGCAATGTCAGATAAAAGATAAGGGCATTTAAATATACTATCTGAATGGTAGGAACTAAAGATAGAGCTTTATGAAACTTATCATATTTCTTAATCATGTTTTAGACATATTTATTATGTTTTGATACTTACCTAATGTATTATTATTGCTTATTAATATGCTTCAGTCAGTAAGTGATTAGTGCATTAATTGACTCATCTAATTGTTTTAGATCTCAGCCTGTCACTTTATAAAGAAAGGGTTGCAACAAAAAAGATGCAATTTGCATACCTGCAGATAACTCGCCAAAAGACAAAGATAATGCCTTGGCGGAGACTAAACGCATTTGGCGTGTATTGCCGAATAATAAATTTTACCTATCCATACTTTCCAAGAACAGACTTATACGTAAGCGGTTAACCAGTATAGTGCACATTCTTCCGCCTTAAACTGACAACTGCCCTTCTTGAATCAGTGAAAGGGAGAGAATGACTGAAGAAAATTTTTCATGTTCAATCTCCACGAAAGAATGCTGCCGACCTCAGCAGGTATCGAACCCGCATCCTCCTGATCATCAGTCAGTAAACAGCTCCTACTGGCAGTAAACAGAAAACAGAACCCTGCAGGCACACAATGTTGAATCAACTTTGTTTCAACGTTGATTCAATGTGGAGTGCCTGCTGGGAACATTTTTTTTAACTTTTTTTTCTGAAATAGTTTGGTGGACAAGATTGTTTATTTCCCTTACAAAGTATCCCAGTGTCATTTGGACGACGTTGAATCAACGTCGTAAAACCCTGAAGTCCTTGACCAATCATTAAAACAATGTCGTATATACAAACGTTGTCCGCTGGGATAACAGTCTGACATGGGTCGTCATTCGATTCGGATCATTTCGGTCGTTGTGTGCCTTCACTTTCGGCTCTTTTCGGTCGTTTCCTGTAATAAGGTTATTCTAAAAATAGAAACAAAAATAAAATAAGAAATTCGATCAAATAAGGTGATTCTGGTGAGTATATTTAATTTTATCACGAACACATAATAAGTATAATCAAATTCAAATATCATCAGGCCAAAAAGAAGTAATTTAACCGATGAATTTGAAAGAATTTCGGAATTATCAATACTCTTTCGCCGCCTTGGCTTTTATACCCCTGGATTTCGGAAAACAGTTATTAAAAGATAAATAAGCAATGTAGGTACGTGAAACAACTTGTAGTTATAACATATCTAATTTATAATAAATTAATCCCACGTTCACCAAAATATATATCTTACTTGTATCTAGAGACTAAAAATAAAATTTTCGGTAGGCTCGGCCCGGCCTTGGCTTTTATACCCGACCAAAAGTGACTCAGGACTGAAACGTCCTGAATTCCTGACAAGCATTCTGAAAACATAAACTAGTGTCAAAAATGTATCAAAAATATATAATAACACAAAATCTGCAAAATTGAGGTTAACTGGTCTACGTGTACGATTCAATATGGGGCAATAAATAGTTCATGCTGATTTTTATTATCAAATTTCCATTACAAAAAGGCACCAGTTCGATAATTGATATAAACCAGAAAATTCATGAGACCAATTTCAATAGTACCTCTTCTTCGTAATCACTGTCATCACCTTTTCCAGCTGTATTCATTATATTTTGTTGACAGTTTTATAAACTCAGTGGGGAAGGTACGCAACTCTTATATTCAGCCGGTAAAACCCGGTATCTACAAAACGGTGCTCACTAATGTGCGGAAGTAGTCCGGGAAATGTGGGGGTAGTGGTGCGTTATCCCTAATACCTCGACTTCGGGTGGTCAGAAATTAATATAGTTAGTATCAGATAAAACTTTAAGCTCCACTCTAAAAGATTATAAAACAATAATTTTCATTTTTAACATTTTAGGGGGCCATTTTTGAAGTTAATTTATCCGGGAAAACTCCCGGATTGTGTCCTGGATGTTGGGGGTAGTTGTGCATTAATTATTATAATACGTCGACTTGAGGAGATCACTTATTGATAACAATTGTATCAGATAAAATTTTAAGCTCAATTCTAAAAGATAATAAAAAAAACATTCTATTCATAAATCCAATGAGGCAGTTCTAATGAGTACCCAAAACCCGGATTGTGTCCTGGATGTAGGGGGTAGTGGTACCTTTTCCTTAATATCTCGACTTGCGAAAGTCAGAAATTAATACAAAATGTATCAAATAAAATTGTATGCTCCATTCTGAAAGATCATTAAAATAGTTTTCGTTTTCACCTTTTAGAGGTCTATTTGTGAATTTGATTTGTCCGGGGTGCTCTCGGATTGTGTCCGGGATGTGTTGTGTAGTGGTGCATTATCATAATATCTCGACTTGTGGTGGTCACTTATTGATAACAATTGTATCAGATACAATTTTGAGCTCCCATCTAAAAGAATATTAAATATTTTCTATTAATACACCTCAATGAGACAGTTCTAATGGGTATCCACACCACTTTTTGATAAAAAAGTAGAAAAATATCATATATATATATCACTGTAAACCACCTTTTTATTATTCGAAAATTCACAAACCGAAGTTTTAGATCAAATATGAGAGAAATAATGTATACCACTGTTAGCCCTACTTTTGTTTATATAAAACTGGGTTTCACGGACTTTCTAGTTTAACATGATGTCACTCATGTTTTTGAGGCAAGAAATAATGCACACCCGTGCAAATCATACTTTCTACAAATATATAAAGTTGAATTTGCATGGTCATTGCATGGCTTTAAATGATGTTATCTTGAAATATTTTTCAAAGTTATCCTATCCCTTCCTCTGATTCAAGAAGGACAGTTGTCTGTTTCTGGTGAAAGAAAGCGCACTATACTGCTTAGTGTTTACAATGTATGTCTTTCAGGATTGGTGGTAAGTAAAACTGACTGACTCGATATGTCATAAACGGCGTTGACTTGGTCGTTAAACTCAAAGATGAAAAGCGCATATTATAAAACTGATTATGAGAGTGCATAACATAGAGTTGTTAAACTTCTTATTTATACGAAAAGCTCACCAGGTCGGAAATCTTACATTTGGGGGTGTTCTACAGCAGAACTTCAATAACTCGAACGTATTTGGGACCATGATAATTTGTCAGAGATATGGGTTGTTCAAACTATTGAGGTTTAATCATAGTGCCAGATCTTGAGGCGTAATTAATATCACTTAATGACTCTTTGTGATCTTCTATAAAACAAAGTGTGTGGACTCATTAGAATCGCCTCAATGAGGCGCTTATTTTGAGCACACGACATACCACAAGAACAAATCTAAATATATGGATATCTGGGGATTCCGAAAGAAATGAAAGGGATAACGCAGAACTACCCTAACATCCAGGACACAATCCGGGAATTTCCCGGACAAATTAACTTCAAAAATGGACCCCTAAAATGTTAAAAATGTAAAATATGTTTTAATAATCTTTTAGAATGGAACTTAAAATTTTATTTGATACTAATTTTATAAATTTCTGACCACCCAAAGTGGAGATATTAGAAATAATGCACCAATACCCCCAACATCCAGGACACAATCCGGAAATTTCCGGGAAAAAATAACTTAAAACAAATGGACCCCTAAAATGTTAAAAATCAAAACTATTTTTATGTTCTTTTAGAATGGAGCTCATAATTTTATTTCATACTAATTTTATTTATTTCTGACCACCCGGAGTCGAGATATTAGGGATAACTCACCACTATCCACACACATTCCGGACATTTTCCGGACATAAGTGTACGCCCTTCTAAACACCCGGTATCTTCTACACCCTGCCTAGAATGTCCTCGCGGGCGTATGGCAGTATATAGAGAAAGAAAGAAACATTTCTATCCCTTCTGTAATAGAGCACATTATCCCTCCTACAAAGCAGAAGTGTTTGTTTGTTTGTTTGTTTGTTTGTTTGTTCTGAGGTTTTACGTCCCTGCAAACACTATTTAGGTCATTTTGGAGACATTCGCTTTATTCCAGTGGACCATAATGCTTTGCGCGAAGGTTTGAAAATTTTGGTAGAGGGTCACCCAAGGAACCTTCCTGTGAAATTGTTTCAAAATCCATGCACTGGTTAAGGAGAAGTCGTTTATAAGTTTTTTTCTATTTATAGCTCTGGTGGGCATCTTGTTCATCCGAGCCGAACGATTTGAGCAATTATGGTAGAGGGTCACCCAAGGAGCATTTCTGTGGAAATATTTAGCAGTTATGGAGGAGTCGTTTAAAGCAAAAGTTAACGACGGACGCAAGGTAAAACGGACGACGGATAAAGACCAATCAAAAATAGCTCACCTTGAACACTTTGTGCACAGACAGGTGAGCTAATAAAAATATACTCCCCATACTAACTTACCTGCTACAAGGATAACAGGCTTTTCTCAACTGTAAGCCAATGCCAATTGGACGCCCATAAGACTTAAGATACACAACGCCTTCACTTCACACAACCTTGGACAAAAATCACCTAACCACATTAATAAGGTGTTATGCAGATCTGCACATGATACTTAAGATTCCCATCAAGCTTTGATGAAATGTAGTCAGTTGTTTAAAAAATTCAAGTGGACTTTTGCTATCTACGAGGGCTGATTGATATGTTGTGAGCCTCATATTGAAGGATTTGAGTGAGTGCTTGAGTTTTACGCCCCACCAACAGGTAAGGTCATACGGAGATGGAACCTCGGTTTAAAGACTCATCCGAATGTCTGGAGAAGTCCGGGATCGACCCTGCGACCCCTGGTTTAGTAGTAGACGAGTAGCGTAACCACTTCACCACGGAGGCTTCTATTTAAGGATTTGAATTTTGTGGGACATATTGTATTATTTTTCAACATAATATTCTTCAGTATCTATACACTTTTACCAGTGGTGTTTAAGGGCCTCAATGCCACTTTTATAGAATTCCTTTTCTTGGCTGTTCAGAAAGTCACCCACTGCATATATGTCGTCATTATCGGACTGAAAGTGGATGCCTGAAATTGCTGGTTTCAGTTTTGAAAATAAATGAAAGTCTGATGTAGCCAGATCAGATGAATAAGGCGGATGCTCAATCAATTTAAAGCAACAATCGTGAATGGCAGCCATAGCAATCGCAGACTTGTGAACAGGAACATTGTCCTGATGGAACAACACATCTTTAGTGAGCTTTCCGCAGTGCTTTCCCGTAACTGCGTCAAGAGTGAAGCATAGTATGTGCCATTGATTGTTTGTCCCTTTTGGAGATAATCTATTAGCAGAATACCTACCATCTGCACCCCAGAAAACCGAGGCCATAACCGTTCCAACTGATGGAAGTCTTTGCCTTCTTGGGCAGGGGTGAGCCATGGTGCTTCCATTGTTTCGATTGTTGTTTGGCCTCTGGGGTAAAATGATGGACCCATGTTTCATCCATAGTGGCAAATCTCTGAAGTAAGTTGGCAGGATCTTCCTAAAAGGTTAAGATTTGCACGTGATAATGTGTGCCTGGTTTGCATCTGATCAACTGAAGCCTTGGTACCCATCGGGCCGAAGGCTTTCTCTTTGCAAGATCCTCTGTCAGAATGCAATGCACTCTTTCCTGTGAAATGCCAACTATACTGTATATATACCTTACTGTGACTCGTCTGTCAGTCATAACAATATCTTGGGCTTTATTGACCATTTCTTAAGGGCGAGGATTGTGGCCACGTAAAATCGATTTAAGCATCCCCCCACCCCCACCCCCCCCCCCCCCCAGTGGAATTTGTTTTCCCTGACCGTTCCAAGGCGGTTCTACTGTCGCAGTTTATTTTTGTTATGGCTTGTCTTTGAGTCTGTGTAACGCTTGTATTATTTTGTTGTGGATAGCCGATTGGCCATTTTGTGGGAAAGTAATTGTCCGTTTGGCTTTCCGCTATTGATGTTTCCATTAGGGTATAGTTGTTTCATGTTTGTGTTTCTTTCCCTTTGGTGTCTCTGATGGGAGTTGTGGGTTAATTGTATCGATTCCTGATCGTTGCCCTCACTTCTATTTTGCAACATTGACAGGCCTTCTAGGACGGGGGTCATCCTCAAGTCTCTGTCTGCCACACTTAAATTCCGCCACCCAACTTTTCACTGTAGCATATGAAGGGACATCTTTCCCTAATGTTATTGATATCCTTAGGTGTTAAACCTTTTAAGCAAATATTGAATCACTGCTTTTTCACAGAGTTTGTCCATTTTGCAAAAGCTGCTTGCCTTGTTTTCTTTAGAGTGCTACGTCGTCGATATAAACTGACCAAATGAGACCAGTCCTTGGGTACACGGCCCTATATAGTCAGAGAATAGTAGGACGCAATACTCAGGCTCAAACATATCAATCAGCCCTCGTATTTTCATATACTGGGTCGGTCACATTTGTCCGTTACCTCAGTTATTTAGACTTTAGCTTTAAAAAACAAACCAAAACAAAACCACACACACACACACACACACACACACACACACACACACACACACACACAACAACAACAACAACAACAAAATCACAATAACAAGTCCGTAAAACGAAGATCCCTCTAAACCCCACTTTATAAAAAGAAAAGTGGGTTTTAGGGGTATACATTATCTGCTTTATTTACTTCATAGATTGTATGTACGCGTTAGAACCGCCTCAATTAGGCGATTCAAACAAGTACCGACAATATATAAAGAAAGCAGAAATAAACAACAGTGTGGATCAGGTGAGCTATTCAGGGCTATCATAGCCCTGAATAGCTCACCTGATCCACACTGTAGAAATTAAATGGTAGGTAACATAGTAATATTACTTGTCAGAAGGTACATGCAAAATATGAAGGCTCTATCTCAAATGGTTAAGTGAGTGAGTGTTTGAGTTTAAAGTCTCACCAACAGCTAAGGTCATACGGAGACGGGACCTCGGTTTAAAGACTCGTCAGAAAGTCTGGAGAAGCACGGGATTGATCCTGCGACCCCTGGTTTACAAGGCGAGTAGCGTAACCATTACACCACTGAGGCTTCTATCAAATGGTTACAAAATTACGATAAAATAGGTCAAAGGTCAAAGTCACAGGTCAAATTTTTTTGTATGGATGGAAAGTCCTTGTCACAAGGAACATGCATTCCAAATCTCAAATGGTTCAAAGTTATGATAAGTAGGACAAATGTTAAGGTCAAGGTAATAGGTTTTTTATGAATAGGAAGCCCTTGTCACAAGGAACCTTCATACCAAAGATGAAGGCTCTACCTCAAATGCTTCAAAAGTTATGACAAAGTAGGTTAAAGGTCATAGGTCAAATTGTTTGTATGGGTGGGAAGACTTTGTCACAAGGAACATACATGTCAGATATGAAGGCTCTATCTCAAATGATTCAAAAGTTATGCTAAAGTAGGTTACATGTCAAGGTCATGTTCACGTGTTATTTTTGTATGAATAGGAAGCCTTGTCTCAAGGACCCTAAATGTCAAATATGAAGGCTCTATCTCAAATGCTTCAAAATTATGACAAAGTAAGTCAAAGGTCAAGGTCATAGGTAAACATTTTTGAATGGATGGGAAGTCCTTGGCACAAGGATCATACATGCCAAACATGAAGGCTCTATCTCAAATGGTTCAAAAGTTATGATAAAGCAGGTCACAGGTCAAGATCACAGGTCAAACTTTTTGTATTAGTGGGAAGCCCTTGTCACAAGGCATCTACATACCAAATATGAAGGCTCTATCTCAAACGGTTAAAAGTTAGGACAAAATGATTTAATGATCTATTTTTGATGATTCGACATGACCCATATTCGAACTTGACCGAGATATTATCAAGATGATCATTCTGAGCAAGATTGATGATGATCAGACCAAAACTGAGTCCTCTTGTGTGTTCACAAGGTTTTTCTATAATTTAATCTACTGACCTACTTTATGACCTAACATGACCCATATTCGAACTTGACCAAGATGTTGTCCAGATGATCATTCTGAGCTAGATTGATGATGATCAGACCAAAATTGTGGCCTCTAGTGTGTTCATAAGGTTGTTCTATATTTTGACCTGCTGACCTACTTTTTTACCCAACATGACCCATATTCAAAGTTGCCCGAGATACTGTCAAGATGATCATTCTGAGCAAGTTTGATAATGATCGAACCAAAACTCTGGCCTCTGATGTGGTCACAAGGTTATCAAGGTTATCTCCTCACCTCCTCACCATTGTTTCATCTCTGTGGTTGTTTGATTTTTTGCGTTCACGGAGATGTTGCACTGATGAGTTAGAAGGCCATCATGCGGACTGAACAAAAATGTGTCTAAATCGAGACGGAAGTAAGGGCGAGGATTGTGGCCACGGCGTAAAATCGATTAAAGCACCAACGACATGACCCATATTCGAACTTGAACGAGATATTGTCCAGATGATCATTCTGAGCAAGATTGATGATGATCAGACCACAACTTAGTCCTATTCCTATAGTATGTTCACAAGGTTTTTCTATGATTTGACATACTGCCCTACATTTTGACCCAACATGACCAATATTTAAATTTGACCAAGATACTGTCAAGATGATCATTCTGAGCAAGTTTGATAATGATCGAACCAAAACTGTGGCCTCTAGTGTGTTCACACAATGTTTTACAATGATCTGACCTACTGACTTACGCTTTGGCCTGATACGACAGCTATTTGAACTTGACTGAGATATTGTCAAGATGATCATTCTGAGCAAGTTTGATGATGATCAGACCGAAACTGTGGCCTCTAATGTGTGCACAAGGTTTTCTATGATTTGACCTACTGACCTACTTTTTGACTCGACAAGACCCATATTCAAACTTGTCCGAGATATTGTCAAGATGATCATTCTGAGCAAGTTTGATGATGATCAAACCAAAACTGTGGCCTCTAGTGTGTTCACAATGTTTTTCTATGATTTGATCTGCTGACCTACTTTTTGACCCCACATGACATATATTCGAATTTGACCGAGTTTTTTGTCAAGGTGATCATTCTGAACAAGTTTGATGATGATCCGACCAAAACTGTGGCCTCTAGTGTGTTCACAAGGTTTTTCTATGATTTGACCTACTGACCTACTTTTTGAAACAAAATGACCCATATTCAAACCTTTACCAAGATATTGTCATGATGATCATTCTGACCAAGTTTGATGATGACTGGCCCAACACTATGGCGTCTAGAGTGTTCATAAGAAAGTTTATGCACGGACGACGCACGACGCCGCCGGACATCACACAGTCACAAAAGCTCACCATGACCTTCGGTCAGGTGAGCTAAAAAGATGTTACAATTTTTACCTTATATTAGTCATTTCTGACACAGTTTTGTACACCATTATTTCACATGGACATGTTTTCCTAATGAATTTAAAACTATTCACAATCTAATTAACTGCGGTATGCTGCATCATGCAAACACGCCTATATAATTTTAACCCCATTGAACCCCTTTTTATATAGAAAAACTGGGGCTTTCGGGGGGTCAACCTTATTTTTCTTTTTTCTGCTCTAAAATAAAGATTTTGGGTACTTGTTAGAACCGCCTCATCGAGGTGGTTCTAACGGAGGCGGTTCTAACGAGTACCCACAATCTATATAAATTTTGGGTACATGTTAGAACCGCCTCATCGATGCGGTTCTAACGCGTACCCACAATCTATATTTTGAGCAGAAATAAGAAAAATATGACACTTTTTCATCTTAAAGCGAATGGAAATGTCTGAAGACCTCTAAGTCCCAATCTTTACCATACAGGCTTTGAAATCCTCTGCAGTTGCAAGGATTGAAAGGCTGCATGGTGATGTGGATGCATGGGTGGATCAACTTCACCAAAAATATAACACAGGTTTGGTTATACATACATGTATGGCATAATTTAGAAACTAGAAATGCATCCACAGGACACGGATACTCCCGCCTGAAAATATGTTGATGTAAGTATTTGATCAATGACTGCTAAGTATGACCTTGAACTTGCAGGTACGGGCCTGGGTCTTGCTTGCAACAAATTGTCTCCTGATGGACAACATATCTGCAAAGTAATTTCCAAATACACCCAGGAAAAACAAAGGTATTGAGCCAAAACTTTCAAGTATGACATTGACCTTGGAGGTACTAACCTGGGCCTTGCGCATGACACATCCACTCCTGATGGTTAACATATCTACCAAGTTATTTTCCAAATCCATTCAGTATAACCAGACACCAGAAAAAGACAGTTTTATTTACCTAAGCTGGCATTTAAAGCGTGTTTTCACACCTAATTAAGGTCATGCACCGGCACTCAGTTAAACGCCGATAGACAAAAAGCAGGGGATTAGATAACGCCAGAAAAATTGATAAACAGGTGATTGATTAACGGATCATTAACGTGTGATGATTCGATTTACTACTTAAAAGCCAACAACTTAAAGTGTGAAATAAATAAACAAATAAATAAATAACACCTTGGATGGTATTATGACAGCAGAAGGTTCATATCTTTGAACACTCTGATTAGACTGCAAGCATGCGCAGGATGATCTGAGTCTTTCCTGATCGATAAAAGGCATTCAAACTTGGATCAACATAAGCAACCATTCATTACGGCAAAGTTATCGTTTAAAAAGCCTTATATCTCTTTGTATGTCGCTGTGGCTGTAGAAAGTTCGTGCAAGAAGGTTCGTCATCACGAAAACACGCCTATATAAATTTGACCCCCTTCAACCCCACTTTTATATAGTAAAACTGGGGTTTACAGGGGTAAACCTTATTTTTCTTATTTCTGCTCTAAACTATAAATTGTGGGTACTCGTTAGAACCGCCTCGATGAGGCGGTTCTAACGAGTACCCACATCGAGGCGGTTCTAACGAGTACCCACAATCCATATTTTGAGCAGAAATAAGAAAAATATCACAATTTTTCATCATAAAATTTTCATTTTTTCGGTGTTAAAGTTTGCAATGTATTTGTATAGGAGTGTTTTCGTAATGACAATCCTCAAAGATTATGATCAGACAGCATGCAAGCACAGGATGATCTACTTCTACACATGCCGCAGACATGCACAATAATTTATTTAAGATCATGATGCGCATCCATTCTATAAGATTTTTTCTTGACAGCCATTTTGCGGTCTGCAAATACTGATCATAATGCACTGATATGCAGGCTGATTAGTACTCACTAGGTTCACAATGGCATGCAGAGTTTCAGAACAGCATGCAAATCATTCTCTGGGTAGCCCTGTGACTGCAGACAGCTGTTGATCGATTCACAGCCTCAGTTTACTTATCAAACAATGAATCATGGAATGTGTTGAATATGTGCTGACTGATAACCCTTTTCTCAGGACATCCTGCAAACCTGGAGTGTACGTAATGTACACCTGCACGTAATCCTTGTAAGGGTGTGTTACAGTATATAAAGAAAGTGAGAGAAGAACATTTGTAATTTGCGAAAAAGGCAAATCTGCTCCAACAATTTTATATCATCAGCCTGCACCTGTCGTTGTGGTCAGACTCTTCGCTGTTCAAAGGAGCCCTCTATGGCTTCTGTGCTATTTGATTGTTTGAGGTTTAACATCCCCGTCAACACTATAAAGATCATTTTGGAGACGTCGCTTCCAATTTTGTGGGTTTTTTTACCCGACATTGAGATGAAATGACATCTCAATCCCTTCCGCCCAATGAAACCAATAGGGTTTATACCTATGCATGGACAGGTCGACTCGCACCACTTTGCCTTGGCAGGCTTAGATCCTCTAAGCGGTTTACCAGTACTCTTGTGCGGGTCGGTTTCAGCTCTGCGTTGAAGCATCATGCAGCCCATATATTTCTTCAAGCCCCAATGGGTGAGGGCCGTCTGTGCTATTTATAACAGAACGAGTGAAGATAGCAATATCCCAGGCCGATCTCTGATACGCAATATTACAATGCAATGCTTTGAAATGGTGAGAAAAACTTGGACCGAAACGACCCACCAATTTGGCCGAAACGAACTACTCCCAAAATTGGGCCGAAACGACCCAGGGCCGAAACAACACAGGGGCCGAAACGACTCAGGACCGAAACGTCCCGCAACCCTTGTCATTTAGTGTGCTGCTTCGGTTTGGCAACCACACTCCGGATCTTAAGGGCAATTGATATTAAAGAAAATCGCTGGAATTGGCATCCGTCACGAAAATTTGACCCCCTAAACCTTTGACCTCTAAGTATGACCTTGACCTTGGAGGTACTCACCTGGGTCTTGCGCACGACACATCGTACGGACCTGGGATTTGCGCGCGACATACCGTCACATGATGGTTAACATTTCTGCCAAGTAATTTCAAAATCCATCCAGAAATAAGAAAGTTATTGGCCGTGTTTAAGTTTCAAACCTTTTTTTTTTATCTTTGACCTCTAAGTACGACCTTGACCTTGAAGGTACCGACATGGGTATTGTGCACAACACACTGTCTCATGATGATTAATATTTCTGCTGTGTAATTTCAAAATCCATCCAGAAATAAAGAAGTTATTGACCGTGTTTAAAGTTGTGGACCCTTTTTTACCTTTGACCTCTATGAACGACCTCGACCTTGGAGATACAGACCTGGGTTATGCGCACAACACATTCTCTCATGAGAGTAAACATTTCTGCCAAGTAATTTCAAAATCCATCCAAAAATAAGCAAGTGACTGACCATATTTCATACCTTTTTATCCCCCGACCGAATAGGTTCGGGGATATAGCAATCAGCCTGGCGTCCGTCCGTCTGTCCGTCCGTAGACGCAACCTTGTGATGGTCATATCTCCTATACCATTTGAGATTCATTAATGGTTCTTGGCACAATTGTTCACAAGGCTGAGACGGCGTGTCATGCACAAGAACCAGAACTCTGGATGCCATACTTTTTGAGTTATCTCCCCTTCTAATAAAATTGAATGACTACTTTGTGATGGTCATAACGCCAATACCCTTTGAGATATATTGATGGTACTTGGCACAGCTATTCACAAGGCTGAGACGGCATGTCATGCACAAGAACCACAACTCTGGTTGCCATGGTTTTTGAGTTATCTCCCCTTCCAATAAAATAGAGTGACTACCTTGTGATGGCCATAACTCCAATACCCTTTAAGATATACTGATGGTACTTGGCACAGTTGTTCACAAGGCCAAGACGGTGTGTCATGCAAAAGAACCACAACTCTGGGTGCCATGGTTTTTGAGTTATCTCCCCTTCCAATAAAAAAGGATCACTACCTTATGATGGCCACATCTCCAACACTCTGAGATATATTGGTGGTACTTGGTACAGTTGTACATGAAGTTAAGTAGGTGTGTCATGTGCAAGAACCACGAGTCTGGGTGCCCTGGTTTTTTAATTATCTCCCCTGACAATATAACCTTGTGATGGCCATAACTCCAATACCCCTTGAGATATATTGATGGTATGTGGCACAATTGTATACAAGGTTGAGACGGCGCTTGATGCCTAAGAACAACAACTGCGGGTGCTATGGCATTGGAGTTATCTCCCATTCCAATATAACAGTATGACCAGCTTGTGATCACCATATCTCCAATACCCTTTGAGACATATTTTAATGGTAATTCGTACAGAAATACATGAGCTTAAGCAGGTATGTCATGTGCAAGAAACACAATTCTGAGTGCCCTGGTTTTTAGTTATCTCCCCTGACAGTATAATCTTGTGATGGCCATAACTCCAAAACTTTTTTGTGATATATACATGTAGCTGGTTTAATTCTGGTGCACTTTCTATTGGTGAACAATCTTCTGAAGGCCATATTGGCTTTTGGTCGGGGGATTTGCCATCTCTTCCGATGGCTATTTTTTAACCTTTGACCTCCTAAGTCATCATCATCATCATCATCTTCATTAATCGCCTCCCTCAATGATTTGAGTATTCTCGCAATATGGTTGGAGTAGCTCATGCGCCCCGAATAAAAGTGGTATATACAGTTGATTAAAAACATCTAAAAGGTAAAAACGTGAGGGCATCTAGGGTGAGAGGGTGGCCAGATGACTCTGGAAGGCATCCAGCGTTGTCTGGCTGATGGCGGACTGAGGTAGCTGATTCCATAGGATGATGGTGCTAGGGAAGAAGCTATTCTGGTACCCTGCAAATCTTGTCTGGATCTGTTGGAACCTGGAGTCATGACCTCTGGTTCTGCCCGTCAGAGATGATGGTGTCAGGTACGGCTCAGCTGGGATGTCCACGAGCTGGTGTACGATGCGGTACATCATGGTTAGCCTGGCTTGTTCTCTACGCTTTTCCAGGGTGTCCCAGTTGAGTCTCTCCAACATTGCAGTAGCGCTACTTTTGCGCCTGTAGTCATTCATCACGAACCTGGCAGAACGTCTTTGGACCATCTCAATTTTCTGGTTGTGAGTAACTGTCTTGGATGCCCAGGTTGTGGAGGCATACTCCAATGTCGGCCGCACATACATTTTGTAGGCTGTCTCCTTTGCTGATTGTGGGGCACTTCTGATGTTTCTCCTCAGGAAAGCCATGGTGGAGTTTGCCTTCTTCACTATGTTGTCTGTATGCTTTGCCCAAGACAGGTCACTGCTGATAGTAACACCGAGGTATTTAGCATCGGTTTTGGTGGCCAGTTTCTGGTTGTGTATGTAGTAGTCCGATATGATTGGGCGACGTTTATTTGATATGCGCAGGACTTCGCATTTATCGGCATTGAAGGACATCTGCCATCTATGTTCCCACTCCTGGAGGCTGTCTAGATCCTGTTGCAGTGCGTGGCAATCTGAGCTCTGTTGAACCTTCCTATAGACCAGGCTGTCATCAGCGAATAATTTGATCTTGGATTTGACACACTCTGGCATATCGTTGATGTAGGCAAGGAACAGCAGAGGGCCAAGGACTGTGCCCTGGGGAACACCGGATGTCACTGGAGAAGGGGATGACTTCTGACCTTCAATTACAACTTCCTGCGTCCTGGCTGATAGGAAATCTTCAATCCATTCGAGAAGATGCCCCCGTACCCCACAGTGCTTCAGCTTCAGAAGAAGGCGTTGATGGGGCACCTTGTCGAAGGCCTTGGAGAAGTCGAGTAAAACGGCGTCAATCTGTTGTCTGTCATCAAGCCCCTTTGCTAGGTCGTCGATGGTGAGTAGGAGTTGCGTCTCACACGATCGTCGTTTCCGGAAGCCATGTTGGGCATCTGTGAGGATGTTGTTCCTTTCAAAATGGTTGATGACGCTACTGTGAACAACATGTTCAAGTATCTTGCAGGCAATGGATGTCAAGGAGATTGGTCTGTAATTTGCTGGAGATGATCTATTTCCCTTCTTGAACACAGGGGTGACCAGTGCTGATTTCCAATCTGTTGGAATCTTCCCACTATCGAGGGATATTTGGAACAGGTGACTGAGACCGGGGGCCAATTCATCAGCGGCTTCTTTCAACAGTCTTCCTGGTATGTTGTCTGGTCCACTCGCCTTGTGGGGTTTTATGTACTTAAGTAGTTTCAGTACTCCTTTACAGCTCACTTTAATTGGTGGCGCAGTAGGTGTCTTGCTGGGACCGAGGTCTGGCAAGCCTGACGTGTCCTCTTTGGTGTAGACAGAACAAAACTGGTCTCCCATTATGTTTGCCTTGTTGAGACTGTCAGAGAATGTGAGCCCATCCTTTTTCAAGGGTCCAACACCGGTGTTGTCTTTCTGTCTGGACTTTATGAAATTCCAAAAGCGTTTGGGGTTTGCACTGTCATTTGAGAGCATGTTGTTTACAAACCCATCATGGGTATCCCTGCAGGCTTTCTGGGCTTGTTTCTTCAGCGCTTTATAGCGACTCCAGTCACGTGATTGCCTAGATCGTTGGGCCCGTCGAAACCAGCGTCGCTTTAGCCGAGTGATACGCCTGATGTCCCTGTTAATCCATGGTTGCGTGAAGCGTTGGGATGTTGTTCGTGACGGCACGTTGTCTTCTATTATCTTTTGGCATCCTTCTTTGAAGAAGTCCCAAACTTCGTTGATGTTACTGGAGGATGTGAACTGGTCTATAATAGATGACGACAGTTGTTTAGACATTTCTTTTATTCCTTGGATGTTTGCTTTCCCCCACATGAAGATTGTTCTTTTAACAGGCTTCTGTCTTGTTGTGGTTATGTGCGAGTCAATGAAGATAGCATGATGATCGCTGATTCCTGGTATGACAGTGCAGCGGTTTACCAAGGATGGCCTGTTGGTGAAGAAAAGATCAAGGATATTTTCCTCTCTGGTTGGTTTGTCGATGGTCTGGTTTAAGCCAAGATCACCTTCGAGAGATAGGAAGACCTCGTTGATCTGTTTCCTGTACTGGTGCCCTGTGGTGGTGCCTGTGGTCCAATCGATGTCTGGGAGGTTTAGATCACCAGCTAACCAGATCACTGCATCTTTGTATTTGTAGCATACCTTCCTGATGACATTGATAAGTTCCTCCGCATATTCGACATCATTGTTTGTGGGTCTGTATGCGGATCCTACGATCAAAGTCTGGGAGTTGGAGCACTCTATTTTCCGGAAGATGATGTCACAATTCGTTGTGATGTCTACTGGCTCGCTGACAATGTCACTTCTGATTAATAGTAGTGACCCCCCATAGCCATCAGATCTGTCTTTTCTGTAGACGTTGTATGGGCTGTTTCCTGGTAGTATTTCGCTATCACCTATGGAGGAGTTCAGCCATGTTTCACACCCACAGATAATGTCTGTGTCCACATGATCTATGAAATTCCAAAAACTTGGTTTCTTCTTGGCGCTCATAACACTCTGTATGTTTAACGAGGAGAGCCTGACGTTGTTTGTATGCAGCTTCCTTGATGTCTTCTTGGAGGGGCTGGAGCATCGTGGGGCTCTACTTTCTTGGTCGAAGAAGGAGGAGTCGCTATCAAGGGTTGAATTGGGGATGCTGGAGATGTCTGAGATGTTACATGAAGCACTACTGAAGCTGGACTCTGGTATGTCACTGCTTCTAATGGAACTGTGGCTTTCTCCTGTAGTCTGAGATTGAACTGGCTCACCAAGGACTGTGTCAAACAGCCCAGAAGAGAGATTTGGGATGCCGCAGGTAAAACAAGTAAAGGTTTCATCAGAGCGTGTGTATGGTTCATAAACTTCATCTTTCATTCCCAGACATTTCGCGTGATACCATGTCTCACAACTGTCACAACAAATAGCATGTTGCCGCCAGTAGCATCCTTTGCTGCAGACACCGCATGGGAATTTTACAGCTCGGGGGCTGTATGATCTTAAAGGTACGCACAGATCACTTTTCTTTACCTTTGACTTCTAAGTATGACCTTGACCTTGGAGGTTCCAACCTGCGTCTTGCACATGACACATCGACATAACATTTCTATCAAGTAATTTCCAAATCCATTCAGTACAACTGGACGCAAGAAAGAGACATTCTTCTTTACTTTTGACCTCTAAGTATGACACTGACCTTGGATGTACCAAATTGCAGCTTGCACATGACACATCGCCTAATGATGGTTAACATCCCGGGGTTATCATTTCTGCCCAGTTATTTCAAAACCATGTAGAAATAATAAAGTTATTGAACATGTTAAACTTTCAGACCCTTTTTTTGACCTCTAAGTAGGACCTTGACTCTGGAGGTATGGACCTGGATTTTGCGCGAGAAAGATTGTCTTATGACGATAATGGTTAATATTTCTGCCAAGTAATTTCAAAATCCATCCGGAAATACGCAAGTTATTGACCGTGTTTAAGTTTTGGACCGTTTTTTTGACTGTTGACCTCTGTTGACCTTGGAGGTACGGAGCTGGGTTTTGCGCACGACATATTGTCTCAGGATTGTCTACATTTCTGCCAAGCAATTTCAAAATCCATCCAGAAATAATGTTATTGACCATGTTTAAGATTCCCTATTTTTGATCTTTGAACTCTTAAGTATGACATTGACCTTGGAAATATGGACCAAGACACTTTCCTTAACCTTTGACCTCTAAATATGACCTTGGCCTTGGAGGTACCAACCTGGGTCTTGTGCAGGACACATCGACACATGATGGTTAACATTTCTACTAAGTAATTTCCAAATCCATTCAGAATAACCAGACACAAGAAAAAGATTTTTTTACTTTTGTTTACCTTTCACCTCTCAGTATGACCTTGACCTTGGAGGTACGGACCTGGGTTTTGTGCGAGACAGATCCTCTTATGATGGTTAACATTTCTGCCAAGCAATTTCAATATCCATCCAGAAATGGGAAAGTTATTGACCCTCTTTAAGTTTCGGATCCCTCTAATTGACCTTTTACCTCTAAGAACGACCTTGACCTTGGAGGTAAGGACCTGGGTTTTCTGCATGACACATTATCTCATGTTGGTTAACATTTCTGCCATGTTATCAAAATCCATACAGAAATAAGAGTTATTGGCCGTGTTTAAGTTTCGGGCCCTTTTTTTACCTTGGAGGTACCAACCTAGGTATTGTGCATGACACACCATCTCATCGTTGTTAGCATTTTTGCCAAGAAGTTTCAAAATCCATCCAGAAACAAGAATGTTATTAACTGTGTTTAAGTTCCAGACTCCTATTTGGACCTTTGATCCCTTAAGTATGACCTTGGAGGTACAGACCTTAGTTTTTGCACCACTGATTGACTGATTTGTTGTTTAACGTCCCTGTCAACACTATAAAGGTCATTTTTGAGAAGTTGCTTCCAATTATGTGGGACTTTTACCCGACATTGAGATGAAATGACATCTCAAGCCCTGTTGCCCAATGAAACCAATAGGGTTTATAAGCATGGACGGTTCGACACACCGCTTTGCCTGGGCAGGCTTAGATCCTCTAAGCGGTTTACCATTACTCATGTGTGGTCAGATTCAGCTCTGTGTGAAAGCATCATGCAGCCCATTTATTTCTTCAAGTCCCAATGGGTGGGGGCTGAGGGTTTTGCACCAACACATCATCTCATGATTAACATTTATGTCAAGTAATTTCAAAATCCACCCAGAAATAAGAAAGTTATTGAACATGTAATAAGTTTAGACGAACGAATGGATGAACAGACAGGGGCAACATAATATGCCCTTCCTCCTTTCTTCTAATGGCGGGGCATTATATATAATCTATACATTTTGGTTTGCGTATAAAAAGGTTCTTCAACTAACATGGAGGACTGCAACTATAGTGTTACAACAAAGTTGTGGAGCATGCATCCTGAAATCCTTTAGAAGGGCAAAATGATAAACATAATGGAACAAAAAATAAAGAAACAAAATAATAGAACTTTATTGGTCTTATTTAAATAATCAATAATACATTAGTTCAAAACACAACAAACATTTTTTGAGCTGCACCACTATATATGTCACATGAAAATGTACTTTCACCCATTATACCACATGGATGTATTATCATACATTTTCTTGTGGCACCCTCAATTGATGTTGCACCATACAAATTTAATAACAATATTACAACAAAATCATATAACACAAGTATAACATAACTTAGTTATAGCATATACTGTTATGACAACGGGCCTCCTTGGCCTAGTGGATAAGAGCGCTGACTCTTATTCATTAGATCTCTCACCGCCGTAGGTTCGAGCCTCGCTCGGGCCACGTGTGAGACGCCAAGTTCTGCAACTGAAGGTCAGGTGGCTTTTCTCCAAGTACTCCGGTTTTCCCCCACCTCTGATTAACAATCGGCTCGATATGAGTGAAATAATCTTGAAAGGGTCGTAAAACCCAAACCAAAAAAAACTAGAACTGTCAGAGGATCTGACTATAGCCCCGCTATAGCCCTGTCAGAGGAGAAAGACTCATGAATTAAAGGTAAAGACTTGTGAGAGGGTTAAATCCCTAACAAGGTACCTACGCCTTGTCTAAGTTAAAAAATAATTTTTGGATAATGAAAAAAGCATATGCACATCTTCAGACCTATATGAAAACACCTGTTAAGTTTCAAAAGGATTGACCTAGAACTGTAAGTGGAGTTGCGATCACAAGGTAGCTACTCCCTATACATTTTAACATTAGTAGATCTCAAAAATTGTCTAAGTTAAAAAAGGTGAAATAAGTTGAAAAAAATTATTTAAGGACAATGAAAAAAGAATATGCACATCTTCAGACCTATATGAAAACACCTATAAAGTTTCAAAAGGATTGACCTAGAACTGTAAGAGGAGTTGCGGTAACAAGGTAGCTACTCCCTATACATTTTAACATTAGTAGATCTCAAAAATTGTCTAAGTTAAAAAAGGTGAAATAAGTGAAAAAAATTATTTAAGGATAATGAAAAAAGAATATGCACATCTTCAGACCTATATGAAAACACCTGTAAAGTTTCAAAAGGATTGACCTAGAACTGTAAGAGGAGTTGCGGTAACAAGGTAGCTACTCCCTATACATTTTAACATTAGTAGATCTCAAAAATTGTCTAAGTTAAAAAAGGTGAAATAAGTTGAAAAAAATTATTTAAGGATAATGAAAAAAGAATATGCACATCTTCAGACCTATATGAAAACACCTGTAAAGTTTCAAAAGGATTGACCTAGAACTGTAAGAGGAGTTGCGGTAACAAGGTAGCTACTCCCTATACATTTTAACATTAGTAGATCTCAAAAATTGTCTAAGTTAAAAAAGGTGAAATAAGTGAAAAAATTATTTAAGGATAATGAAAAAAGAATATGCACATCTTCAGACCTATATGAAAACACCTGTAAAGCTTCAAAAGGATTGACCTAGAACTGTAAGAGGAGTTGCGGTAACAAGGTAGCTACTCCCTATACATTTTAACATTAGTAGATCTCAAAAACTGTCTAAGTTAGAAAAGGTGAAATAAGTGAAAAAAATTATTTAAGGATAATGAAAAAACAATATGCACATCTTCAGACCTATATGAAAACACCTGTAAAGTTTCAAAAGGATTGACCTAGAACTCTAAGCGGAGTTGCGGTAACAAGGTACCCACTATCAAATATTACAGGCGGAATTCCGGACAAGATTACAGACAGACAGACAGACAGACGGAATTCCGGACAAGCCAAATCCAATATAGCCCCCACTTTTTCAAAGCGGGGCTATAAAAAAAATACTGTTATGACATTATAACAACACATTGCTAATTTAACCCATTTGGTACCAGAAATCCCAAAACTTGTACCTGCGCAAACAGTGCAGGCCCAGATCAGACGCCGCAGAATGCAGCCTTCACTGTTTGCAAAAAGTTCAGCCATTTTCCAAATAAATTTTGACAAAAACACAGTCCGACTCCCCTAAATTTTGAAATGGACTCCTGCTTTATATAATTATAAGGAGGAAGATTCCATCTGGTACTAAAAGAGTTAAGGGGAATGGAGATACACCTGCATACAACTGTCACATTTTCAGTATTTTTTTTCAAGGGAGGCAACTTTCAAGACTTTCTTTTCTTTCCTATATAAAATTGAAGCTCTCCTTAAATGGAGTC
This sequence comes from Lucinisca nassula, assembly GCA_963580285.1. Taxonomy (NCBI): domain Eukaryota; kingdom Metazoa; phylum Mollusca; class Bivalvia; order Lucinida; family Lucinidae; genus Lucinisca; species Lucinisca nassula. The sequence continues at coordinate 28,677,361 of OY757016.1, read as the reverse complement.
TTGTTTGTTTGAATGAAGGTTTTAACATCCCTGTCAACACTGTAAAGGTCATTTGGGAGAAGTTGCTTCCAATTTTGTGGGACTTTTACCCGACATTGAGATGAAATGACATCTCAAGCCTGCCGCCCAATGAAACCAATAGGGTTTATATGCATGGACGATCCGACTCGCACCGCTTTGCCTGGGCAGGCTTAGATCCTCTAATCGGATTACTACTACTTGTGTGCGAGTGGGTTTCAGCTCTGCGCGGAAGCATCATGCAGCCCATCTATTTCTTCAAGCCCAGATGGGCGGGCAGCCATTTTTTAATGGGAACTTTCAAGATTTCCTGTTTCTTTCTTATATAAAACTGCAGCTCTCCTTAAATTGGGCCGTGTTTGTTTGAATTAAGGTTTTGCATCCCTGTCAACACTGTTTAAGTCATTTTTGAGACACTGCTTCCAATTTTGTGTGACTTTTACCTGACACTGAGATGAAATGACCTACAGCCCCAACAAACCAATATCTGAGGGTCACTGATGAGGCCTAATTGGCCGAAACTTGCTAGTCTGGCCCAGAAAACATGATGTACACTCCATATTTTTCAGTTCTGTTGTGTATTCTTTCCTTCCAAAGGATAGCCCTTTTATAGAACATATTTAACGTCACTACAGCTGATGTTAAGAGAATTGTGGTGGCTGTAAAACGTCTCCCTGCCCTACATCATAGTGTAGTGTATATTTTCTTGTCTTTTGGGATCATTGTTTCCATTGTGGAATTTTGAAAATATATGAGGATTTTCTTGTCCTTTGGGATGATTGTTTCCACTATGGAATTTTGAAAATATATGAGGATCACTGATGAGGCCACATGGCCAAAAGGGGGTCGTTGGGTGAGGCAAAGGTGACATGTATCTTGCATCACTGGGGCATCCAACTGATATTGGCTAACAGTTGGACAAGGCCTGCTGTCCTTGCAGCAGGTGAGGGTAGAGGGGAGTGTTGTTTTTTCTTCTGTTTCTGCACTTCTTTCTCATCTGTCCCTCACTTTCACCTCCACTACTATCCCTTCTATCTCTTTTCTCCCTTTCTCTGGGAGATGACAAAAATGAGCGACAAGGGTTGATGGGTCATGTGTGAGTTTCAGTTTTACGTCTCACCAACAGCTTAGGTCATACTGAGACGGGACCTCAGTTTAAAGACTCATCCAAAAGTCTGGAGAAGCCTGGGGTCGAACCTGCGACCCCTGGATTATGAGGGTGTAGCATAACCACTACACCGCAGAGGCTTCTAAATGATGTGTTGTTAAACCCAAAACAATCAATCAATCAATAATTGGCCTAAACTGTCTAATCTTGCCCAGACGTGCACTCCATACTGTTCAGTTCTGTTGTGCATTCTTCGCCCTTTTATAGAACCTATTATATGGAGAGATAGTCCATCTCGCATTTTGCCTGGGAAGGCTTAGCAGTACTCATGTGCCATTGGTTTCAGGTATGCATAGAAGCACCATGCAGCCCAATCTGTTTCTTTAAGCTTCGATGGGCGGCGACACAAAATGGGGTCTTCTCTTAAAGGAACGAATTTGCTCCTCAGGAGTGAGTGTTTGAGTTTTATGTCCCACCAACAGCTAAGGTCATTCGGAGACGGGACATTGGTTTAAAGACTGATCTGAAAGTCTGGAGAAGCACGGGATCGATCCTGCGATCCCTGGTTTACAAGGAGAGTAGCGTAACCACTACACCACAGAGGCTTCTTTTGCTCCTGAGGAGCAAATTCTTTCCTTTAGAGTGGACCCTAAACGGTAAAGGGAGACAAATAGACCCTAACTGGTAAAGGGAGACAAATATTTTAGAAAGAGTTGCCTCCTCTGAAGGTGTATCCATTCCCCTTAAAGCGAAAATGCAAAAGTTACCAACAGAAAACAATGCTATTTACAAAACTTAATATTGGGATAATATAATAAATGCATGTAGCATCTTGCATCCAGTTTGATTTCATTTGTTAGTCAATAACCTTTGTTCTGCTCAATAAATTCAAATTGCCACAGCCATTTTTGATTAATACCTGATAAAATTTGTTAATACAATGTATTCAGTCAATAGCCCCCGCCCATCGGAGCTTGAACACGGGTGGTAATCAGGGGAACTAGCTCGAAAATGAGTCAATGGAAATTTGTTCCCTCGACAAATCCGGGAACTCTCGAGCTAGCTCCATCACCAAGAAACTCGTAAACAAAGGTAGGTCTCGAAGAGTTTTATCACCATTTTTTTCTTTGTAAGCTATGTATAAAAAAATCCGTCAATGCAGTTCCACATAGAAATGATTTAACTTTGTACTCCGCTAGAATTTGCCATGGAAACTTGCAGCGCTGGAGTATGAATGAAACCCAAACTTTTTATCACGGACCGGACAAATTGTCAATTTATGTCATTACGGAGATTTTGGCCGACGATTTTTCATTATCCGTCAAAAGTACGCCCTTCACACCCACAGAAACAACATCCCTGGTGAAATGGAACATGGACAGTTTGAAATAAGCAAAAAAAATTTTGCCGTGATTACGTAACTTGCGACTTATTACGAAATTACTGTCCGAGCTAGTCTTCTCGACAAGGAGCTAGTTCACTCGACATAAAAAAGAAAATGAAACATTCATCAGATTCGATGTCTTTCTATGGTCCCACCCAGGTTATCCAACTGGTTTCTTTACCACTGGCTAGTTGGGTAACAAGATGCTATGCCCCAAAGGCGTCCCCCAGTCGTTTCTCCCTGTTCGTTTCGCCCCCATTTTACACCCCTGTTTTGCCAACAGAGCCTGGTCTTTTCGTCCCCCCTTAGTCATTTCGCCCACCTAGTTGCTTCGCCCCCTCCCATTTGGAGCGGATCAATGGATGTTGGATGGATGGATGGATGGATGGATGGAATGATTGATGGATGGAAGGGTGCACAATAGAAAGGGATGAGTGGGTATTTGGAAGGATTGGTCAATTGGAGGACGGATGGACGAACGAACATATAGACAGACAGACAGACGGACGGATGGATGGATGGGTCGGTGGGTAGATGGATGGAAGGATGGATGGAAAAAGAGAGAAAATATATATGCACACAAATGTCAGTGTCGTGTAAAGGTTTGATTAAATAAATGAAGTATTTGATTCCTACCGGTAATCTTTTTGATGATTTTTGTTTCACTCAGAAATCACATATTGTTCCCGCAGGTGATCTGATTATTTTTAATAAACCTAAAGTCATCGTTTATACAAATTATGTTGTGCTGCAGTCCTAGGTACTACAAGTTTCTTGAAATCAGCCCACTGGTTCTAGAGAAGATTTTTAATGGTTTCACCATATATGGGCATGGTAACCATCTTGGTCATGTGACCCAGATGCCTCGAACAAACTATCGTTTCCCCTATACCCATAAATGCTCAACACAGTTTTCGACTAAATTGTTGAAAGATAAGATGGTGCTTATTAGTTGCTTAATATATCACAGACTGGAAGTCAGTCGTTATAGTGAATAGATCATGAGCGCGTAGCGCGAGTGATCAAAGGGCGCGTACCGCGAGTGATCTCTGCACTTGTGCCCGACAGACAGTGATCTATTAAGCAACTAATCACCTAACAACATGAATCTATGTCGATTAGGTATCCTGTCGGTGTGGTTCGAGCCTCTCTTGAGTCATATATGGATGTCCTAGTTCTGCAATGGAAAGTCGCGTTCATAAACAGAGTCTAACAAATTTCGAAGTTTACGTCTGCATTTCTCTTGGAGCCCATAACTTCCATTTATGTTATACTACAAAATTGAAAATCGGTATGACGCTTACTCAGACCGTGACCTTTCTGTTCATGATACGATTGTCCCAGGGCCATGCTCCTGAGCGTGTCCGAGTGTCAGATGCCATTGCCCAAGAGTCCTAACCAGAGTCTAACAAACGTTAAAGTTAACGTTCGCGTTTCTCTTGGAGCCCATAATTCCCGTTTCTGTTATGTTACAAAGTTGAAATTTCGCATGACACTTACTCAGCCAAAGAACTTTCCGTTCATGATACAATTGCCCCTGGATGGGCCTTGGGGTAAAATTACATAAAACGTAAAATTGACATATAGGCATTTGTATGGAAAACTCAAAATGTCTAATATTTTGAAAATAATTCAGCTCCCAACCCCTAAACCATATATATCATTGTTCCTTATGATAAGACTCTGTTTTATTTCACCAGGAATGTTGTTTCTATGGGTGTGAAGGGCGTACTTTTGACGGAAAATGAAAAGTCGTCGGCCAAAATCTCCGTAATGACATTAATTAACAATTTTTCAGGTCCGTAATAAAAAGTTTACTCTCATTCATACTCCAGCGCTGCAAATTTCCATGGCAAATTCTAGCGGAGTACAAAGTTAAATCATTTCTATGTGGAACTGCATTGCCGGATTTATTTTATAAATAGCTTACAAAGAAAAAAAATGGTGATAAAACTCTTCGAGACCTACCTTTGTTAGCCAGAGGTAAAGAAACCAGTTGGATAACCTGGGTGGGACCATAGAAAGACATCAAATCTGATGAACGTTTCATTTTCTTTTTTATGTCGAGTGAACTAGCTCCTTGTCGAGAAGACTAGCTCGGACAGTAATTTCATCATAACTCGCAAGTTACGTAATCACTGCCATATTTTTTTGCTTATTTCACACTTTCCATGTTTCATTTCACCAGGGATGTTGTTTCTGTGGGTGCCAAGGGCGTACTTTTGACGGAAAATGAAAAATCTTCGGTCAAAATCTCCGTAATGACATACATTGACAATTTTTCCGGTCCGTGATAAAAATGTTTGGGTTTCATTCATACTCCAGCGCTGCAAATTTCCATGGCAAATTCTAGCGGAGTACAAAGTTAAATCATTTCTATGTGGAACTGCATTGCCGGATTTTTTATAAATAGCTTACAAAGAAAAAAATGGTGATGAAACTCTTCGAGACCTACCTTTGTTTACGAGATTCTTGGTGATGGAGCTAGCTCGAGAGTTCCCGGATGTGTCGAGGGAACAAATTTCCATTGACTCATTTTCGAGCTAGTTCCCCTGATTACCACCCGTGTTGAAGAAATAGCTGGGCTGCATGATGCTTCCACGCAGAGTTGAAACCGACACGCACGCAAGTACTCGTAAACCCCTTAGAGGATATTTTGTTTGTTTGATTTGACGTTAAACGTCCCCATCAACACTGTAAAGGTCATTTTGGAGATGTTGCTTCCAATTTTGTGGGACTTTTACCCAACATTGAGATGATCTCAAGCCGTGCTGCCCAATGAAACTAATAAGGTTTATAAGCATGGACCGGCCGACTCACACCGCATTGCCTGTGCAGGCTTAGATCCTCTAAGCTGTTTACCAGTACTCGTGTGCAGGTCGGTTTCGGCTCTGCTTGGAAGCATCATGCAGCCCATCTATTTCTTCAAGCCCAGATGGGGGGAGGGGGGGGGTTGCTAAATAATAACTGGTGCTAAAGCTAAGGATTTCTTAGGCCCTCAAAAAACAAGTTCGAAACAGCCATAGTAAATGAGCTACGGTAAAGATCCTAGAAATTTGGACACCTCGAAGCCTTGCTGTAATTCTCATAAAATTCTAACAAATCTGTTTTCATGATCCAGCAAGGAGCCCAAAAAGTGTGGGCGAAATGGCAAACAGTGTAGATCCTGATCCTTCAGGAGCAGTCTGATCTGGGTCTCCACTGTTTGCTTAGGCCTATCTGTACCAGTATTTAGGGTCATTAAGCTATCCATGTTTGAGTCAATGAAGTTTCACTGCATTAACAACATTTTCATTATCATATGATTTGGCCTCACATGGGGGCTTGAAGAAATAGATGGGCTGCATGATGCTTCCACGCAGAGCTGAAACTGACTGCACGCGATTACTCGGAAACCGCTTAGAGGATCTAAGCCTGCCCAGGCAAAGCCGTGTGAGTCGGCCCATCCATGCCTATAAACCCTATTGGTTTCATTGGGCAACAGGGCTTGAGATGTCATTTCATCTCAATGTCGGGTTAAAGTCCCACAAAATTGGAAGTAACTTCTACAAAATGACCTTTTCAGTGTTGACAGGAACGTTAAACCTTGAATCAAACAAACATTAACATATGATTAAACAATTCATCATAGTGTTTTTGGATTGACAAAGAAAAGTTTGCAAAGTAAATGATGGCTTAACTTATTGTCTTATCTGATCACAACATTTCAGTCTCTAGTGAGAAAATGAGTGAGGGTATGGTCAAACGGAGATGGGACCTCGGTTTAAAGACTCATCTGAAAGTCTGGAGAAGCCCAGGATGGATCCCGCGACCCCTGGTTTACAAGGCGAGTAGCATAACCACTACACAAAGGAGGCTTCTCAGTCTCTAGTGACATTCTAATTGTACAGTACTAGTTCAAAGGCACAATTTGTATATTTCTTTAATGATCAGCTACGTCTTTAACCCATTTTGTACCGGAAACCCCTAAAGGGGTACCCTGGCAAACAGTGCAGGCCCAGATAAGACGCCGCAAAACGCTGTTTGCTAAAAAATCAGTCATTTTCCAAATAAATTTTGATGAAAATACAACCTGACATCCTTAAATTTTGAAATGGACTCCTGCTATATATAAGGAGGAAGATTCCATTTGGCAACCTTCTAGAACACTGCGACCTTCTAGAACACTTACTGTGTGACTGCATATACACAAGACCCCAAGTTGCTATGTTCCTTGAGATTGTACAACTTTATGCTGGAAGAGACATTTTGCACAAACTTCTAAGCTGTACAAGAAACGAATTTCTCGCGAAAATGCTAAGTCTTACATTTGAAACTGAAATCTCGGATGACAGGTTCTCCTGCTTAGCAAATGTGTGTTTTAAGACACTGAAAGTAATTACCAGCGGGCTTTCACTCTACTGAACATATATACAGGCAGGAGGAATCCTACCCTCCCTTTAACGCACTTATGCTTGCACAAAGGTGTCTGGAAGATACCCTGGAATCATATGACGCTTTTGCATTATTTGCACATGTGCTTTACTGCATTAATAGATTCCTGATCTTTTCGTAGTATTATGTACATATGTTTGTATTGATTGTTTTGCTCTTGTAAATCTCCATAGGAGGAAATAAAAATATGATGATATACACAAATGACAAAAGCCTGCATGAACCTTCATTTCAATTACAAAGTACATTATACGCTGTACACCACAAGTTCTTTACCACACTATTGTTTGTGTCCAAAGCACAAACCATGTTAGTTACATCAGCTGTATTAGAGCCAAACCAAAATGTACAGTTTATACAGAAACATGAAAAATTTATGGTCATTTTTCTATATATATTTTTGGGTCCATTGTTAAACCATAATACATCCAAAACCGTTTTATCATGAACAGCTTTACAAAGAGGTTTAACTGTATTACTTCCATACCTGTGATAATTTTTTAACTGTATGAAGATTTGCCACTGTGATGAGGGGGATGTAAAGAATATATAGGTTTTTGTTTGTTCTGGAGTTTAACAGCCCCATCAACACTATTTTAGGTAATTTTTTAGTCAGTCAGTTTACCTATCCACACTTTTCCTGGGCAGGCTTATACGTAAGCAGTTAACCAGTACAGTGCACATTCTTTCGTCAGAAACTAACAACTGACCTTCTTGAATCCGTGGAAGGGAGAGAATGACCGTAGAAAAGATTTCATGATCAATCTCCACAAAAGAATGTTGCCGACCCCAGCAGGAATCGAACCCGTGTCCTCCTGATCACCAGTCTGACATGCATCCGACTGAGCTACGGAGGCCAGCAAAGAATATATAGGTAAATTCTCAGTTCAAATGAGGGAGACTCCAAAATTTTACAAAAATTTAGCATAAATTGGGCATAAATTTGCATCAAAATGAGGGAGTCTCCCTCTTGATGAGTGAGGCATCACAGGTATGTACTTCTTAATCCTTTTTGTACCAAATGGAATCTTCCTCCTTATGTATAGCAGGGGTCCGGATCGAGATGCCATGTTCTACGGCATCAACACGGCATCTGATCTGAGCCTGCATTGATTGCCAGTATCCCACTTTGGGGTTCATACCTGCCAACTTTCACCCATTAGGAGTGAGTTTTACGATTTTTCCATGCATTTTGACCTCACGATTGTGTTGCCAAAATAAGGCAAAAATCACGATTTTTCCACCTCCTCCCGCTTGGTATTTTATTTAAACCCGGTTTAAGGTACAAAATGGGCAAAACACCATAGAATTGTAAACAAACAGGTACAAAATGGGTTAAACGCCACAGAATTATAAACAACCAATCAAAACAATCAAGTTTTCCAAGATTGAAGCTAATTTTGTGGTGCAGACCATTACGATAAAACGTGTGTGCTAAAATGGCATTTATATCTAATCTCTAGAATAAGCATTTTTCAGATGAAAAGTTTTGATATTTTTTTTTTATTTCTAGACCAAACATAGATTGTGGGTGCTTGTTAGAACCGCCTCTCAGGCGGTTCTCAGCAGTTCTAACAAGCAACCACAATCTATATCTTCAATCAAAATTAAGGTTTAATTATGAATACCCCCACAAACCCCACTTTTGTCCATATAAAGTGGGGTTTAGAGGGGTGTTCAGTACAAGGACTTGTCATCCTGATGATTGTTTTTCTTCTGTAGAGATCAAGATCTGAGATAAAGATCATAACATTTCTATGATGATTTCCTATTATGTCATCAGCTGTTAACCCATTTTGTACGAGAAATCCCAAAACGGGTAGTTGGCAAACAGTGCAGGCCCAGATCAGATGCCGCAGAATGCTGCATCTGATCAGGGCCTCCACTGTTTGCAAAACAATTCAGCCATTTTCCAAATAAATTTTGAAGAAAACGCAACCTGACACCCCTACATTTTGAAATGGACTCCTGCTACATATAGGAAGGAAGATTCCATTTGGTACAAAAAGAGCTAAAAGCCGCCGCCCATAGGGGCTTGAAGAAATATATGGGCTGCATGATGCTTCCATGCAGAGCTGAATCTGGCCCGCACACTAGTACTGGTAAACAGCTTAGAGGATCTAAGCCTGTCCAGGAACCGCAGTGCGAGGAGGACCGTCCATGCTAATAAACCCTATTGGTTTCATTGGGCGACAGGGCTTGAGATGTCATTTCATCTCAATGTCGGGTAAAAGTCCCACAAAATTGGAAGCAAAGTCTCAAGAATGACCTTTACAGTGTTGACAGGGATGTTAAACCTCAAATCAAACAAAACCAAAAAGAGCTAAACATGAACTGAGCAAAGAAAATGTTTAATCAATTTACTGTTAGAATAAAAAATTTTACTGTTATGATACTTTCTTCAAACAAAAAAGTTTTCATGGCCAATCCAAGTTGACTGTATAACTCCAGGATTAGTCATTTTTTTTTGGGGGGGGGGGGGGTTGGGTTTTACGGACCTTTCAAGATTATTTCACTCATATCAAGCCGATCGTTAATCAGAGGTGGGCGAAAACCGGAGCACCCGGAGAAAAACCACCTGACCTTCCATTGCAGAACTTGGCGTCTCACACGTGACCCAAGCGAGGCTCGAACCTACGGCGTCAGAGACCTAATGACTAAGAGTCAGCGTTCTTATCCGCTAGGCCACAGAGGCCCGTCCTAGTCATTTTTAATACATACATATATATATCAATAAATAATAAACAATTCTGATAGCACTTGACCTGCGCTTCTGTAACAATACTTTAGTTTTAAAATAAAACTAACAAATAAATGTACATGTATAGGAATGAAAATTGTCATTAGGGGAGATAAATCTTCAGATCTGTGACCATAAAACTGACTATTTACCTCCCAAAATGTCATCACGTGAACAAGCAAACATTACAAAACATGCCTATACAAGTGCATAGTAAATTATATCATCAAATTTTAAGATGAAAAATTGTGATATTTTTCTTACTTCTGCTAAAAATATAGATTGTGGGTACACGTTAGAACCGCCTCATCGAGGCGGTTCTTACGAGTACCCACAAACTATATTTTAGAAAAATAAGGTATACCCCTGTAAACCCCAGTTTTACTATATAAAAGTGGGGTTTGATGGGGTCAAAATTATATAGGCTTGCTTTCGTGATGTAAACACTCCCTTAACCACCACCTTATAAACAGGCAACAGGGGTTTACGGAGGTATACATTATTTTTCTTATTTCTGCTCCAAGGCATAGGTTGTGGGTACTCATTAAAACTGCCTCACTGAGGTAATTCTAATGAGCACCCACAGCCTATGTCTGCAGTAGAAAGAAGAAAAATATCACAGAATTTCATCAGAAAAGTAGCCTTTTTGGAGATGTGATGAAATGCACTAAGTCACACGGGTGTGTTATTGTAACGTCCAATTTGAAGACAGTTATCTCCCAATTGTCAATTCAGAATTTGTAATTCAAAAAATTCCATTTTAACAAGACAATATTATTTACATACATATATCATTACATAAATAAACTGACCATGAAAAAAACATACCAGGGTTCTGTTGTCTAAACCTAATGATGCTGTTAGTTAATTTATCATTAGAACTGATAATTCAATATCGCAAATATTCTATCAATATTTTTGCAGAAAACTTTATCATTAGAACTGATAATTCAATATTGCAAATATTCTATCACTATTTAAATATTCTATCAATATTTTTGCAGAAAACTTTTATCATTAGAACTGATAATTCAATATCGCAAATATTCTATCAATATTTAAATATTCTATCAATATTTTTGCAGAAAACTAAGTTAGTAGTTTTTGCATTCACAAAATCTACTCAAATTTTTTTTCCGAAAAAAAAAATCTGCGTATTATCCATCATTTATCACTGTATTGAAATCGCATCAGGAAAACACGCCTATATAATTTTGACCCCCTCGAACCCCACCTTTATATAGTAAAACTGGGGTTTACAGGGGTAAACCTTATTTTTCTTATTTCCGCTCCAAAATATACATTGTGGGTACTCGTTAGAACCGCCTTATTGAGGCGGTTCTAACGAGTACCCACAATCCATATTTTGAGCAGAAATAAGAAAAATATCACAATTTTTCATCATAAAATTTTCGTTTTTTCGGCGATAAAGGTGGCAATGTATTTGTATAGGCGTGTTTGCGTAATGATACAGTTTGAAATCTGAAATATTTCAAAAAGAGAGAACAACCTCAAACTGTCTCATTAACATTCATGAAGTATTCTATAGTTGCAATTAAATTCTTTGAACTTTTTAACAATCAAGATATCTGGTGTTTTATAGTCTTCAGAAATTAATTAACCAGCTGTCTATATTAACCCTTATCTTGCTGTTCATGACAACCCTTATCTTTGCAAACAGTGTAGATCCAGATCAGATGGCTTCTGAAGAAGCCATCTGATCAGGATCTACACTGTTTGGCATTCAATTTATGAATTTGTAGCAATAAATTACATCATGCAATTTGATTGGTTGATAGACAGAAATGGGTGTGGCTTAAATGAATATTCAGCAAGATAAGGGTTAATGAAACTGATCTTGATCAAAATTCAGAAACAATATTCTCTTATTTCAAACTCAAACGTCTATAAATTAAAATTTCAATATTTTTTTTAAATAATTTAAATTTCAGATTACATGTTTGTATGTAGATTAATTGACATACAGTGGTAGGTTATGTGTTAATAATAATACATTCAAAAAGCACTTTTATTAACTTAAGAAATCATAAATGAACGGTTAGTTTTAAACAGTGTAAAATTTCATTTAAAACTTAACTAAACATTTTAATTCAGAAATTTAATTTCAAATTTATATCCAAAGTTATTAATAAGGTTCACAGCCATCAGTGGACATAAGAAAACTGTATAACAAAATTACAGAAATTGAAAATATTCCAAGTTTTAAAGTTAATTCAAAAAGGTTAAAATCCACTATGATGTCACAAAATTTTGCATTATGGGTCAAAACCAACCAAAATTCAAGGGAGGTAATAGGTAGGTATCTGATATAATTGAGCATAACTTTGATTGAATGAGAATTATTTCATGCAGTTTCAGTAAAATGGTTCTCTTTATGTCTTCTTTCCGGTCCCCGCCCATCGGGGCTTGAAGAAACAGATGGGCTGCATGATGTTTCCCCGTAGAGCTGAAACCGACCACACACGAGTACTAGGATCTAAGCCTGCCCAGGCAAAGCAGTGCGAGTTGGACTGCGATGCTTATAAACCCTATTGGTTTCATTGGGCGGCAGGGATTGAGATGTCTTTTCATGTTTATGGGAACGTTAAACCTCAAATCAAGCAAACAAACAAACAAACACACAACATAGGTGTTTAGCATGATTCCTTAGTTATATTCACCACTTATCCAGACAATGCCTGGACACATCAATGACAGTAATATTTTTCAGGTATATTGTTTGTTTTGTTTGTGTTCAGATTTTACATCCACCTCAACCCTATTTAGGTCTTTTTAGTTTATACTAATTTTTTTTAGTACGATTGCGATGAAAGCTTCAAGCTTATTGAATCGCACTCGAAAGACAACCTCTCGATCATAAGTCGAACGTGTTAACCACTTTGCTAGGGAGGCTGATGATTTTTTGAGCGATGCTTCTAATTTTGGGGGACTTTTACCCAACAGTGATGAAATGACATCTCAAGCCCTACCCCACAAAGAAACAGCTAGGGTTTAAGGAACTGTCTGACTCCCATCACTTTTCCTTGGCAGACTTAGATCCAAACAGTTCACCTGTACTCAAGTTGGGTCAGTTTCAGCTCTGCCGGGAAGCCCCATGCAGCCTAATCTATTTCTCCAAGCCGCAATGAGCGGGGATGTGCCAATGACATTCTACTATTAAAGCCTGAGGAGCAACTTATGTTTAGGGAAAAAATACACCTGCAAGGAAGGTAACTCTTTCAAAAATGTTTTTGTCTCCCCTGTCAATTGAGATCTACTCTTAAAGGAAAGAATTGGCTCCTGAGGAGCAACCTTGTAAACCAGGGGTCGCAGGATCGATCCCGGGCTTCTCCAGACTTTCGTATGAGTCTTTAAACCGAGGTCCCGGCTCCGTATGACCTTAGCCGTTGCTGGGACGTAAAACTCAAACACTCTGTCCTGAGCAGCAAATTCTTTCCTTTAGGAGTAGATCCCTTTTTCATTGGGGCTCAGATTATAGTAAAACAGACTGAAAGGCATGAAAGTCATCTCCCTTGCGAAGAAAGGAAGGAAAATTTTGCCATCCCTCAATAACACTGGATAAACTTTTAATCCAGTGCTTTCAATAACAACATGAATAAACTGTTTATTCATTCCCCCCAATAGCACTTAAGATAACTGTTTATCCATTACTCTCAATAACACTGTGGATAAACTGTTTATCCATTCCCCTTAATAATGCTATGGATAAACTTTGTACCAACTTCCCTAAATAACAATGTGGAAAAACTATTCACCCATTCCCCTCAATAACACTGTGGATAAACTCTTTATCCATTCCCCTTAATAACACTGGGGATAAACTCTTTATCCACTCCCGTCAATGATGCTGTGGATAAAGCATTTATCCATTCCCCTCAATAGCACCATGGATAAAATGTTTATCCATTCCCCTTAATTAAAATAGTGGGACACCATTTATCCATTTCTTTCAATAGACAGTGAATAAACTCTTTACCCATTTCCCTCAGTAACATGGAATAACCTGTTTATCTATTCTCCTCAATAACTGTGGATCAACTCTTCAATATATTTCCCTCAATAATGCCGTGGATAAACTGTTAAACAATTCCCTTTAATAACTTGATTAACTGTTTATCCATTTCCCTAAATAACTGTGAAATAACTTGTCCACTGTGGACAAACTATTTATCCATTCCCTTCAATAAATTTGGATGAACTGTTTATCCTTTCCCCTCATTAACCCTAAGGATAAACTGTTTATCCATTCCCTACAATAACACAGGGGATAAACTTTTAATAAATTCCCTTCAATAACACTGTATAAACAAAGCATTTATCCATTCCCCTCAATAAGAAAATTGATAAACTGTTTAGCCATTCCCCTAAATAACCATGTGGATAAATTGTTTATCCATTCCACACAATAACACTGCAGATAAACTGTTTATCCATTTCCAACAATAACATTGCAGATAAACTGTTTATCCATTCCCCTCAACAACACCCTGGAAAAGCTGTTAATGTTTCGAAGGAATAACACAAAGATGCTGACCTTTTTAAGACACAGTTCACTGTGGCATTACATGTGTATCCATGCATCTTTTGTATCTCTAGATGAGAAATATCCTTAATCCATTTTGTACTAGAAGCCCCAAAAGGGTATTTGGTAAACAGTGCAGGCCCTGATCAGATGCCGCATTCTGGCCCAGATCAGATGCCGCAGAATGCGGCATCTGATCAGGGCCTACACTTTTTGCACAAATAGCCACACTCCAAATGGTTGTACTTGTTAGTTGAAGGAAATGCTGTGCCCCAGCTCAATTGAAGGATAGTTTTCCTTATTTCTCCAAATAACCCTATGTTGTGGGTATTCATTAGAACTGCCTGGCTGAGGTGGACCTAATGAATACAAACAACATAGGTTTCCATGGAGAACGGACAAAATCTATCCTTCGATTATCACAAAATACAATCCTTATCTTTTGCTATGATGGACTTGCTAATGAAATGAATGGCTTTCCAAGAAATTATGTTAGTCTACAATGAATACACTTGTAAATCCCACTTTATATTGCTAAGTGGGGTTTGCAAGGTAAACCATTATTTGCTGTATTCTTGAAGAAGCCATCTGATTAGGATCCACACTGTCATTCCGTTTTTGAATTTAACGCATTGTATACTGGTGGACAAGTCCATTTGTTGTACTAGAGAAAGCGACCAGTGGGTCACATATACCCCCGGCCAGTGCCACCCTCTAATATATCTTTAGAGCTTAATTGTATGTAATTTGGAAGCTATAAGCATCTATAAACGTGCTTGTAAAAGCTAAACCAAAGATAAAATTTCTATATGGACCAAGGGATTGAGGGCATCAAAGTTACTGAAGGGGTTGGGGCATCAATGTTACTGAAGCAGCAGGGTTGGGTATACATGTACATCAATGAAATATTTGGACTGGTATGCAAGATTGATGCAAGTATCAATTGGATTTGTCTTTGAGTTTAGGACATACAGGGATCTATAAACTGTTATAAAACTTCAACCAAATGTAAAATTTCTAAGTCTGTGACCTTGTCCTCAAGGTCACTGTGGGGGGTGGGACATGCATCAATGACATTTTTAGACCAGTATGTAACTTCAGTGTAAGTATCAACTAAATCTATCAAAGGGTTCAGAAGATACAATCTCTCAGAAACTTTGACGTAAAACTTTAACCAAATATAAAATTTCTAAGTCTGTGACCTTGACCCCAAGGTCACTGTGGGGGGTGGGGGGACATGCATCAATGAAATCTTTGGACCAGTATGTAACTTCAGTGTAAGTATCAACTAAATCTATCAAAGGGTTCAGAAGATACAATCTCTTAGAAACTTTGACGTAAACTTTTAGCCAAAATGTTAACAGACGGATGGACGGACAGACAGACGGACGTTCTCACGAACGGATACTTTAGTGGCTAGGCGTCGGCATATTGACTACTTAAGCGGCAAATTCTCTTAAGCGGCAAGCCACCTAAGAGCGAATTTTTGCCACTTAAGTACCCAAATAACGGAATAACCCCATTTGGACTCACGAATATATACTTAAGTGTCAAACTGTCCAAATTTTTTGCCCCCTAAATGTCGTTTCGTTGGTGCGAAATGACAGACACATGGATGGACGGACGGACAAAAACTATATACCCCCACAGCATACTTTGTATGCCAGGGGTTATAATAAGGCGTGTCATGCCTAATGTTTAGTTTTTATTCTATTTTTGACAGAAAATTCCGTTAGCAAATAGTGCAGGCCCAGATCAGACGCCGCGTTTTGCGGCGTCTGATCTGGGCCTGCACTGTTTGCCAAGGTATTTTTTTAGTTGTTTCCCGGCTGCAACGGGTTAAATAATTACATTCAAACAAGTAATTTGATTGGGTGAGTGAGTGTTTGAGTTTTACGTCCCACCAACAGCTAAGGTCATACGGAGACGGGATCTCGGTTTAAAGACTCATCCGAAAGTCTAGAGAAGCCCGGGATCGATCCTGCGATCCCTGGTTTACAAGGCGAGTAGCGTAACCACTGCACCACGGAGGCTCCTAATTTGATTGGGTGACAGTGAGAAATGGGTGTGGCTAAATCAATGTATTCAGCAGGACATTCCGACCAGGGTTAAGGAATATTCTATCTTTCACACCACTGGGTTATCCAAATGGTATATCACACCTCAGGTTTCTTCATCACCACAACACGACTTGACCTTTTGCCATCTGTAGATCTGAAAATATAAATTGCAGAATTCTGTGAAGTACCTAACACTTCAAGTTTTTTTGTGGGCCAGACTAGCTAGTTCTGGTCAAAAAGGCTTCATCAGTGACTCTCATAAAGGATCTTACATGAGTGCTCATGTATTATTGAATTTATTAAACGAGTTGAGGAAAAGGGATAAAATGCTAGGCTTTGCCGAGCATTTTATCCCTTTTCTTCAACGAGTTTAATAAATTCAATAATGCATGAGCACGAATGCAAGATTCTATTTATCATATGACATGATAAACGCATTTTATTCACGATTGTTTCACAAAAATATCAGTATTCCGCCATTAGTAAACGCGACGTCATTAAGGACGTCGTAAATGTAACGTTACGGGACATATCTAACTAGAATACTTGCATATTTAATCCACTAGTGGATTATCGAATTAATTACATGACGTTATTACATTCTAAGACGCGACGTCATATGATAAATATATTTTCAATATTCCACAGTGAAACCAATGATCCCAAAGGACTAGAAAATATAACCCACACTATGATGAAGTGAAGGGCGACTTTTATAAGCCTATCAAGGGAAATTGTGGTTGGTAAACTGACTTAATGTGACCTAAACAGTGATGACTAGGCTGTTAACTACAAAACAAACAAACTTTTTTTTTTACAAGAAAAAAATGTCAAGGGCAAAAAATGGCATTTTCAAGAATATTTTTACTTATGCTTTTTACCTAGCCCCTGCCCATCGGGGTGTGAAGAAATAGCTGGGCTGCATGATGTTTCCATGCAGAGCTGAAACCAATCCGCACACGAGTACTGGTAAACCGCTTAGAGAATCTAAGCCTGCCCAGGCAATGCGGTGGGAGTCGGACCGTCCATGCTTATAAACCCTATTTGGTTTCACTGGGCGGCAGGGCTTGAGATGTCATTTCATCTCAATGTTGGGTAAAAGTCCCACAAAATTGGAAACAATGTCTCCAAATTGACCTTTACAGTGTTGACTGGGATGTTAAACCTCAAATCAAACAAAATCAAAACATATGCTTTGCCAATTGTTAATCGTGAGGTGGGCAAAAGCTGCACTACCCTGCGAAAAAATACAACTGACATTCTGTTGAGCTTGGTATCTCTCATGTGACTCAAGCTAATAATTATAGGTTATTGACTTTATATTGTGAAATATTCGGCACTCATTCATATGGCGAGGGACGCAAGAGCATGCGAGTGCGTCTTCGCCATATGAACGAGTGCAGAATATTTCACAATATAAAGTCAATAACCTTTTTATTATATACCCAAAACTTGAACTGTCTACTAGAATTCTGCATTGCCTGGTATAAAAATCTGAACGTAAAATCAGATTATGTATTTTTAAGTGGTTTGAAATGGAAAACAATGAAGGTCGTTAAGTGTCTCCCTACACATTGAAAACCACGCCCAATGGCGCCAAAGCGAAGACAACGTTAAAGTTGGTGAATATGACGTCACTAAAAACATTGACGTTTCCCAAAGCAGGACGCCATTTTTTCCAAAGCGTCGGTTATATTTCTTTCAAAATACTCCTGATTTCTTAGAAGAAAGTATTGAATATTTAAACAGATTGCAGGTAGGTCATATTAAACAGTATAAAATGCACTTTATACACTTTGTCAGAACCTATATTCGTTTTGTTTTGCTTTCTTTCTGTCGCATCGACAAGATAGCTGCCGATGTTTTGTCTTGAATTACATAGATTTGGAAGTAGTTCTATTGAGAACGAGACTGCTTATCTACGGGCAATAAGAACTTGACTATGGGCAATATGGAAAAATATTGACCGGTAAGTTCTGTACAAAGTAAATGGGACATTTTCTGGGTATATAATAATTATGCTTTATTTATCCTAGTAACTCCTTATCTGGAAATACAGATTATAATCTTGGCTACCTTGTGCAGAAGTGAATATCTTTGTCAGGATTAAGAGCAAATTTTTCCGTGTATTCTGTCCACGTAGCACCATCATCCATGCTGTAGTACATCGGCAGACCTGGGTACGAACAGTTCAACTCCAGCTCACCATCATCAGGCCTGAAAGAATATACCCATGCATAGCTACAGAAAAAGAGGGTATACTGGGCCAGCCTCAGTAGCACAGTCGGATGCGCGTCTGACTTGTGATCAGGAGAACGCGGGTTTCATACCTGCCTGGTTCGGCAACATTCTTTCGTGGAGATTGATCATGAACTCTTTTCTATGGTCATTCTCTCCCTTCCGCTGATTCAAGAAAGGCAGTTGTCAGATTCTGGCAGAAGAATGTGCACTGTACTGGTTAACGGCTTACATATAAGCCTACCCAGGAAAAGTGTGGATAGGTAAACGTACTGCCTCAAAAATGACCTAAATAGTGTTGACTAGGCCGTTAAACCCTGATGCAAACAAACAAACAAAGCAATATTCTCTTCAGAGACCTATGTTGTGAGTACTTGTTAGAATCGCCTCATTGAGGCGATTCTAACAAGTACTCACAACACAGGCTTTTTTAAGAAAGAAGAAAAATTATCCTGATACTAGAGCTCCAGACGAGCTATGTCCATGAGCTGACTTCAAATTTGGTTATTTAGAGAAACTGCAATTTATAGGGGGGGGGGGATCATCATTTTTAAAGACACACATTTTAGCCTCGTGTGATTTGTGAACCTAAAACCAGTAAATTTTCCCCCCAAATGACGATGGTGGTTGGGTGGGGCAAAATTAAGTATGGTGTATCTTGCATCCCCAGCTGATACTGGCTTACAGTTTGGCAAGGCCTGCAATCCTTGCAGTAGGTAAGGATAGAGAGGGAATGTTGTTATTTGGTCTGTTTCTACACTTCCATTTATTTTACACTGAAAATGTATGTGTGTGTGTGTGTGTGTGTGTGTGTGTGTATGTGTGTATGTATGTATGTATGTATGTGGGTTCATGGAAGTATGAACTACATTGTCTTCTATAGGTTTGCATTGGACTTTACACTGGAAATGTATATACACCCCTTTACACTGTTAATGTATATACACCCCTGTTTCTTCAATTTCTTCTCCTCAACTGGTTTTCTGTCTCTTTTCTCCTTTTTTCTGGTAGACAACAAAACTGCCAACTAGAGAAAGCAACCAGTGGGTCATGTATACCCCCGGCCAGCGCCACCCTCTGATATATCTTTTGAGCTTGTATGTAATATGAATGAAGAAGTCAAGAAGCTATAAGAATCTATACATGTGCTTGTAAAAGCTAAACCAAACATAAAATTTCTAAATGGACTAAGGGAGTGAGGGCATCAAAGTTACTGAAGGGGCGGGGCATCAATGTTACTGAAGCAGCAGGGTGGGGTATGCATCAATGAAATCTTTGGACTGGCATGCAAACTCAAGTATCAATTGAATTTGTCTTAGAGTTTAGAATATACAGGTTTCTATAAACTTTGTCATAAAACTTTAACCAAATGTAAAATTTCTAAGTCCGTGACCTTGAGGTCAAGATCACCCTGGGTGAGAAAGGGATATACATAACAAAATCTTTGGACTGGTATGCGACATTGATGCAAGTATCAACTGAATTTGTCTTAGAGTTTAGAACATACAGGCATCTATAAACTTTGTCATAAAACTTCAACCAAATGTAAAATTCTAAGTCTGTGACCTTGACCTCAAGGTCAGTGTGGGGGGTGGGACATGCATCAATGAAATCTTAAGACCAGTATGTAACTTCATTGTAAGTATCAACTAAATCTATCAAAGGGTTCAGAAGATATAATCTCTTAGAAACTTTGACGCAAAACTTTAACCAAAATGTTAATTGATGGACGGACAGACGGATGGACGGACAGACGGATGGACACACGGATGAACGGCAGGACGAAAACATTATACTCCCATAGCATACGGGGGGGGTATAAATAGCACACTTCATATGCCGGGGGTATAATTAGGGTTGACTTAAGTTACTTATTTTTCTGCTGTTCATGAAAGAATGAATGCAGTGGGTCACATGCAAAGTAAATGAACCTCGAAGGGGTTCATGTAAACTTTGATAGTGACAAGATATCGTTCATACTTTCATGAAAAGCAGAAAAATAAAGTTTATTTTTTATATTTACATTCTTTGCCCCTCATCACTGGGCGAAAAAAGGCTTAAAGGGCAAACTTTTATAGCTGAGAGACATTTACATGCTGTTTTTCTACAAAAAGAGGAACAGCATTGACGTTACCAATGCCCGTAGAGAACCATGGTTTAGACGGACGGCACTTGACGTCACTGAAAATCATGTGACGCGATGGGTTTATGGAAGTTTGAACTACATTGTTTCTATAGGTTTGCATTGAACTTTACACTGAAAATATATATACACCACAACCTCATTATAACACGGTTCGTTATAACAGAGTTTTGGATATAACACTGTTTCAAGCCGGCCCCGTCCATCGGGGCTTGAAGAAATAGATGGACTGCATGATGCTTCCATGCAGAGCTGAACCCGACCGCACACGAGTACTGGTAAACCACTTAGAGTATCTAAGCCTGCCTAGGCAAAGCCATGTGAGTCAGACCGTCCATGCATATAAACCCTTTTGGTTTCATTGGGCTAGGGCTTGAGATGTCATTTCATCTCAATGGCAGATAAAAGTTCCACAAAATTGAAAGCAAAGTCTCCAAAATGACCTATATATTGTTGACAGGGACGATATACCTCAAATCAAACAGACAAACAAAACCTCCAATTTTAACATGTTTTATTGAAACATGTTATACTTTTCTTGTCTTGATACATTATCCAATGAAATCTCACATTACATCACAAGTGCATTAACCCTTAACTTGGTGTTCAAGACAAGCCCTATCTTTGCAAACAGTGTAGATTCTGATCAGATGGCTTCTTCAGAGCCATCTGATCTGGATCTACACTGTTTGACATTCAGTTTATGAATTTGTAGGAATAAATAACATCAAGTAATCTGATTGGTTCAATATCAGAAATGGGTGTGGCTAAATTGAATATTCAGCAAGATATGGGTTAAGATTGGTTTCATGCCATGCTATGACTATTTAGTTGATCTACTCGAAAAGGAAAGAATTCGTTCCTGAGGATTAAATACTTTTCTTCAAGAGAAGCCTTAATGCAAATTCTTTTCTTAAAGGGGTACCCCTTTAAAGGATAGCAACACTTTTTGTTTGGATGGACTAGCCTTCCATGAAAGCTTATCTGTTGTCCTGAAAAAGCCCCAAGAAATGTGTCAAAACCACACAGATGCCTGCGCCGAGGGGCTATCCTCACCTCGTAACAAGCATTTTGCAAAGAAATGAAGTTGAAAAAGGGCCATAAGTTCCATAATAATTGGAGGATTTTACCCTAAATTGAACTTGAACTATATCAAATTTTATAATAATAAACATAGGGATTTTCCTAGTGCAACTTTGGGGCCGTTAATCGGCCCCTATTTTTCCCAATTTAGAGACAGATATTCCCAATTTTAATAACAAATTTTCCAATTTCTGATGTTGTGCTACATTTTAAAAAAAAATTCATGAAAACTGAACCAAAATTGACAAAGTTACAGCTGATTTAAATTCCTAACTATAAATATTAGCGAGCTTTATTTTCCAAACCCATCGGCACCTGGACCCTGATTCTGAAGGGTAGGTTTATCCCTGAAACATTGTACCTGTGTCAAAAAATATGAATCTAGTACACTAATCTTTTCAAAAGATATCAAACAGAAACCATATTTCATTCATTCGGGATGTACTTATGGACCAAGTACACACATACAGGGCCAGGGATTCTGCAGCCCAAAATGCAGTTCAGACAAATTGTCCAGACAGCGCCAGTATTTATCGGACATACTGAATTTCATTTGGACAAGTTTGAAGAGATGAAATTTTCTTACACTAAAATAGTCAATGTTACCACTTATTTAACAATATTGATTCTGACAACAATACTGATGCAAAGACGAGTCTAAAATTATTTCAGGACATTATGTCCAGACTGGCCAATCTTAATTCTTTAAGGATCTTTTGGACAATCATAATTCTTTTAAGGACTATGGCTAATGTCCAGCCCCAAACAAAATCCCTGCAGCGGTGATACTTTATCCTCCCCCAACTGAAAATGACAGTGGCATCAAAAACTTACGAGCAATGAACACCAGGAGGAGGCAGCCTATATGTGACATCCATTTTATCCAGTCTAGCAAGTTCCTTATTTCCAAGCGTATGAGCAAATGCATCCCAGTCGGCACTTTGCCCCTCTTTCCTCTTCTCACAGTCGTCCTCCTCCTCCCATGATGCTTTATGCCAGCCTCGTTCTGCCACACACAGGAGTCGGGGATATATCATGAAGTCCATTTGGTCTGGCGTCCGCACCAGCTCAGTCCACAGCTGACCCTGAATACCTGCACATAGAAAATACAGTCCAACCTGTATTAAATAAGCACCTAAGGAATAATCAAAATTGCTTAATACAGGTGAATTTTAATGGATTTGCCTTTTTGGGAACTAAATTCATGCTTGTTAAAGACAGGTTGCTTGCTAAATAGAGGTGGCCACTATGACAGGTATGACTGTAGGTGAAAGGTCATCCAGCATATTAACAAGTCTGTGTAACAAAACCCTTGTACTGTAAAAATCCTAACAATTCAGAGACCTTTAATACTTGTTGCAATTCTCCTAAAATTTTAACAAATTTATACCACGATCCAGCAAGGAGTTCAAAAGTTGCAGATGGAGTGGCAAACAGTGTATGCCCTGATCAGACTACTCCTCAGTCTGATTTGGGTTGCACTGTTTGCTTATGCCTATCTGTCCAATTATTATACCCGCTTTTTTGAAGAAAAATCGGGTATATTGTTTTCGTACCACAGTTCGATCCGGCGTCAGTCCGTCTGTCCGTCCGTCCGTCTGTCCGTCACATTTCTTGTGATTGGATCTCCTCTGCAACCACTGAAGTTACACTTTTGAAACTTTGCATGTGGATAGTACATGGAATGTAGATGGCAGTGGGCAACTTTTTTGTGACCTTGACCTCAACATGACCCCAAGGTCAAAGGTCAAAAATTATGATTTGCCATATCTCCTAAACTATTGGAGTTACACTTCTGAAACTTTGCTTATTGGATGGTCCTTGGAATATAGAATATGTCAGGATACTTTTGGTGTGACCTTGACCCCAAGGTCAAAGGTCAAAAAGTATGATTTTGCCATTTCTTCTAAATTATTAGATTTACACTTCTGAAACTTTGATTAATGGATGGCCCTTGGAATATAGAATAAATTTGGATACTTTGGGTGTGACCTTGCCCTCAACATGACCCCAAGGTCAAAGGTCAAAAAATATGATTTGCCATATCTCCTAAACTATTGGAGTTACACTTCTGAAACTTTGCTTATTGGATGGCCCTTGGAATATAGAATATGTTGGGCTACTTTTGGTGTGACCTCGAACCCAAGGTCAAAGGTCAAAAAGTATGACTTTGCCATATCTTCTAAACAATTGGAGTTACACGTCTGAAACTTTGTTATTGGATGGCTGTTGGGATATAGAATAAATTGGGATACTTTAGGTGGATTCAACATAACCCAAAGGTCAAAGGTCAAAAAGTATGACTTTGGCATATCTTCTAAACTATAAATGTTACACTTCTGAAACTTTGCTTATCAGTTAGAATGTTCTTTGCAACTTTTTTTAACTTACATGTAGTTTTGGCTAGCTAATACATAGTCATTAGTGTTATTAATAGAAAAAAGCGGGTATTTGCGATGGTTTACCATCGACTGCAGATCTAGTTTAGGATTATTATGGTAAGACAATAATTCCACCTAAGGCTGTATTTGACCTGTATGCTATTTGTTGAGCATTGCTCATTTTGGCTGTTCTGAGTTGTTGAGCAGTGCTGTTTTAATCAGTTCCAGATTTTATCGTATCATGTTGGTTGTCGTAACCTGCCATCGATTCGGACTTTGGATTTGCCAAACTTCATGATGGTCCAGCAACAAGGGCAAAACTGGACAGTGGTAGAGCGATCTGCCATCATTACTCAAAATTGTATGTATTCAATGAATGCTGCATATTGTTACTGTTTGTTTATTTGTATTGGGGTTTAACGGCCCAGTTACCACTATTAAATATATTGTTTAAAGTATACACAACATTCCATAATGATCCTAATATTGGGACAGAAAGGCCTAAGCAAACAGTGTAGACCCAGATCAGGCTGCTCCCGAAGGAGCAGCCTGATCAGGGTCTACACTGTTTGCCATTGTGTCTCCACATTTTGGGCTGCTTGCTAGATCGCCAAACAAACCTGTTAAAATTATAGGAGAATTACAGCAAGTCCTCAAGGTCTCCAAATTTTTTTTGGATTTATATGGTACATCTTCTCTGTCAAATAAAAGTCCATAAATGTCCATATGGAGCTTCAGGTAGAATTCCCTAGGGACTTAAGGGTTTATAGTGATGCAAAAAAGTGGGTGGGGAAGGGTTGAAGACGACACCAGAAATTCTTCCCAAAACAATGGGGGTGAAAAAAATTTCTGTTAACACAGTAATAAATGTTCCAATTACATGACACCTAACTATATAATGGTTACATTAATTTACTCATAAGAAAAAGAACTGGAAATAATGCAGGTTTTTCCATTTGCGTTCAAAGTCATATAAAGCTATATTTTTCAGCCACAAAAAAATGCTACAGTCATAAAATGGGTATCTGAAGTGCAATGTATGAGAGTATTGTGGCTTAACACACGTTTTAAAACTGAAAATAATGAGCTTCTTCATACAAAATTTACCAATATTTTCATTGCGGCCATACGTCATTCATGGAAAAATGTAAACAAAACTTTCAGATCCTACTTTAGCTGTATTTCATTGCAGTGGAATGTAAAAAGATGTACCGTAGTTACAGTAGCATATCCTCTGTATTGTGATTAGCACTTGAGCAACGATCACAGCTTGGAGTTATTGTTATCAAACATTCAAATTGGGCCCTGCGACGACTAAAATTTGCTATTTTCGCCTTGTCAAACCTTCACGAGTTTTTCGAGGACTAATCACCAAAATATTGCTCCGCCGCCATGCAGAGCTGTAGGTAAAGATCAGATTTTTTTCCACTTTGTTAAAATTTTTGTTTACAAATGATGCAAATAAAGTAAAATATACTAGAATTTGCAACAAATTTTGAAATTCATATCTTTAGTAGGGAAATGTTGAAAAATACGGGATTTCATTATCTCAGCGGTTGCATCGGAAGTTGGAGTTGTGCGGCACTTCCTGTTATATTTTCATGCTGTCAATACAACGTGTGCGAGATAATTTTCGAATAAAATATGTGTTTCCAAAACATGATCAAGGTAAATATTCTTGCATTTCAAAAACATATTGTTTAAAGTACCACAGGAAACATTTTCCATAATCTTATCGCCTTCGGAAAGGTAGATATTTGCATTACAAAATTTGTGACGCTCGAGTACATCACACATAACAAATAACACATGACCAGCTGTAAACAAGTACGGTGGATTGGACTAGTTGTATTTAAAAGCTGACATTGGTTTTTAGACAAATCTATCTTTCTTTCCTTTCTTACTACTTATACTGTCATAGGTCACATTTGACCATTACTCGCAAGTGTACACAGAATTGTTACTGGTGACACGTCAAATGACATTCATACACCAGGTCGACTGTGTTGCTCAGTCGGTAGTGTTTGCACGGTATGCGAGAGGCGGTGGCCAGTGTGGGTCCAGCACTGCATCTGCGGGCATGAAAGAATATGAAAAATAAGTCTCGCAGTCAGGCCGGATAAGAGATTTGGGAAGAATCTCATTAGGCAGGGGGAAAATGTAACAGGTCGACAGTATGGCTCGGTAGCTCAGTCGGCTGAGTTTCATGCACGGTATACGAGAGGGCCTGGGTTTGAGTCCCGGTCGAGCCATGTTTTTTTCCATCCCTGCGACATACATTTCATACACTCAAGGTTTGCAGGGTTGAAAGCATACACAATAATAATTTAATTATGGTAGGGGTCTCTAGCCTGCACAGGAGATGACTGTTCCTGCACAAGGGGCCTCCAGTAAATGTCCCGATCCGAAGGACCATGCACTATATGGCATTCATCCATCTCTGCAAATGATACCAATGGAGCGTGTTCGGACAGAGAAATAATCTCCACCTCCGGGGATCGAACAAGGGATCTCAAGCATCAGAGTGCTTTGTTGGTTTGTTTGATTTGAGGTTTAACGTCCCTGTCAACACTGCAAAGGTCATTTTGGAGACGTTGCTTCCAATTTTATGGGACTTTTACCCGACTTTGAGATAAAATGACATCTCAAGCCCTGCTGCCCAATGAAACAAATAGGGTTTATAAGCATGGACAGGCCGACTCGCCCTGCTTTGCCTGGGCAGGCTTAGATCCTCTAAGCGGTTTACCAGTAATAGTTTGCGGATCAGTTTCAACTCTGCCTGGAAGCATCATGCAGCCCATATATTTCTTCAAGCCCCGGTGAAAGGGGGCCGGCAAGTGCTTTGTTACTACTGAGCTATTTTGCTCCTAATCTATCTATCTATCTATCTATCTATCTAGAAACAAGCCTCAGTTGTGTTTTGACTTTTATTCTGGTACAAGAAAACGCGTCCCAAAAAAAATAAAACACCATTGTTTACCAAATGTCCTCATGTACGAAGACATGTACGTACTACATATATTACAATACTAGCCTTGATACTGACAAGAATGTTCTAAAATGACATAAATGATCTTACTTGACTTCAGCAAAACTCTCCCACATGTACATGGGTGTAATAAATCCTTATCTGTAGTCTGTAAGAGACTGAAGACGATGTCTTGATATTGACAAAATGTGTAAACTATTTATAGTACACACAAAATTTCCACGCCACAATTATAAGTAGAATATGATCAATACAAGACAATATATACCCGGAGAAGACAAATGAAGGTGAGCCATGTCAATGTGAAATTGACAATTGATGCTAAGGTACGTCTGTAATAGAGTCTCTACTACCCAACACTCAATCCAAAACATGCGCATTGCGGATAAATGCATTCACATGTGGTCAACATTCAAAGACGGTTTGGTGTCAAGTGATGCACAAATACATCATACACTCCTATTTTTATATGGATTTAAAAATAGACTGCAATTCCTGATTATCAACATGTGGAAAGTGATGTTCAACTGTATTCTGAAAAAGTCACTGTGTGGCATACTGCTACTTCTATAGGTCAATTTGATCATTACTCGCAGGTGTATATTACCTACACTCCAGATTTAGCCGGACTTGGTAGCTCAGTCGGATGAGTGTCTGACTGGTGATCAGGAGGACACAGACTTGAAACCTGCCAGGGTCGATAACATTCTTTTGTGGAGTTTGCTCGGGCAACATTCTTTCTCACTGATTCAAGAAGGGCAGTTGTCAGTTTCTAGCGAAAGAATGTCCAGTGTACTGGTTAACCCCTTACATATACATAAGCCTGCCCTGGAAAAGTGCAACCCATTTTGTACTCCAAACCCAAAAATGGGTAATTTGCAAACAGTCCAGGTCCAGATCAGATGGCGCTGAATGCAGTGTCTGATCAGGGCCTACACTGTTTGCAACTTTGCAAAAAGTTCAGGCATTTTTTCAAATAAATGTTTGAGGAAAACATTGATGTCAGTAGCCTAGTGATTGACATAATGTTATCTTAGTGTAAGATATGAATGATTCTTGCCAATATAATAATGATTCTTGCAATACATCCAACAAATTTAAGCTACCATCTCCTAGGTATTTATTGTTGGTATAATATTTTCTTATATGATTGGCAAACACACCAGCATTTACCATGTTTACATGAAAATAAAAGATAATATTTCAGGGGAGACAATTATCCTTTTTTAACTAATAACAAATACTGGTCTCCATACCTTTTTTTAGGGACTACATTACACACACAAATATGGCTGATAATTTGGAAAATTTTATGGACAGTTGCAGTTTTAAATTCAGGTTTTTTCTTTTATGCTTGACTTTTGGGAAATTATATTCTCATACATTGTCCTTGGATACATGGACCTTGTTTTGATCCTTTTATTTTCAGACTTGACATTCAAAGCTAGCCATTTGGGCGCTAATAGAAAAACAGTACATGAGGTGAGCTATTTTATTTCCTAAATTCACTTATTGTCACTTCAATACATTAAAATGCTTATCACTGAATAATACAACTACTGGGCTTCAAGCCTTTTCATAGAAATTTGTCCTTGTTTTGATCCTTTTATTTTCAGACTTGACATTCAAAGCTAGCCATTTGGGCGCTAATAGAAAAACAGTACATGAGGTGAGCTATTTTATTTCCTAAATTCACTTATTGTCACTTCAATACATTAAAATGCTTATCACTGAATAATACAACTACTGGGCTTCAAGCCTTTTCATAGAAATTTGTTTTTTGGACAAAATTGTTATTCCAAAAAATGACACGTACCCCACCCATTTCTGGTCAGTATGAACCCTTAACCCTTTTTGTACCCTTACATATAGCAGGAGTCCATTTCAAAATTTAGGGTTGTTAGGTTGTGTTTTCATCAAAATTTATTTGGAAAATTACTGAACTTTTAGCAAACATTGAAGTTTTAGCAACCAGTGGAGGCCCTCATCAGACGCCGCAGAATGTGGCGTCTTATCTGGGCCTGCACTGTTTGCCAGGGTACCTGATTTGGGGTTTCTGGTACCAAATGGGTTAAAAATCATTTTGAAACAGCCATTCAGTGGTTGGGTCATTTAAGATATGAATGTAGTTTATTTAACATTCTAACACAGCCCGCCTATATCGGCATGGGAGGAACTGTGTTTTATTATGCAACACATCATGGGGCAGAAGAGCATTCCGAGTGACGTCATTAAAAGCTGCCAATTTATAACGTCACTCGTACATTCCTTGGCATTAGACGGTGTGACATCACTTTCTCGCTCCGTAAAACCTAACAAAAACACATAAATACATGTTTTGCAGTCAAATTTTTTGCTGGACTTCTTCAAACAATGGCAAAAGGTTGTGAGAATTTGAAGGAAACAGCAACATTATTGCCGATTTTCAGGAAAATCGTGTTAGAATCAAAATACATGTAGACCAGCTCGTCTGTGATTTGTTGAGTAATAAATCACAGTTTGTTGGTCAGTTGTAAGTAGACAAATCACACATGCTATGCGCTGGTGATTTGATCTACTTTACAACTGACCTCCAAACTGTCAATTATTACTCAACAAATCACAGAAAGAGTTGATCTCTTTCTTAACTAATTTAGTACCGGAAACCCCTAAAAGGGTAATTGGCAAACAGTGTAGGCCTAGATCAGATGCTGCAGAACGCAGCGTCTGATCAGGGCCTACACTGTTTGAAACAAGAAAGCAGTCTGAAGGACAGCCAAATCCGCCGCCGCACTTTGTATTTAGGCTCAACCTTGTGACCTTCACCTGTGACCTTGAGTTGGCATGGTTTATTTATGGTTCTGCACATCAGCTTACTGTGGGGTATATTTCACAAAAGTTAAATGAAAATCCTTCCAGGGGTAAAGGAAATATGGAACGGACGCAAAATTCAGTTTCAAACTCGTGGCCTTCAACTGTGACCTTGACCTTGTGTCGGCATGGTTTATTTATGTGTTATGCACATCACTCACTGATGGGGACATTTGACCAACGTTTAATTGAAATCCTTTGAAGGGTAAAAGAGATATGGAAAGGACACAAAATTCAAAGTTTCAAACAAGTGACATTCCAATGTGACCTTGACCTGGTGTCGACATGATTCATTTATGGGCTCCGCACATGAGCTCACTGAGGGGAATAATTGACCAAAGTTAAATAAAAATCCTTTGAGGGGTAAAGGAGATATGGAACGGACAAAAAATTCAAAGTTTTAAACTTGTGACCTTCAAATGTGACCTTGAGTCGGCATGGTTCATTTATGGGTTCTGCACATCAGCTCAATGAGGGGGATAATTGACCAAAGTTTAATGAAAATCCTTTGAGGGGTAAAGGAGATATGGAACGGACAAAAAAGGTTTTAAACAGGTGACCTTCAAATGTGACCTTGACCTTGAGTCGGCATGGTTCATTTATGGGTTCTGCATATCGGCTCACTGAGAAAGTTTAATAAAAATCCTTCCAAGGATAAAGGAGATATGGAACCGACACAAAATTCCAAGTTTCAAACTCACGACCTTCAACCGTGACCTTGACCTTGAGTCGGCATGGTTTATTTAAGGGTTCTGCACACCAGCTCACAGAGATGAATAATTGACCAAAGTTTAATGAAAATCTATCAAAGGGTTCAGGAAATATGGAGCGGACAAGAAAGTGTTACGGACAGACAGACGGACAGAAGAAGGCCATTACTATAATCCCCACTCCGCTTCGCGGCGGAGGATTAAAAAAAAAAATCAGCCTTTTTCCAAATTAATTTTGAAGGAAACACAACCTGACACCCCTAAATTTTGAAATGGAATCCTGCTTTATATAAGGAGGAAGATTCCATTTGGTACAACAAGAGGGCCATGATGGCCCTGGATCGCTCACCTGATCCATAGAGTAACAAGTGGGCCCCGGGGAGGCCCATTATTGACCCCAGGGCTATAATGTGCAAATGTCGAGGGAGGTCTAAAAAGGTGAAGCTTCATACCAAATTCCAACAAAGGCTATAATTTGAACAATCTTGGCAAAGGTCCACTAGATGAAGCTACACACCATATATCAAAGACCTGGGCCTTGCAGTTTCAAAGAAAAAGATTTTTTTTTAAGATATTCCCTCAATAAGCCTATGTAAAACCAAATGGCCCGGGGCGGGGGCATTTTTGGCCTAAGGGCTATAATTTAAACAATCTTGATAGAGGTCCACTAGATGAAGCTTCACACCAAATATCAAAGACCTGGGCCTTGCTGTTTCAGAGAAGAAGATTTTCAAAAATCATCTCTATATATAAGTCTATGTAAAACCAAAGGGCCCCAGGGCGGGGGCATTTTTGGCCCCAGGGCTATAATTTGAAGAATCTTGGTAGGGGTCCATAAGATGAAGCTTCATACCAAATATCAAAGACCTGGCCCTTGCCGTTTCAGAGAAGAAGATTTTTAAAGATTTTTCCTATATAAGCCTATGTAAAACCAAAGGGACCCGGGGCGGGGGCAGTTTTGGTCCCAGCACTATAATTTGAACAATCTTGGTAGGGGTCCACTAGATGAAGCTTCATACAAAATATCAAAGACCTGGGCCTTGTGGTTTCAGAGAAGAAGATTTTTAAAGATTTTCCCTTTATAAGTCTATGTAAAACCAAAGGGCCCCGGGGCGAAGGGAATTTTTGGCCCCAGCACTATAATTTGAACAATCCTGGTAGGGGTCTACTAGATGAAGCTTCATACCAAATATCAAAGACCTGGGCCTTGTGGTTTCAGAGAAGAAGATTTTAAAGATTTTCCCTATATAAGCCTATGTTAAACCAAAGGCCCTCGGGGCAGGGGCATTTTTGGCCCCAGGGCTATAATTTGAACAATCTTGATAGAGGTCCACTAGATGAAGCTTCACACCAAATATCAAAGGCTTGGGCCATGCGGTTTCAGAGAAGAAGATTTTTAAAGATTTTCCCTATATAAGCCTATGTAAAACCAAAGGCCCAGGGGGCTGGGGCATTTTTGGCCCCAGGGCTATAGTTTGAACAACCTTGGTAGAGGTCCACAAGATGAAGCTTCATAACAAATATCAAAGACCTGGGCCTTGTGGTTTCAGAGAAGAAGATTTATAAAGATTTCCCTATATAAGCCTATGTAAAACCAAAGGCCCTTGGGGCAGGGGCATTTTTGGCCCCAG
The DNA here is from genome assembly GCA_963580285.1 of Lucinisca nassula. Lineage (NCBI taxonomy): Eukaryota > Metazoa > Mollusca > Bivalvia > Lucinida > Lucinidae > Lucinisca > Lucinisca nassula. Next base: position 28,645,049 of record OY757016.1, on the reverse strand, counting down.
GGCTATAATTTGAACAATCTTGATAGAGGTCCACTAGATGAAGCTTAACACCAAATATCAAAGACTTGGGCCTTGCGATTTCAGAGAAGAAGATTTTTAAAGATTTTCCCTATATAAGCCTATGTAAAACCAAAGGCCCCGGGGCGGGGGCATTTTTGGCCCCAGGGATATAATTTGAACATACTTGGTAGAGGTCCACTAGATGAAGCTTCACACCAAATATCAAAGACTTGGGCCTTGCTGTTTCAGAGTAGAAGATTTTTAAAGATTTTCCCTATATAAGCCTATGTAAAACCAAAGGCCCCCAGGGCGGGGGCATTTTTGGCCCCAGGGCTATAATTTGAACAATCTTGGTAGAGGTCCACTAGATGAAGCTTCACACCAAATATCAAAGACCTGGGCCTTGCGCTTTCAGAGAAGAAGATTTTTAAAATTTTCAGTAAAAAAAATCTATTTTTAGCTCCTGTGACCTAGATTTGCAACAGACCGGAACCATTTGAACAACTTTGAAAGATGACCACCTAAGGATCATTCCTGTGAAGTTTAGTCAAAATCCGATCAGTGGTGTAGGAGGAGATGTTGTTTGAAGAAAAAGTTTACGGACGCACGCACGGATGGACGCACGTTCGTACAGATGGACATTTGTTGGGTATTACAGTGTTAATTTTTCACCTACAAGTACCCAACAATCAGCGAAAAATTGCACAAGTACCCAACATGTCCCATCATATTTGTCGGCTACTTATTTGGACACTAACGGAATAAACGGCAAGTACCAAACTCATGTCTACCCAACATGTGCCCGTGGATGCGCTCGCACAAACGCACGACGGACAAAAAGTGATCCCAAAAGCTCACCTTGTCACTACGTGACAGGTGAGCTAAAAAGGGTTATTTCATTGGACTATGAATAACATCCTGTCATAAGACCAGAGTAAGTGAACCTCAAAGGGTATATAAACTTAGGTCATGACCTGATATTAATTATTCTTGCACACCAGACAAGGAAATCCGTGATTTTACCCTGGGATAGAAATTTATGTTCTGACCCTGGTGTTCCGACCCCAAATCGAATATAATCGCGTGTTTGATAAATGCACAGGTTGAGTACGACCTTGTGTGCGCCTTCGTTAAAGTTGACGTCATGCACAATCCGTGACGTCACTTTACATTCCTGCAGTGTCAACACAATATGGCGGACGTTGGTAACTGAAGTGACTGCAGCATTGAAATTCCGCGCTAAGAAATGAAAGGCATGCAAGAAAAAGAATCCAATATGGATGTGAGGGGTGGATAGAAAAATCCATCCCTCGGGATCACTGTCCCGCATCACTCGGCAAGCCTCGTGATGCCGGACAGTGACCCTTGAGACGGATTTTTCTATCAACCCCTTGTGAGGGGTGGATAGAGAAATCCGTCCCTCGGGATCACCATCCGGCATCACTCGGCAAGCCTCGTGATGCCGGACAATGACCCTTGGGATGGATTTTTCTAAGCCTCGTACAGTGATCCCGAGGGACTGACTTTTCTATCCACCCCTCACACCCATATCAGATTCTTATATACTTCAAAGAACATTCAATAAATTACCTTTATTACTTGTATTTGTATTACTTTCCATTATTATGTGAAGAAAAATTCCGGTTTGATAGTTCAATTGTAAGAAAACAAATACACACAGTGAGTGAGTGTTTGAGTTCTACGTCCCACCAACAGCAAAGGTCATACGAAGACGGGACCTTGGTTTAAAGACTCATCCGAAAGTCTGGAGAAGCCCGGGATCGATCCTGTGACCCCTGGTTTACAAGGTGAGTAGTGTAACCACTGCACCACGGAGGCTTCTGAATGCACACAGTTTTCCTATTAATAGCAGAAGAGCGCCATTGACTTCATAACATCACCATCGTCCAATCCTAGTGGCCCAGTCATCACTATTTCGGTCATTTTTTAGCCAGTCAGTTTACCTATCCACACTTTTCCTGGGCAGGCTTATACGTAAACTGTTTACCAATACAGTGAACATTCTTTCGACAGAAACTGACAAATGCCCTTCTTCAGCGGGAGGGAGAGAATGACTGTAGAAAAGATTTCATGAAAAATCTACATGAAAGAATGTTGCCTACCATCGCAGGTATCGAACTGCGTCCTCCTGCTCACCAGTCAGACATGCATCCGACTGAACTACTGAGGCCAGCGTATTCATTGAGGTAAAAAAACAACAACATTGGTTAACTATTGTTGTCGGCGGATAAGTAGACAGTGACCTAAAGAGTATACCACCATAGGTAAGTTTGACAGGTTGCATCGTTATCATAATCATACCCATCATTGGCTGGCAAGACAGACTATACGGTTACAATTATCATTACCGAAGCATCGTTATCTTTTGACAACAATGGACAATGCTTATGAACAAAAACATTCGCTGCCGTCACTTTCAACTTATCTTAGGACAACAGTACAGGGGTTTTCTGTAAATGCACAGAGAATGTAAAATTTAATATTAACATTTCAATGTACCGTAATGATCCTAAGTATTGGGACAGATTAGCCTAAGCAAACCAAGATCAGACTTCTCCTGAAGGAGGAGTCTGATCAGGGTCTACACTGTTTGCCATTCCATCTGCACCTTTTGGACTACTTGCTGGATCAAAGAATAAATTTGTTAAGATTTTAGGAGAATAAAAGCAAGTCCTCAAGGTGTCCAAATTTTTTAGGATTTTTACGGTCAGTGTAATTAATTAAGTTCTAACCTATCACATTTTCAGTCTTCTTAAGCTCATCATGGTCTTCTCGATGTTTCTCTATATAGTCATCTGGTACCGCCTCTCCTGTCAGCTTAACGTCAGCGTTGCCATAGATATTATCAGGCATGAACATGAAGGCTTTCCGAGTGTCCAGGAAACGACAAGCCCAGTAAAGTCCCCTCTCTTCCGGATCTGGTTCATACGGATGATCAAAGTATAGATGCGTGCCTTGAGACATAATCACCTAAAATGAGTTCTGAAATTTCAAACCCTGCATGAGAACAATGCGAGCTTGAGTATAAACAAGAGCTGTAGAATGACAGCGTAGCTCGCCTGATTCACACCTTCAAGGTATAAGGCAAAACTATTGAACCATGAAATATAGGTCACACTCACCTACATACATTTTGAGGTCAATCATCAGGTCACATGGAACATATATTCCAGACATTACATTTCAGAATCAAATAGTGTCTGAGTTATGAGGCAAAATCATTGAACCATGAAAATAGGTCACAGTGACCTAGATATATTTCTATGTCAATCATCTGGTCGCATGGAATTGATTATTCAGATATGAAGTTTCTGCATCAAATAGTATTCAAGATATAAGGCAAAGTCACAGATCCATGAAATATAGGTCACATTGACCTACATACATTTCAAGGTCAATCATCTGGTTGCATTGAAGTAATATCCCAGGTATAACATTTCGTTATCAAAATACATGTAGTATTCAAGATAATAAGCAAAATCGCTGAACCATGAAATATAGGTCACACTGACCTAGATATACTCGGAGGTAAATAATCAGGTCACATGTGACTAATAATCCAGGTATGACATTTCTATATTAAATAGTATTCAAGATAATAGGCAAAATCACTGAACCATGAAATATAGGTCACACGGACCTATATATATTTTGAGGTCAATCAGCAGGTCACATGGAAGTAATAATCCAGGTATGACGTTTCTTCATCAAATAGTATTCAAGATAATCGGCAAAATCACTGAACCATGAAATATAGGTCACACTGACCTAGATATATTTTTGGGGTAAATAAACTAAACTAGAACTGTCAGTGAAACTGACTAGGGCCCCGGCAGTGCCATCAGAGGAGTTGGATTTTTTTTCAAAGGGCTATTACTCTTAGAGTATTGTAGCTAGAGTTACGTCGGTTGCCATGTAATTGTGTAATGATATTGTGACCATATATCTTAAGTTTGAAGTTGATGCATTTGACTGTTTGTAAGTTATGAATTAAAAACAAAAGGGTATTACTATATGGCAACTGTCAATAACTTCAGCTTCAGTTTGTAAACATGAAAAATGTTGATGGATAGACGGTGGACAAAATAAAAAAGACACTTTTTTGACCTTTTATCTCTAAGTATGACCTTGACCTTTGAGGTACGGCTGTGGGTCTTGCGCAATGCATTTGACTGTTTGTAAGTTATGAATTAAAAACAAAAGGGTATTACTATATGGCAACTGTCAATAACTTCAGCTTCAGTTTGTAAACATGAAAAATGTTGATGGATAGACGGTGGACACAATAAAAAAGACGCTTTTTTGACCTTTTATCTCTAAGTATGACCTTGACCTTTGAGGTACGGCTGTGGGTCTTGCGTGTGACATTTTGTCACATTATGGTTAACATTTCTGCCAAGTAATATTTAAATCCATCCAGGAATAATAACAAAGTTATTACATGTAATTGGACACAGGACAGACCCTTTTTTGACCTTTAACCTCTAAGTATGACCTTGACCTTTGAGGTACGGACCTGAGTCTTGCGCGCAACACTCCATCACATTATGGTTAACATTTCTGCCAAGTAATATTTAAATCCATCCAGGAATAAGAAAGTTATGGAGGATAAAAAAATTTGTGGACGGACAGACGGATGGACGGACAGACAGACAGACGGACGAACAAAGTGATTATTATAGGGCACCCACACTTTCAGTGGAATAAGAAAGTTATGGAGGATAAAAAAATTTGTGGACAGACAGACGGACAGACAGACAGACGGACAGAGTGATTACTATAGGGCACCCACACTTTCAGTGCTGGACGGACAGACGGACAGACAGACAGACAGACGGACGAACAAAGTGATTATTATAGGGCACCCACACTTTCAGTGGAATAAGAAAGTTATGGAGGATAAAAAAATATGTGGACGGACAGACGGACAGACGGACAGAGTGATTACTATTGGGCACCCACACTTTCAGTGCGGGGCCCTAATTATCAGGTCACATGAATCAATGTCTCATTGTTGCCTGATATATAACCAATTGGGTCTATAACTTGTTAGCATCATGGAAACATATATAACAAATTACAAAGGTGTCCTAGATGTTGACCCCTAGCCCAACCCCCCCCCCCACCCTCCCAGACATGAACCCAGGGGTGTGTTGTCTTGGAATCTCAGAAGACACTCCCAGGTATCCAAGTTGTAAAATATGAATGCTTTCTGATGAGTGTATGTTGAGATATAAGCATTTCAAAAACTTTAACACAGTTTAATAGAGGTGTTCTAGATTTTGATCCCAAACCCCACCCTAGGACATGAACCCAGGGGTCTGTTCTCTTTGAACATCATGAAATATAGGTCAGGTACTTAAGTTCCAAATATTAGTGCTCTGTGATGAATGACTGTTGAGATATAAGCATTTGAAAAACTAACGTAGTGTGACAGGAATGCACATGCACACGCACACGCGCACAACCGTGGTGACAACAATAGCTCTCCGTACCTCGTACAGGCGAGCTAAAAACCCTTTACAAGGTTATTGCCTGAATACAAGCTCTTAACAAATTTACCAGAGATATTCCACTAATTCATATCGTATAAACTTGCATGAGCAAAAGAAGTTTTGCCAGAATTAATAAACTTATTTTGCAAGTACCTGTAGCAGGTGGTCGCTAACGGAGCTGGAGGACTCTCCTTGGCAAGAAAAAGTGTCATTGCAGTAGTGGCAATTGAGGTATAACGTCCCAGTCAACACTGTAAAGGTCATTTTGGAGACATTGCTTCCAATTTTGTGGGATTTTTACCCAACATTGAGGTGAAATGACATCTCAAGCCCTGTTGCCCAATGAAACCAATAGGGTTTATTAGCATGGAGGGTCCGCCTCGCACCGCGGTTCCTGGACAGGCTTAGATCCTCTAAGCGGTTTACCAGTACTAGTGTGCGGGCCGGATTCAGCTCTGCGTGGAAGCATCATGCAGCCCATATATTTCTTCAAGCCCCTATAGGCAGGGGCAGGTCATAGCAGTAAGAGCCCTCTCTGCTACACCACAACCTCATTATAGCATGGAAATGACCATTTATGGTCATTTTTCTATATAATCTATACATTTTGAGGATCCATCTTGGAATCGTGTTATATCCAACACTGTGTTAGATAAACCTTTAGTTTGTTTGTTTTTTCTAATTGTAGTGAAAATAAGGCTTGACATTTCATGTGAACTGTCTGTCCAGCAGACAATTCCCATGAAATGTAAACCTTATTTTTGATGTACATGAAATGTCAAGCCTTATTTTTTATTCACGTGAAATATCAGGCCTTACTTTTGATTCACATGAAATGTCAAGCCTTGTTTTTTTTTCTGAAAAGAAAAATAAAAAAAATATAGTTAATGACTGGTTATTTTTTTTTTTTTTTTTTTTTTGGTTTGGGTTTTACGGCCCTTTCAAGATTATTTCACTCATATCGAGCCGATCGTTAACCAGAGGTGGTCGAAAACCGGAGTACCCGGAGAAAAACCACCTGACCTTCCGTTGCAGAACTTGGCGTCTCACATGTGGCCCGAGCAAGGCTCGAACCTACGGCGGTGAGAGACCTAATGACTAAGAGTCAGGGCTCTTATCCACTAGGCCACGGAGGCCCGTGACTGGTTATTATCCAGGTCCATAACTAAGGGATAATTCACCTTATTTTTCCATATAAACTTATGTTGTGGGTATTCATTTGAACTGTTCAAATGAATACCCACAACTTAAGTTTTTTTACCAGTTACCACCTATATTAATTGCATTGTAACACCTTGACCTGATAAAGATAAATTGCTATCTCAAGTCAAGTGAGCTTTATCAGGCAAGCCTCGCGATTCTACAAACGTTCTCAAAGCCTTGCCTGATAAACTTGATGTCAAAAGACACTAACATGGTCTTCTCTATATAGAGTACTGACAAAAACTATCCTTTAATCATCGGCAACATAACTGTTTCTATGGACGAGATAAAAACTGTCTATATCAAAGGCAGAGCTGGAAAATAGTCCAAAATTTCACTTGTTCTGCATGACCAAGAGCATACAGATTTTTGTTAATTACCTTGGGACTAGAGAAATTCTTTACTCGTCTTACAAAATGTTTACTCGTTATGGCGAGCGGACGAGTGGAATTTTGCCGCCCTGAAAGGCCTTTCCACATTGTTAGGCAAATTATTTTTAGTCTGTGGATTCAAGTAGTGAAGTTGCAAGACTTTAGTCGTCGCTCGATCACCCTTCTCATCCACCATCTATTGAGTGGTTTTTAGAAGTATAGTAGCTATTGCTTTTAGGATATGCCTCAGAATTACTGAAATCTTCCGCGCAAAATGTAGTTCCTGCCTACTCAAAGATTCATTGATAAATATAGTATATTCTGTTTAATATCAACACAGCTGTGTTATGTACAATCCCAGTATGAATGACCCGGTAGTCTGATTAAATGGAGCAGCTCATAATTGCTTTATAAACATGTGATCCAGCATCATTCTATCTCAATTTAAAAGACAAGCCTATGTAATTAACATCACATGAACAAGTGCGTGAAATGAACACCTCCATAAACCCCACTTTAAGTAGAGAAAACTGGGGATTATGGGGTATACATTATTTTTCTTATTTCTGTTCCAAGACATAGGTTGTGGGTACTCTTTAGAACCGCCTCAATGAGGCAGTCCTAACAAGCACCCAAAACCTATGTTTGCAGTTTAAATCGGAAAAATATCAGATTTTTTTCGGAAAAGTAGCCATTTTGGAGATCTGAAAAAATGCACTACTTCGCACGGGTGTGTTATCGTAATGACACCCCCATGTACCCACCTTCTTTCAAAGAAAAATGGGGTTTGCAGGGCATACTTTATTTCTTCTTATTTCCTTTCCAAAACAAGGATTGTGGATACTTGTTAGAACCTCTTCATTGACGCAGTTCTAATGAGCACCTACAATCAATATTTGAAGCAGATATAAAAATCTCAGTGTTTGAGCTGTAAAAGAATGCATCTACTCGTACGTTAGAAGCAGAAATAAGTGTAACAGTCCAGAATCATTCCTGCAACTGTTTTATCAGACAGATATCTTAGACGAAAATCAGATTTCAAATGTTATATGTTAAGTGCTATAGTGGTGTTTCTTCACATACAAATGTTGGACACTGGCAGATAGTGTAGATCCAGATCAGATACCCTGTAATCCACAGACTTTGAGGCTTCTCAAGCCTTTTATTGGATATTTTGATTATAAAGTATAGTAAAATTCCGCTATTAACCCTTATCCTGCTGAATATTCAATTTAGCCACACCCATTTCTGACTTTGAACCAATCAGATTAATTGATGTAATTTATTCCTACAAATTCATAAACTGAAGGTCAAACAGTGTAGATCCTGATCAGATGGCTTCTTCAGAAGCCATCTGATCTGGATCTTCACTGTTTGCAAAGATAGGGGTTGTCGTGTACAGCAAGATAAGGGATAAGATCACCTAAAATTAAGACCAATTCTGCTTTAAACAGCTTTTTTGGAATGGTGCAGCAATTCTTTCTTTGTGTTTCCTGTGCAGTGTCCCCTGGTCAGGGACCACCTTAGGGACTGTTCAAAAGTGGTCTTAAAGACCACTTTTCAGCAGTCCTAAAGGTGGTCTTAATATAGGAATTTTAATGTATGTCAAATAAAATAAAAATATTATCTTCAGTCAAAAACAGATGTCCAGAATAACAACACCACAACCTCATTATAACACGGTTCACTATAACACGATTTTGGATATAAGGCGGTTTAAAGATGGATCCCAAAAATGTATTGATTATATAGAAAAATGACCATAAATGGTCATTTTTCTATTTAATCTATATATTTTTATCTGGATATAATACAGTCGTTTTACTAACACGGTTTCTGCTTTGGACCCCAACAATAATGTTATAAAGAGGCTGGGGCATACCTACCTTATACCCAGCATTAGCAAGCTTGTATGCACATCCTGAAAGCCCCGACTCCCAGACGTTCTGCCAAGCGTAGACTAGAACTTCTTTATTCTTGAACTTTGACCTCCGAACTGGCTTCAAACTGATCTCATCAGTTATCACTCCATCTTGCCATGCTCCGAGATTTAAATCTTTCTCGGCAACAATGTTGGCTACCCGCGTTACGAAATACTCCATTAAATGGTCTGCAGATTTCACTTCCTCGGAGTCTATCAAAGCCATACATGCCGGTGACCCTTCCCATGATTCATAGGGAACTTCATCACCACCAAAATGGAATGTTTTCAATGGACTAATGTCTTCATGCATCTTTTTCACCTCCTCGACAATCTTTTTCACGAATGTGTAAGTAGATTCCATTCCAGGATTCATTGAATTATCACAAAACATCTGCACGGACCGTCCCAAACTCATGTCATCGAGATCTATCAACATGTATTCCTCTGCTTTCTTCTTCTGTCTTAAGTCCATGTAATTTTGGTATCGAGACTTCATTGCCTGTACAGCGGCATGACTATGGCCTGGCATGTCCACCTCTGGAATGACTTCTATATGACGAGCTTTGGCGAACCTCAGTATTTCTCGGTAATCCTCGACACTGTAGTATCCGCTCCCTGAAGAATTAAAGTCTGGTCCTGAACCCAGCAAAGGAAGTAAACATTTTATATCGGTGTTGTTGACATGGCCTCTTTTAGCACCAACCTGAAAGACAACAGTACATGTGTAAGCCCCAACAGGAGAAACCCTGTGTGCAGGAGCCCATTTTTCAAAACCAACAATGTCGTAAGTTAATGTATGGTTGAAACTCTGAGGCCAATTATTCAAAGCATTGTAAGCTTAACAAGCTCGTTAGTGGTCATATTGTTAACTGTCCTAGCAAGTACAACATCTAAAATTTTGTTATTTTTCTTGAAAAAATATTAGCATATTTGCCATAATAAATGATCAAAATTTTAACAATACATTAACTAACAATGTCGTTAGTTTTGAACAACTGGCCCCTGATCATTTACTATGGCAAATATACTAATATTTTTGCTGAAAGAATGAGAGCAGCTTTTGCACCTGCAAAAGCTGCTCTCATTTTTCAGCAAAAATAACACAATATTAGGTATTGTACTTGATAGAACAGTTAACCACTAACAAACTTGTTAAGCTACCAATGCTTTGAACATCTGGGTCCTGTTGTTCAAAATAGAAGTAAAACAAAGATCAGGAATCGATACAATTAACATACTCCACCCATCAAAGACACCAAAGGGAAAGAAACACAAACATGAAGTGACCAGACCATAATGGAAACCTAAACAAAGATGGCCACAAGCCTAAGGACAGTTACTTTCCCACAAAATGGCCAAATGGCCAACCAAAATAAAAAGACACAAGTGATACACACAGTAAGTATCAAACAACAACATAAATAAACCGCCACAGAAGAACCGCCTTGGAATGGTCAGTGGAAAGAATTCCACTTGGGGGCCTCGTTTGCTTAATAAGTTCGTTAGTGGTCATATTGTTAATTGTTCAAGCAAGTGCAATATATAGAAATTTGTTATTTTTGCTGAAAACATTTGAGCAGCTTTCGCATTTGGTTTGTAGGTATAGGGACACCTAGTGGGGCACTTTCCTCAAGGTTAGACAAGAATGAGGGAACCATTAGGGCTGGCTAATCGGAGCTGAAAAGATAATCGATTATCAGTCCCGTCAATGCGATCGATAATCGATTAGTAATCGCTAATGTTTTTGTCATAATTTTACCTGTCTGGCTTTCTTCTGAGCATGTATCGTACCATTTGTTGCACTTTAACATATGTATATTTGAACAGGCAGGCCTGAGCAAACAGTGTAGACCCAGATGAGACGCCGCAGAATGCGGCGTCTCATCAGGGTCTGCACTGTTTGCCACTCATCCAGCTATTTTAGGCATAACTTTGGGTAGTAAATTGTACCTATCAAGTAATCGATTAAAAGCAAATCAGAAATGATAATCATTTTCGTTGAATTTATTGATCGATTATACGATTAATCGTGTCACCCTTAGGAACCATACAATCATGTATCACATGATATAATTCAAGTTCAAAGTAAATGCCTGGAACTAGAATACATATATATATACACATAAAACTTAATTTTTTAAGATTTAAAAAATTGATAACCTTAATTTCTCCCTAATTTTCATTTTTTTTTAACCAAAACGTAGGGTTTTATGACTGAAATAGGGCAGATGGCAGCTTAAGAAGGACGGCTGGATGGCAGGAGAGGGCAATAGGGGCCTGGAGCACTACTACACATCCATATAATTTATACATGTACATAATGTCCCCGAAATGGGACACTGGCAAAACAGTGCAGACCCATATGAGGGCTGTTTGAACAACTTACAACAAATCTGATACTCTTTAAATTGGAAATGGATTTGTTAATCCTAATCCTACTGTTCATGACAACCTCTACCTTTCCAAACAGTGTAAATCCAGATCAAATGGTTTCTGTCAGAAGCCATCAGATAAGGATCTAATCTGTTTGTCGTGCAGTTTGTGAACTGAATGACATTATAACAAGTACTTTGATTGGTTGCTAGTCAGAAATGGGTGTGGCTCAATTAATATATTCAGCAGGACAAGGTTTAACATCTACGAATGGAGAGAGAGCTTTGTTATTGCTTCTGTTTCTATACTACCATTCATTTTCCTCTTTCTTGTCTGTCCCTTTGGCCCCCGCCCATGGGGGCTTGAAGAAATAGATGGGCTGGACGATGCTTCCACGCAGAGCTGAAGCCGGCAACACATGAGTACTGGCTAACCGCTTAGAGGGTCTAAGCCTGCCCAGGCAAAGCGGTGCAAGTCGACAGGGCTTGAGGTGTCATTTCATCTCAATGTCGGGTAAATGTCCCACAAAAATTGGAAGCAACATCTCCAAAATGACCTATACAGTGTTGACGGGGACTTTAAACCTCAAATCAAACAAAAGCATATCTCCTCTACTATCTCTTCTACATGTATCTCTATTCTCTCTCTCTCTGGGAGACGACACAAAATGACCCACAGGGGTTGACATGCTGTTACACCCAAAACAATCAATCAATCATAAGTGGGAGGTATCCATATATTATTTTTCTTATTTCATCATGAAAGCATATGTTGTGGGTACTCATTAGAAGCGCCTCGCTGAGGCGCTTCAAATGAGTACCAACAACATATGTTTTCATGCAGAAATAAGAAAAAATATCAGTATTTTTCCGACGAAAAAAAGCGCCTTATCTGGAGCTATGTTACCTCTGTGAGCTCTGGCAGACCTGGAATTTCTAATGCAGAAATATAGTAAATACATGGTTAGTGTCTTTAATAATAAAATATAATTGGTGAGCCTTAGACAATTTTATAGGGACGAGCTTTAGCGAGCCCCTATAAAATTGTCGCGGCGAACCGATTATATTTTATTATTAAAGACACCAATCATGTATTTAGTTTACACCGCAATTAAAAAATCAAGGAGTTTTGCAATAATTTAGCAATTTTAAGCAAAAAAGACAGCAGACAGTGTGGCATGTTAAACGACATTCAGTGCCATGGCGCGCACACGTAGTATAACGTGACGTCAACGAGTGCAAAGTTTCTGACGTCACCACGACACAAAGACGCAGGAAACAACATGGACCCTCGAATAAAAGTTTCTCAGCGCTTTACATTCTGTAAAAAAATCTGCAAATAAGTAGTTTATTTTAGCTTTAGAAATTATTTGTCAGAGGTTGAGACTCAATTGCAGTAGCAGTGCGCAGTTATTCCAACGGACCATTCAAACCAGGAAAGGCCGAGAAGGTAAGAATCTAGCTGAAATTTCTGAAAATGTGTTCAAATAAATATTGCCAAGATTTTAGCTTGCAGTTTCGTTGTTTTCCCATGTATCAAAGGTTGCATGTTATTGTTTAATACACTTGTTAATTAGTGACCTGAAAAGTAGGTCCGGTCTATTAACGGTCACTAGACTTTTTATAGGTCAGTAGAAGGTATTATACATGTAGGTCACTACCGATTATAGCGTGCAGTTATTCGGCCCCCTTTATTAGGTTACTAGAATGCCTGATTGCGGTATAAAAGAAAAATATCAGTACTTTTTGGATGAAAAACACGCCTTATCTTGAGCTATGTAAAAATACCTCTGTGAGCTCCGGCAGACCTGGAATTTCCAATCTCCAACCTTCATCATCTGTCAAATGGAAATGGAATTTATTCATCTTGTACATCGCCATCACATCCAGCAGCTTTAGAATCTGCTCTTTACTGTGAAAGTTTCTCGACACATCCATGTGCATCCCACGATAGTGATACCTCGGAGCATCTTCTATTGTGCAAGCTTTCACCTTGTGAGAGTTCGTCAGTGATATGAGTGTTTGAATGCCGTAAAACACACCAGCTTTGTCCAAACCCGTAATAGTTATATTGCCCTCAGAGGGAATGCTGAGCCGGTAAGCCTCACTTGCAACAGCTTTGTCATTAGAAAGTTTAATGCTGACTGTGTCTATTTTGAGAATAATGCTGCTTTGGCTTGGGATGTCTTTTGAGCTACTGGTCTTCAGGTTTAATTTCTCTGAAATTTAGGAAGACATCAGTTTTATTTCAGTAATTGTTGTGTTGAATAGCTACATACAGTTCAGATGTCTTCTGAAGAATTTCAAGATGGCCTCCTTGTGCACGGCCCCCTTCCATCGGGGCTTCAAGAAATAGATGGGCTACATGATGCTGCCACGCAGAGCTGAAATCGACCGCACACCAGTATTGGTAAACTGCTTAGAGGACCTAAGTTTGCCCAGGCAAAGCGGTGCGAGTCGGACCGGTCATGCTTATAAACCCTATTGGTTTCATTGGATGACAGGGCTTGAGATGTCATTTCATCTCAGTGTCGGGTAAAGGTCCCACAAAATTGGAAGCAACGTCTCCAGAATGGCCTAAACAGTGCTGATGGGGACGTTAAACCTCAAATCAAACAAACAAACAAAAGCCTCCTTGCGCAGCCATCTTGGATATTGGAACGGAACAATTTTAGCAAGTCTGAATTGCCATTTCGCCCAGATGCCTTCCATGAAGTTTCAACTTGATCCAACCTCCGGTTCAGCAAGAGATGTTGTTTGAAAAATTTCAAGATGGCCACCATGGCGGCTATCTAGGATATCGGAATGAAATGATTTTAGCAAATCTGAATCTCCATGTAGCCCCAATGCCTGCCGTCAAGTTTCAGTTTGATCAGACCTCTGGTCTGGGAGGAGATGTCATTTGAACAATTTGAAGATGGCAGGCATGACAAGGGCTGGCTAATTGGAGCTGAAAAGATAATCGATTATCAGTCATGTCATTGCGATCGATAATCGATTAGTAATCGCTAAGTTTTTTTTTGTCATTATTTTACCTCTCTGGCTTTCCGTCTGAGCACGACTCTTACCATATGTTTAACTTTAACATATGTATATTTGAACAGACAAGCCTGATGCATAATGCAGCGTCTCATCAGGGTCTACACTGTTTGCCACTCATCCAGCTATTTTAGGCATAACATTGGGTAGTAAATTGTACCTATCAAGTAATCGATTAAAAGCAAATCAGAAATGATAATCATTTTTGTGGAATTTATCGATCGATTAATCGATTATACGATTAATCGTGTCAGCCTTAGGCATGACGGCCATCTTAGATATTGGAATAGAACATTTTTAGCAAATCTGAATATCCTTGTCATCATGATGCCTCCCATCCAGTTTCAGCTCAATAGGACCTTTGGTTCGGGAGGAGATGTCCTTTGAAGAATTTCAAGATGGCCGCTTGGATATTGGAATGGAATGATTTTAACAAATCTGAATCTCCATGTCATCCCGATGCCTCCCATCAAGTTTCAGCTCAATTCGATTTTAAGTTTGGGAGATGTCGTTTGCAGATCAAAAGATGGCTACCATGCCAGCCATCTTGGATATCTGAATGGCAGGACATGAGCAAATCTGAATCTCCATGTCACTGATGCCTTCCATCATGTTTCAGCTCAATTCGACCTTTGGATAGGGAGATGTCGTTTGAAGAACTTCAAGATGGCCACTATGGTGGCCATCTTGGATAGCGGAACAGAACCATGTTAGCAAACTTGAATCTCCATATCAACAACTATGCCTCTCATTAAGTTTCAGTTCAATTCAACCTTTGGTTCGGGAGGAGATGTCGTCCCAAGAATTTCAAGACGGCCGCCATGATGACCATCTGGGAAATCAGAACGGGACCATTCTAGCAAATCCCAATTTCCATTGCATGCCGATGTCTCCCATCAAGTTTCAGCTCAACTAGACCTTTGGTTCAGGAGAAGATGTCATTTGAAAAATTTAAAGATGGCGACCATCTTGCATACCGGAACTGAACAATTTCACCAAATTTGAATCTCCATGTCACTCCAATGCCTCCCATCAAGTTTCATCTCAATTCCACCCCTGGTTCAGGGGGAAAGTCGTTTGAAGGATTTCAAGATGGCCGCCATGGCTGATCTTGGATATCAGAACGGTACAATTTTAGCAAATCTGAATTTCTGTGTCACCCAGATGCCTCCCATCAAGTTTCAGCTCAATTCAACCTTTGCTTCGGGAGGGGATGTCGTTTGAAGAATTACAGGATGGCTGCCATGATGGCCGATCTTGGATATCAGAATGGAAGGATTTTAGCAAATCGGAATCTCCATGTCAATCCGATGCCTCCCATCAAGTTTCAGCTCAATTCGACCTTTTTGCTTGAGGAGATGTCGTTTGAAGAATTTAAAGCTGGCGGCCATGTTGGAAATCCGAACAGAACCATTTTAGCAAATCTCAATCTCCCTGTCACCCGGATGCCTCGCTCCTGCTATCAGGTTAATCGGACTTCCAGGGCCACATGGAAGATTAGTACTAGTATTAAATGAGCCCCGCCAAGCGAATTTGTGTCTTCGAGCATTCCCTCATGACAAATTTTAACTGCGCATGCCAGCCATTCAGAGGGGCAATGGATATGGCTTTCTGTCTGAAGGTTTCTCTCGATTCACTGCATGTATGAGCGAGCAGGGAAGGTTCAGGCGAGCCTGGGCGGATGCGCAGGCTCGCCTGAACCTTCGCTGCTCGCATAGGCGATAAGTACCAAAATCGCTTGACGCGGCCCAAATGTGTTGCCCTCTATAAATAAGGTTGATTATTATTATCATTAGTCATTATAGTTCAGGAGATGTCGAAAATGTGAAAAGTTACGGATGTACGACGGACGGACGACAGACAAAAGACCACAGGCCACGGCATAAGCTTACCTGGAGCTTCCTCCAGGTGAGCTAATAATGAGGATAGACTAAATGTCCAATAAAATAGGATTCCAGGCCAACACTTCTCTATAAATGGCAGCATTTGTTTAACTCTTATCATGCTGTACAAGACAACCCCTATCACTGGAAACAGTGAAGATCCAGATCAGATGGCTTCTGAAGAAGCCATCTGATCAGGATCTACACTGTCATTCAATTTATGAATTTGTAGGAATAAATTACATCAAAAAATCTGATTGGTTCGAAGTCAGAAATGGGCGTGGCTAAACTGAATATTCAGCAAGAGAAGGGTTAAAATTTGAGATTCTGGGTTCCAAAATTATTACATGTACCGTATTCCTCCCATTTAGCGCCCATGCTCCTATAAGCGCCCCCTCACTGTTTTTCAAAGAACAAAATAATAAGCTCCCCTTCTGCAGTCTGAGGAAAAAGTATATTGGCTTACCTGAAGTAAAGATTTCAGCCTTTCAATCATCGCCGTATCTGCTATAAATCGTATCATGCAAGGTATTTCTAAACCCCCTGCTATCACAGTGTCTGTGCTGATCACTTGGTACTTTACATGTCATGATTCCACCATATTCTAATGGAAAACTACTGCAAGTAATTGGTTTTAAACTTTCTGCTCTGGTAAGCTTTTTGTCTCTAATAAGCACCACCCTCCCCTTTTTCTATTTTTTTAAGCGCCAGGGGCCGGGCCCTAAATGGGAGGAATACGGTATTTGAAAGTTCCTGAGCAATTTAACACCAGGGCCCTGTTATTAGTGTAATGAGCTCGTTAGTGGTCAAAATGTTAAATTATCTTTACAAACAAACAAACATCAAAGCTCTAGATACACAGTACATAATAAAGATAATTAACCCTTTTTGTACCAAATGGAACCTTCCTCCTTACATAATATATTGCAGGAGTCCATTTCGAAATTTAGGGGTGACAGGTTGTGTTTTCTTCAAAATTGATTTGGAAAATGGCTGAACTTTTTGCAAACAGTGTAGGTCCTGATCAGACGCCGCGTTCTGCGGTGTCTGATCTGGGCCTGCACTGTTTGCCAAGGTACCCGTTTTGGGTTTTCCAGTCTGAAATAGGTTAAGAATGTTTTCTTATTTGTTCATACGAACAGATGTGTATGGGTATTTATTAGAATCGCCTCATTGAGGCAATGCTAACAAGTACGCACAACATATTTTCTGACAAGAAATAGGGAAAATTATCCCCATTATTCCTCCTTTAACCCTTGTCCTGCTGAATATTTTAATCTGTCACACCCACTACCGATTATCAACCAATCAGATCACTTGATGCAAATTATTGCAACAAATTTAAATTCTGAATGACAAGCAATGTAGATCCTGATCAGATGGCTTCAAATTATTGCAACAAATTCAAATTCTCAAGAAGCCATCTGATCTGGATCTACATTGTTTGAAAGATAAGTCACATCCAGCCCAGCAGGACAAGGGTTAAGGTCCAGACCTAAGTTGCCAGTAAATTTGAATATGCGTTAAAAATAACTCTAACTACCCCACCCATTTTTTCCTAGCATGAGTCCCTAAAATTCAAACTTTTTGGGTCAGCTGTTTGTCAATTGGCTCAGCTACTAAGCACAGAAGCACTTCAGTGCTGATGTCCATGTGACTATCACTGGCGCCCCTGCCCATCAGGGCTTGAAGAAATAGATGGGCTGCATGATGCTTTCATGCAGAGCTGAAACAAACAGTAGATGAGTACTGGTAAACGACATATAGGATCTAAGCCCACACAGGCAAAGCAGTGCGAGTCGGACCATCGATGCTTATAAACCTTATTAGTTTCACTGGGTGACAGGGCTTGTAATGTCATTTCATCTTAATGTCAGGCCCACAAAATTGGAAGCAACATCTCCAAAATGACCTATACAGTGTTGATGGAGATGTTAAACCTCAAATCAAACAAACAAGTTTACAGATCTAAACCGTTTGCTTAAAGTAAGGGTGAACCAAAACAGCCCAAATAACCTTTCAGAACCACTTTCACAGTTCAGAAAGACTTGACTCAGTGCTTTGATTTAGCTGCCCTTACACGTACATGGATCGATTACCTGCTAAGTAAAGTGCCTCATTTTTAAGTTCCTCCTCTCCAAAAATAACCCAGTCCTTTATATCTACGGTCTCCTCCTTCAAATCTACATGAACTGGCGTCGGTATCACAGGCTTAAATGACTTTACCTCCCCACATTTATTCCGGTCAAACCTCTCCTGCAAGTTGTATGGATTATAATGATCATATCTCCGAGCCCCTGAGTCCATTACGTAATCAAACCTTTTCCACTTCTCGGGCGTGTCGAATGGCTGAACGAATTTCATTTCTTCACCAACAGTGCTTTTGATTAAACCCGGTTTCAGTTTTGGATATAAAAGGTACCAGTTCGGCATAAGGTCACTTCGGGCCACGGAAAAATATTGAGCCTTGAATTTAATCTCCAATGAATCTCCCTTATTCAGTGTCTTGAAAGTTTTCAAGGGACTGATCTTAAATAGACATCCATTGATATGCACCAGTTTAATTCCGTATTTTTCCATTTCATAAGCATCACGTCCCGGCAAAGAATTTGGCTCTAACATACGTATGTGACAGAAATAGATTCCCCATTTGTCATACTTCAATGGGTGCTTGCTGTTGTTTATAAGAGTAATACTGGCCCGATAGATTTTCTTCCCATCTTTAAGGTTATCTAGTACTTCGTATTTGACATCTAAAGTATTGGAAAGATCATCTAAGATTTCCTGATTCATTTCCATTCTGCTGTGTGTTCCTGGATTCTGTCAGGTTGTTAAGCATTCTGAAATATACACCACAACCTCGTCATTACACTATTCTTGAGGTCCAAAGCAGAAATTTGGTCAGTAAAACGATAGTTCTTATCCAAACAAAAATATATATTACCCCGCCCATAGGCACAGTATGGGAGCGGAAGTGAACGGCCATTTGCGATTGAACATCGCTTGCGATTTGTACAGTGGACGATCAGTCACTTGCGATATGACATTATCACGTGGTATATCAAATATGTAAACACAGAAGCCATTAGCGTGAGGTTTTGGCCATTGCTTTTATTT
The DNA here is from genome assembly GCA_963580285.1 of Lucinisca nassula. Lineage (NCBI taxonomy): Eukaryota > Metazoa > Mollusca > Bivalvia > Lucinida > Lucinidae > Lucinisca > Lucinisca nassula. The sequence continues at coordinate 28,625,624 of OY757016.1, read as the reverse complement.
GTGTAAGTTGTCAATATATGTGTCACTTTATTGATAATGATTTCGTTGGTGTCATTGATCCTAACGGTGGAATTAACGATGGTGATCAGTTGACATGTTGTTCGCTGTTGCTGGCACACGTTACTAAAAAGTGGATTAAATGACGGATAAATATTTAGAGGCAACTTTTTTAGTTTTCCTGACATCTTTAATAAACTATAAAGCCTACTGACCAAAAGGATGTATACGCTGAAGTAAAATGCGGCAGCTAAATCTTAACTTTTATTCCCATCACTTTGGATCAACTGAACGGTCACTTGACATTGGATTGAACGGTCACTTGCGATCTGTAATCATTTGAGTTGAACAGTCACTTGCGATGGTGATTTCACACTTGACATGTTTTTTGTGATACTGGATCATTCTAAGAAGTTTGATCAGATATTGACATCAAATAACCAAAAGACTTCCTTCTTATACGATTGGGACACTACTACTGTTTCATCAGCATGGTGTGGAACTCTTTTCACTTCCGAGTTATAAAGTGAAGACACGCGCTTTATATGATTAGAGGTGCGACGTCCAAGTCAACACTATTCAGGTAATTTGTCGGACGTTGAGCACTTCCAATGCTGTGGCTTTTAACCGACACTGAGATGAAATGACATCTCAGTCCATACCGCACAAACAAACCAATAGGGTTTATATGCATAGACGGACCGACTAGCACCACTTTGTCTGGGCAGTCGACGACCTTCTAAGCGGTTTATCATTACTCATGTGCGATCGGTTTCACATCAGCTTGGAAGCACAATGCATCCCAGTCTATTTCTCCAAGTCTCGATGGACAGAGCCTAAAGACACGTTTGCATATTTACTATGACTCTTTCAGTAACATTAAATTATGTCTCCCCCGAATTTTTTTTTTCGGAGAGACATATTGTTTTTCCCCCGGGCGTCTGTCTGTCCGTCTGTCCGTCTGTCACAAATTCGTGTCCGCTCTATAACTTAAAAACCGTTCGAGCTATCTTCACGAAACTTAGTATAAATATAAATCAGCATTAGACGACGTGCAGTGCCCAAGAACTATAACTCTCGCATTGTTACTTTTTGAATTATCTCCCTTGGAAGTTTGTTGGTATGTATATATGTATGGGCAAATTGTGTCGGGTCAATGACTTCTTTATTTTCAGATGGTTTTTAAAATTACTAGGCAGAAATATTAACAACCATAAGACGATGTGTGTTGCGCATGAGGCTGGTCGGTACCGCAAAGGTCAAGGTCATACTTAGAGGTCAAAGGTAAAAAAAGGGGCCTTTTTTCGTATTTGGTCAATCACTTTCTTATTTTGAGATGGATTTTAAAATTACTTGGCAGAAATATTAACAACCATGAGACGATGTGTGGTGCGCATAAGGCAGGTCGGTACCTCAAAGGTCAAGGTCATACTTAGAGGTCAAAGGTAAAAAAAGGGGCATTTTTTCGTGTTTGGTCAATAACTTTCTTATTTTGAGATGGATTTTGAAATTACTCGGCAGAAATGTTAAATAATATAAGACGATATGTTGCGTGCATGAGGCTGGTCGGTACCTCAAAGGTCAAGGTCATACTTAGAGGTCAAAGGTAAAAAAAGGGGCTTTTTTCCGGGTTTTGTCAATAACTTGCTTATTTGTAGATAGAATTTGAAGTTACTTGGCAGAAATGTTAACTTTCATGAGACGATGTGTTGCATGCATGATTCAGTTTGGTACCTCAAATGTCAAGGTTTCACATAGAGGTCAAAGTAAAAAAAGGGCCTTTTTTCGTGTTTGGTCAATAACTTTCTTGTTTTTAGATGGATTTTGAAATTGCTTGGCAGAAATGTTAACCATCATGAGATGATGTGTTGCACGCATGACCAAGTTTGGTACCGGAACGGTCAAGGTCATACATAGAGGTTAAAGGTAAAAAAGGGCCTTTTTTGTGTTCTGTCAATAACTTTCTTATTTTTAGATGGATTTTGAAATTACTTGCCAGAAATGTTTACCACCATGAGACGATGTGTTGCGTGCATGACCCAAGTTGGTACCTCAAATGTCAAGGTCGTACTAAGAGGTCAAAGGACAAAAAGGGGCCTTTTTAGTGTTCCGTCAATAACTTTCTTATTCCTGGATAGATTGTGAAAATACTTGGCAGAAATGTTAACCATCATGAGACGATGTGGTGCACGCTAGACCCAGGTCGGTATCTCCAAGATCAAGGTCATACTAAGAGGTCAGAGGTAAAAAAAAGTTGTTGTTTTTTTGTGTCCCGTCAATAACTTTTTTTATTTCTGGATGGACTTTATAAAGTTACCATGCAGAAATGTTCACCGTCATTAGACCATGAGTCATGTGCAAGACCAAGGTCCATAAACCTCCAATGTCAAGGTCATACCTAGAGGTCAAAGTTAAAAAAAGGGACAGTCAACTAGAGCTGTCAGTGAAACTGACTAGGGCCCCGGCAGCGCTATCAGAGGAGTAGGAAAATGTTGATGTTAAAAAAGACGTTTTTTTTTTCCTTTCACCTCTAAGTATGACCTTGACCTTTGAGGTACGGACCTGGGTCTTGCGCGTGACACACTGTCACATTATGGTTAATATTTCTGCTAAGTAATATTTAAATCCATCCAGGTATAAGAAAGTTATAGATTGGACACAATAAAAAAGACGCTTTTTTGACCTTTTATCTCTAAGTATGACCTTGACCTTTGAGGTACGGCTGTGGGTCTTGCGTGTGACACTTCGTCACATTATGGTTAACATTTCTGCCAAGTAATATTTAAATCCATCCAGGAATAATAACAAAGTTATTAATTGGACACAGGAAAGACCCTTTTTTGACCTTTAACCTCTAAGTATGACCTTGACCTTTGAGGTACGGACCTGGGTCTTGCGCGTGACACACTGTCACATTATGGTTAATATTTCTGCTAAGTAATATTTAAATCCATCCAGGTATAAGAAAGTTATAGATTGGACACAATAAAAAAGACGCTTTTTTGACCTTTTATCTCTAAGTATGACCTTGACCTTTGAGGTACGGCTGTGGGTCTTGCGTGTGACACTTCGTCACATTATGGTTAACATTTCTGCCAAGTAATATTTAAATCCATCCAGGAATAATAACAAAGTTATTAATTGGACACAGGAAAGACCCTTTTTTGACCTTTAACCTCTAAGTATGACCTTGACCTTTGAGGTACGGACCTGAGTCTTGCGTGCAACACTCCATCACATTATGGTTAACATTTCTGCCAAGTAATATTTAAATCCATCCAGGAATAAGAAAGTTATGGAGGATAAAAAAATTTGTGGACGGACAGACGGACAGACAGACAGACAGACAGACAGACGGACGGACAGAGTGATGCCAAGTAATATTTAAATCCATCCAGGAATAATAAAAAGTTATGGAGGATAAAAAAATTTGTGGACGGACAGACGGACAGACGGACGGACAGACAGACAGACGGACGGACAGAGTGATTACTATAGGGCACCCACACTTTCAGTGCGGGGCCCTAATAACTTCCTTATTATTTGATGGATTATGAAATTACTTGGCAGAAATGTTAACCATCATGAGACGATGTGTTGTACCTCAAAGGTCAAGGCCATACTTAGAGGTCAAAGGTAAAAAAGGGCTTTTTTGTGTATGGCCAATAACTTTTTTCTTTTTCTATGAACATTTTTAAAGTTACTTTACAGAAATGTTTATCTTCATTAGATGATGTGTTGCACACAAGACCCAGCTCAATACCTCCAATGTCAAGGTTATACTTAGAGGTCAAAAACGGGGGAGACATCTGTGTTTTTGTAGAAAAACAAATTCTAGTTACTTTTAATATAACTCACAAAGCATTTAATTAATCCCCCGCTGCGAAGCGGAGATTATAGGAATGGCCTTCGTCTGTCCGTCCGTCTGTCCGTCTGTCTTTCCGTCCGTCTGTCTGTCCGTAACACTTTCTTGTCCACTCCATATCTCCTGAACCCTTTGATAGATTTCCATGACACTTTGGTCAGTTATTCGTCTCAGTGAGCTGGTGTGCAGAACCCATAAATAAACCATGCAGACTCAAGGTCAAGGTCACGGTTGAAGGTCACGAGTTTGAAACTTGGAATTTTTTGTCCGTTCCATATCTCCTTTACCCTTGGAAGGATTTTCATTAAACTTTGGTCAAATATTCTTCTCAGTGAGCTGATGTGCAGAACCCATGTCCTTCCTTCCGTCCGTCCGTCCGTGTGTTTGTCCGTAACACATGTCCGCTCCGGAATTTTTTGTCTGCTCCGTATCTCGTGTACCCTTTGATATATTTTCATTAAACTTTGGTCAATTATTCTTCTCAGTGAGTTGATGTGCAGAACCCATAAATGAACCATGCCGACTCAAGGTCAAGGTCACATTTGAAGGTCACGAGTATAAAACTTTGAATTTTTTGTCCGTTCCATATCTCCTTTACCCCTCAAAGGTTTTTCGTTCAATTATCCCCCTCAGTGAGCTCACATGCAGAGCCCATATAAGATCATGTGGACACCAGAGCAATGTCACATTGGAAGGTCACGAGTTTGAAACTTTGAATTTTGTGTCCATTCCATATCTCCTTTACCATTCAAAGGATTTTCATTTAATGTTGGTCAAATGTCCCCATCAGTGAGCTGATGTGCATAGAACATAAATAAACCATGCCAACTCAAGGTCAAGGTCACATTTGAAGGTGAAAAGTTTGAAACTTTGAATTTTGTGTCTGTTCCATATCTCCTTTACCCCTAGAAGGATTTTCATTAAACTTTTGTGAAATATACCCACGAGTGAGCTGATGTGCAGAACCATAAATAAACCATGTCAACTCAAAGTCAAGGTCACAGGTCAAGGTCACAAGGTTGAGCCTTGATACAAAGTGCGGCGGGGGATTTTGCTGTCCTTGCGATTGCATTAATGTGAGGTCGGTTTCACCTCTGCCCGGAAGCTAAATGACATCCTTTGTGTAGTCCATGCATGGTACTTGTTACAATTGTTTTACGGTCCCCGCCCATCGGGGCTTGAAGGAATAGATGGGCTAAATGATGCTTCCACGCAGGTAAACCGCTTTGAGGATCTAAGCCTGCCCAGGCAAAAAGATGCGAGCAGGACCGTCAAATACCATAGCACCTAGAGTCGTGGTGCTTGTGCAAACCGCTTAGAAGGGGTGCGGGTCGGGCTGTTCCTGCATATAAACCCTATTGGTTTGATTGGGCGACAGGGCTTGGGATGTCATTTCATCTCAATGTCGGGTGAAATTCCCACAAAATTGGAAGCAACGTCTCGAAAATAATGACCTATACAGTGTAGACGGGGACGTTGAACCTCAAATCAAACAAACAATTGTTTTTGTTTAATTCGGGATTTAACGTCCCCGTCAACACTATGAAGGTTATTTTAGACGTTGCTTCCAATTTTGTGTGACTTTACCCGACATTGAGGTGAAATGGCATCTCAAGCCCTGCCGTCCAAACGAACGAATATGGTTAATATGCAGTATAGCTTTTACAAAACTCTAGATCTACGCTGAGCTCATATTATACTGTCTAAAGTTATATACCAGAAATATGTTTTATACAATTTACTGTCTTTGGCAATATTCTAATTGCCAGTCTGCAACCCAGGATCCTGCCGACTGAAGTATGAAATGTCAAAGTTGCAAATGCTGCAATTTTCTCAAAAAGTGCTTTTTCATCTTAAAATGGCACATGTGCAACTTGCTTGTAACATCATTTCAAATGGAATGCTTGAAAACTGTTGGAGACGTTAAGCAGACAACTTTCCTACACTTAATAGAAGACTAACTGAAAAGTAACGCCAACATTTTGCTAACGATGGGGCATTTTTTTCAGCTCACCAGAGCCGAATGCTCTAGGCGAGCTTATAGGATAAGCAGTGGTCTATCGTGGTCGAGAGTGTGTTGATGTATAGTTTGTATAGCATGTACAAATATGACAGCAAATATGGGCTTGTACAAATGTGATAGCTGTTTTATGCCAGGGCTCTGCCCGTTGGCCTCATTTTTATGTGCAAGCTTTGGTTTATTATGGGCTTGTTGTTGCATATCTGCATTGTCGTGCAGAAATTGGACCACACTCACCTTGTCGTTGGTGTCGCATGAAAAATCGTTTGATCATCTGAACAGCCTACCAGTGACTACATAGTATACCACTGGCCCTGTGGTCTTATCAAATAAAATGTCTGATCGACATGGTTCCAAATAAGACATATAGCATTCTCAACAAGCGAAACCACAAGCGGGAGACAAAAAAAAAAAAAAATAAATAAATAACTTCTGTTAAAGTGGGGCTAATGGCAGGAGTTAATTTTTTTGCCTCTTTTCTCTTTTGCCAGAAAAGTGGAGATGCTGTGATACATCAATACAGTATGAGTTAGTAGGGTGGAGATGGGGAAAAAGGTGCCAGTAAGCGAAAGACTTAAGCATATTCAGAATATCACCTGACAAGTGACCGTTCAAACTAATCGCAATTGACCTGTACAATCCCAATATTTACAAAAGCAAGTGACCTGAACAGCGTTTCCTTTCCCCTGTGTCATACTTTTAAAAATCCTTCGGTCTGATTTAGATTTTTGAAGATGTCTTTGATTTGTATTCAATCAGTGATAATATTAGAAGACTAAAATGCTAAATAACAAAGGAAATGCTTCTTAACACACGTTTTATGCATATTTACACTTGTGTCAACCGGTTATGGCATTACGATAAACAAAGTGATCAACAATCTAGCTCTTCTCATGCCTTCCAAAAAATAACATATTTATGTGGTTGGAATATGATAAAACATCCATCTTACCAGCAAGACATATATATCGCATATAAGCGTTATGTTCGCAGAACAAAAATGAAATTACTTACCGTGTCGGCGAAAATATCATACCGCAAGTGACTGATCGTCCACTGTACAAATCGCAAGTGATGTTCAATCGCAAATGGCCGTTCACTTCCGCTCCCATACTGTGATAGGGGCTTGAAGAAATATATGGGCTGCATGATGCTTCCATGCAGAGCTGAATCTGGCCCGCACACTAGTACTGGTAAACCGCTTAGAGGATCTAAGCCTGTCCAGGAACCGCGGTGCGAGGCGGACCATCCATGCTAATAAACCCTATTGGTTTCATTGGGCTACAGGGCTTGAGATGTCATTTCATCTCAATGTCGGGTAAAAGTCCCACAAAATTGGAAGCAACATCTCCAAAATGACCTTTACAGTGTTGACGGGGACGTTAAACCTCAAATCAAACAAAAAAAAACATTATACAGAACAAGCAGACCATGATAGTGCTATAACGCTCACCCTCAAAGCCTTCCTCAAGGACTTTAAAACATACCAACACCAATACAGGCATGGGAACAAATTGCACAGGAAAGTGGCGAGGCCTCAACAGGAGGGGTGCTAGTGAATGAGGCAGAAAGAACCAGCCAAGCTGAGCAGTAATGGGCACAGCGCAAAGCCTGAGCTGCGATATCACCAACAGAGCCTCTGTTGCTCTATCTGCAACAGACAGTTCAGAGCTAGAATTGGTCTCATCAGCCACCTTAGAACACAACCATTACGAAAACATGCCTATACCAATACATTGTAAATTTTACCACCTAAAAACCGAAAATTTTAGAAGATAAATTGTGATATTTTTCTTATTTCTGCTCAAAATATAGATTGTGGTACTCGTTAGAACCGCCTCATCGAGGCGGTTCTAACGAGTACCCATAATCTACATTTTAGAGCAGAAATAGGAAAAATAAGCTTTACCCCGGTAAACCCCAGTTTAACTATATAAAAGTGGGGTTCAAGGGGGTCAAAATTATATAGGCGTGTTTTCGTGATGAAACAGTAACATTTCACAAATGTGATTACATTTTTGTTTGTTTGTTTGATTTGAAGTTTGAGTGAGTGAGTGAGTTTTAGTTTTACGTCCCACCAACAGCTAAGGTCATACGGAGACGGGACCTCGGTTTAAAGACTCATCCGAAAGTCTGGAGAAGCCCGGGATCGATCCTGCGATCCCTGGTTTACAAGGCGAGTAGCATAACCACTGCACCACGGAGGCTTCTAATTTGAAGTTTGACGTCCCCGTCAACATTGTAAAGGTCATTTTGGAGACGTTGCTTCCAATTTTGTGGGACTTTTTTCCTGACATTGAGATGAAATGACATCTCAAGCCCTGCCACTCGATGAAACCACTAGGGTGAATATGCATGGATGGTCGGACTTGCACCACCTTTCCTGGGCAGGCGTAGAACCTCTTAGCAGTTTACTGGTACTCATTTGCAGTCAGCTCTGCGTGGAAGCATCATGCAGCCCAAACTATTTCTTCAAGCCCAAGGGGCAGGGGCTGACAGCTATGTGGTGAAACGCTTCTTTAAAATTGTTGGACATGACGTTTGCTTATGAGATTTTATTACAGAGTGACATATTTTCCTTATTTCTGCTTCAAACCAGATTGTGTGTGTTTGTTAGAAAAGCCCAATGGGGCCATTCTAAAGTTTACCCAATGTTTATGTTTTGAGCAAGAATAGGGGCAATAATGCACATCACTATGAGCCCCAATTTTCTCTGAATTAAGAAGAGATTATATGGGTCTTGATCTGTCAGATTTTCTGACGTGATTCTAATTCTGAATAACTGTAGAAATTTGACCATGATGCCCCGGATCGTTTTAAAGACTATATACAGTTATGTTATATCTCCAGAATGACCTAAATAGTGTTGACAGGGATGTAAATCCTATCTATCTATCTTCATATACTGAGTCTGTTATATTCAGCCATTACGTCAGTTGGTGGGTGGCTAAATTTAGAATTTTGCAAAAAAAAAAGGAGAGGACACTTGATGAGTCCTTAAAACTATTTTCAATCTGATTAAGGTTCCTCAATACAGTTACTTAGCTATATTTGAGGTACTAAAAAATCATATTTGCAAATAATTACCCAAAAAGATTTTTCATCAGATGGTAGTCCATGTAAATGTAAGAATATGGAAGCCAAAGATTTTTATTCGAAAGTCACCATTTTTGTAATTCATTGCATTTTTCCTTGGTTTTGCAAAAAAATGATATCTCAATCCACAGAACCACAATGTATAAAATACTATCATAGAAATTTGGCTCAAGGTTGCCTTTAGGTACTGCAACAGAGGAATTTCAAGTAAAATACCTAAATAGTACTGAAAATTAATGATTCCCAAAAATTAAAAAAAAATGTAATTATCTCACCTGGTACTATTTTAAATTCAGTGTATGGTAGCCAAAAATGATCAGTTCTACCAATTTGGCAACAATCTCATTGATTGGGTTGAGGTGTTGAAATCTCTTGCATTTAGCTTGTAAAATGATTGCCCTTCTTTGGTGCTTTCAGTTATTCATTTTATATATTTCAGTCATGCAATTTATAACAATTCATGCAATCACTGCACCAAAGTTTCCCTGTGTTACTGATTGTGTTTACACGATGGGTGATTTGATACTTGATAAATCAAAAACAAAAAATTGAAATTAAGAGAAGCCAACAGTCTATCCCCATATTAGAACTGAAGGACTGAAAGTAGCCTATTCAGCACCAGAAACTTTGTGCAACTGCCAATAACTGCAATGGTATTGAAATGATTTTTACCCATTGTTTTGTTACATTGGTTCACATGAGCCACCATAAACAAATCAGTGATTTTTTGACAGGTGAACTTCTGGACAACACAAAGGTTATATTTATCTAATCTATTAAATGATCTGTTGTATCACCTACTTACCAATGTGTAGGCTGGTTAAAACTCACAGAAGCCCAATGCATGTAATATGTTTTGATGAAAAAAGCTTGAAAATTTTATTTTTTTTCAATGTGTTTACTTGCAGCTGGGCCGATCAACACAATCAGGACGATGTTACACAAAAAAATAGTTCGGAAAATGAATGCATACTTTTCATAAAGTAACAAACAAATTATGTTAAAAAGTATCTGAAATTTGTTGCAAGACAGTTTCAAATTTGAATATTACGTTTTAAATTAAAAACAATGGTGTACCATTGTTATTTTGGGAAATTAGTTCCAAGGCGTATGAATACAATTTTAGTTGGCAAGACGGATAATTCCTAAATTTGACAGCTACAATAATTTATCAGTGATGACAGGCTTCCAAGATAGGCGATGTCATAATGCTGTATGCAGGGAGAAGGCTAGATAGCTGAATTTTCAAGGTATATTCATTGATGATGGGCAAAATTAAATGTGGAATGCATAAATGATAAGCATTCTTAGCATTCAAATTTACCGCAAAAAAGAAGATGGTGGCGCCCATGAAGAAAAACATGTCAAAGTTTTTTTTCTGGTTTTCAATTTAGGTAGGCTTTTTGATAGAAAGATTGGTCCGAGTCACTAGTATTTAATGTGAACTATTGATCTACAGCTGTTTTAGTAACTTGTAAAAAGGCTAGAAAGCAGTTTCATTTTTTTCCTGGTAAAAGTGAAAATACAGAATTGCATTTGTTTTCAAAGGCACAGAGATGTAGCTAATGCAAGAAAGTACTTGCTGTAATAATCGTTGGTATCTCCAGACCTTTTTCTTCTAGGACAGGCACTTTAAAAGGAAATCAGGATCATATTTTGGGAAAAAATAACATGCAAATCTCACACCTATATTTTTCTTGTGCAAATGTATTGAGGAACCTTAACAGAGGTATACTAAAACGCATACCACCCGGGTCCCAATCTACACCGTATGGTCTTTGAACTCCTCTGCGGACTTGGCATCTACCACAGAGGTCTCGGGTCGTTTCGCACGTGAGTCGTTTCGCCCTGGGTCGTTTCGCCTGTGGGTCGTTTCGCCCTGTTTAGGTGGGTCGTTTCGCCCTTATTTTTTTCAAGCCCTATTGATTGAGGTTTTGTTTGTTTTGGTATGTAAAGCGATTGATGGGGGTATTAGGGGTTCCGGAAAACATGGTTTTGCCCTCGTTTGGTGCAGCTGGACGACCTACTGACGGCTTCTACTTCAGGTTTGAGCAACTGCGCTACCAAAAACCTTTTTGAGAATGATATTCGAGCTCACATGAGATTAACAAGTCTTTGCAATAAAATGGGATTTATGGCTGTGAAAATGACTGTTTATATACTGAACCAAAAAAGAAATGCAACTCCAAATATAAATGCGAGTGTTTGCAGAAATAACCATGTTATCGGAACCTGAATTTTATGGTGACTTAGTATATAAATTCAGAAAAATATGAAACCACAATGACTTCAGCACCCAATTTCGTAAAATCATTATTCGATATAAAAAGATTGGGTACAACATGGATGTTATACGACAGACTGCATGCATGGTAGTTAACCCAATCACGGTTGGCAACTTTGCTTCCCTGCTTAATTGCACGCCGGTGGGTCAGGCCTCAGATTCTATGACGGCTCCAACGTAAAGGCTTATTGAGAATTAGAGAGATCTAATTCAAGGTAATGTTGGTTGGTGCCTGATGTTCTGTCTCTGGTCGGGCCCATCGGAGTCTAACTGTTGGTTTTCTTTTGCTCCAGCATTTCAGTGGTTTCTTGCTGTCGAGTCCTCACCGTTGTCTCACCTCTGTGGTTCTTTGATTTTTGTGTTCACGGAGATGTTGCACTGATGAGTTAGGAGGCCTTCATGCGGACTGAACAAATTAATTGTCTAAATCGCGACGGAAGTAAGGGCGAGGATTGTGGCCACGTAAAATCGATTTAAGATTCCACCCCCCCCCCCCCCCCCCCCCCCGCAGTGGAAATCATTTCACTGACCGTTCCAAGGCGAATCTTCTGTGGCGGTTTATTTATGGTGTTGTTTGTTACTTACTGTGTGTATCACTTGTGTCTTTTTATTTTGGATGGCCATATGGCCATTTTGTGGGAAAGTAACTGTCCTTATGGCCTTCCTTTTTCCTTTGTTTAGGTTTCCATTATGGTCTGGTCGCTTAATGTTTGTGTTTTTTCCCTTTTGTGTCTTTGATGGGTGGAGTAAGTTAATTGTATCGATTCCTGATCTTTGTTTTACTTCTACTTTGCAGAAAATCGATTTAATGACGCAATAATATAATCATTCCTGAATGTAACTCCCATATAGAGTTCAATTTCAAGTGAGAATGTTTGGAACACAAATCCGTTTTGTCATAGATGTAGTCATTTCACAAGTTCAAAACACAAGCAGTTAATAGCGAGTATGTCCTCTGTTTGCATTCAGTTCTGCACGCACACGCCTGGTCATGGACAAGATTAAACGATTGATCTCTGCCTGGGGAATAGCATTCCACTCCTGTATGAGCGCGAGACGCAAGGCTTGACACGTTGTTGGCGGCTGGGTGCGGTTACGTACGCGCCTATCCAAGACGTCCCACAAATGTTCTATAGGAGGTTTTAGGAATTCCGTTTATGACGTCATTCTTGCGCATGCGCAAAGTACTGGCCGTCAATTGAAACGGCCATCGCTATTCCAATGTATTGGCGGAACTTAAAATGCTAACAATATTCAGACATTTTGATAGAAAATATACATGTACCCGTTTTCATTGAAATAATGCCTCGAGAAGGAAAGAATGATATTTTACTTTCATTACCGAAATTCATTTATCCTAAATCCGTTTTTAATTGACGAAAATCTTTTCGTGAATGACCCATGTCAATGGCTTGAGATACCGTTATACACAAAATAAGTTTTTAAGTAACTTTCGTTCGTTCGTTCGTATCTATCTATCTATCTATCTATCTATCTATCTATCTATCTATCTATCTATCTCTATCTATCTAAATGTGCAATCAGTTGAAATAAACTAATGGGTGGACTGACGGAGGGGCGTTGAGTCAATGTTGGTTCGACTTCATGCCGTCGACACCCACTCCAACTCACTTCATTGTCACATGACCGTTGGCATGAGAGAGAGAGAGAGACAGAGAGGGAGAGGGGTTTGACTGACAAACTGACAGTAGACAGACAGACGACACACAGACCAACTGACTGAATGACTGACTAACAGACGAAAGGACGGACTGTTAGGCAGACAAATAAACATACTGATATTCGAAAAAAAACAACAAAAAAAACAATGTGTGGACTTACAGACGGGCGTCGAGTCAACGTTGGCTCGACGTCATGCCGTCGACAACCACTCCAACTCACTTCAATGGCACGTGAGCGTTGAGATGGTTTGACTGATCCCTGTATCCAAGAAGCCCATAACCCTTTTTGCACCAAATGGAATCTTCCTCCTTATATATAGCAGGAGTCATTTTTAAAATTTAGGGGTGTCAGGTTGTGTTTTCTTCAAAATTTATTTGGAAAATGGCCGAACTTTTTGCCAACAGTGTAGGCCCTGATCAGACGCCGCGTTCTACGGCGTCTGATCTGGGCCTGCACTGTTTGCCACTTACCCCTTTTATGGTTTTCCGGTACCGAATGGGTTAATGTAGACCTAAGGGCTGGGTAGGTTGAACCAATCTACAAATCTACCAGATTTTACTGTAAAATCTTGCACTTGCGAAGGAGTGTTTAACATTCTTATGCTCTGAAAGGGTGTTCTACGTTTGTTTTGAATTTAATGTTCCAATCCCACTGAGTCTTGATTGGTCCGAGCACTGGGCAAATGACATTTTATTAAACAACGCCGTATTATCGCCAACGAAACGTTATGACGTTTCATCGACGTTGCAATGTCAAATTCAATGCATCGCTTTTAAGTTGGTTTGATGTAGACACGACGTTGTTGACACGCTACTTGTCGGTTGACGTAGCGTCATTTAACGACAAACTGTAATTTACATTTGCCTGCGCTCGCTTATTGTTTGTGCGCTAAGAGAGAGAGAGAGAGAGAGAGAGAGAGAGAGAGTTGGGTCGTATGTACAATATATCATTTTCGTAATGCGAAATTTTTCACATCTGGCAGCATATCCGTGTTGGGTCGTATTTTCGTAATGCGAAATTTTTCACATCTGGCAGCATATCCGTGTTTCTCCCATTATCTTACATTAGAATTCCCCAAAAGTTAAAAAGAATTCCACTGTTTTACGCTGTAATTAGCACTTTATCTGTCCCACTGCCTTTGAAGCAATACGACAGATGACGGCCAGGGCTTTTCCCGTTCTATTTTTAGAACCGGAAGTACGTCACGAAAAAAGCTCCTATAGGAGAGAGATCTGGACTATACAGAGGCCAGTGCATCACGTCAATGTTGTTTTGCTGAAGAAACGCCATGCTGAGCCTCCGTAAGTCCGTCCATCTACCAACGGACAACTCGATTCACCCATTTATTCATTGATTTATTCATCCATCTGTCCATTTACTCATACATTCCGTTTGTCACTCGCTTAAAATATAATTGCGGCGAAACGACCCACAGGCGAAACGACTCACAGGCGACGGCGAAACGACCCACCCGCAAAATCAGGGCGAAACCACTCAGGGCGAAACGACCCACGGGCGAAACGACCCGGAACCACCACAGATAAGGGAAGACTATTCCACTGAGTAATAGTTCTGGGAAAAAAAGAATGCTTTAGGGTATCACTATCGGCCAGGTACCTACATTTCAATTCAAACATAACGACTTTGTATGTGTGTATGTGGTGGGGAGGGTGGGGCGGGGTCGGAGAGTAGATGTGAAACGTCATGGGGGACGAAATGTTTATGGGAGGAATTGAAAAATGCGGCGAACGACTCGATTACGACAAAAGGTATCGCTCGAAAAAGTGCTCATCAGCTGGTCATTGCGTGAGCAAGGGACCAGGTATTTTCGTCACAATATCTTGGTGTTTCAGTATGTTCTGACGAAAAGAGACGCGTGTTCTTCATGATGGAATTGTTGTTACACACTATTAACATTATTTTCATTCATAAAATTGCACTTTTCCACACGTTCTTCTTTTTACACTGACCGTTCAATGTTTCACTTTAGAGAGCATTCGAGATTCGGTATAGCTAAACAGCGAAAGGAAGCTTCCTTTCGACCCCTTTCGGGGTCAGTGTAAAACGCAGGCATTTTTTAGTGCAGCTATATTAAAAATATAGGAAAATGCAGCCCATAATGAAATCATAGGTAATGCAGCTATTATAGAAAACAGGGTAAAATGCAGACGCATATGCAGCCAATATATATATATATAGTGTAAATACAGGCCGAATCCCAATATAATATATTTAGTGTAAATACAGGCCGAATCCAAGAGTAGGAGAATACATATTGCCCGTAAATTTACCAAGTCCCGTGATTTTTAAAAGTTTGAAATTGTTAAACAAAATAGTTTGGCTTAAGCCTACGAAATGCTTGCTTTTTGTTGCTTCATTATTATCATATTTTTTATTAGGATACAAATAACACTTGTGTTATAAATAAACATAAGAAAATATATATATGCCTATATAATTATGAGCCCCTTAAACCCCACTTGTATGTTGTACAACTGGGGTATATATTATTTTTTCTTATTTCTGCTCCAAAACAGATTGTGTTTTTATACATTATTTTTCTTATTTCTGCTCAAAAACATAAATTGTGGGTACTCGTTAAGGCTGCTCTAACGAGTACACAAATCTATGTTAGTTCAGAAATATAAATAAATATCAGATTTTTTTTGGTGGTAAAATTTTCAATATACTTGAATAGGCATGTTTTCATGTGTATGATGGTGAAATGATTTGTTTGACTGACAAAAGATGAGAAGAATGATAAATGTGGACAGGGGATCGACTCACAATAATTGCTTAATTAACAAAAACTTTGATGTTAGCAAGTAAAAATGAATTGTCAGAAGGGGCCCGGTAGAAGTTTGTGTCTTTGATGGTTCTAAAAACTTTGTTTAATTTTCTTTTAATCACAATAATGATGTGACTTAAGAAGAATACTAAATGTACACTATTGGTTTGTATAGTTAATCCAAATCGTTGTTGAATTATTGCCTTCACACCAGAAATCAAACAATGACATCTCCAGGAATATATAACAGTATACCAAAATGACTGAAATATTCCATTCTAAGTTGATAGCAAGCTATATTGTGTGCTAAAGTGGATCAAGTCTGTGCATTAATCATGGCTGTTATTCTGGGACATAATCAGGTTAAATACATGTATTTCAGTGGTTTCCTGCTGTCGATTCCTCACCGTTGTTTCATCTCTGTGGTTGTTTGATTATTTGTGTTCACGGAGATGTTGCACTGATGAGTTAGGAGGCCTTCATGCGGACTGAACAAATGATTTGTCTAAATCGCGACGGAAGAAAGGGCGAGGATTGTGGCCACGTAAAATCGTTTTAAGCCCCCCCCCCCCCCCCCCCCCCAGTGGAATTCGTTTCCGCTGACCGTTCCAAGGCGGTTCTTCTGTCGCGGTTTATTGCACGACCCGCAGAAAAAGCGACCGACTGAAGTCGTTTAATTTCTATGAGTGCACTAAAATCACCGTGTCATTCTGTCAGTCTGTCCGTCTGTAACCCGTTTGTGAAAATTGGTGATAGTGACTTAACCGCTTGGAATATTTAAACAATTTTTGGCATACTGATAGATATCAATGAGATCTAACCAATGAACTTGCGAAATATTACATTCCACTTATTATAGCATTGCCGAGGCGAAAAATGTGAAAATTTTCGAACTGCTTCTCCTCGGAAACCGTTGGGCCGATTGAAGTCAAATTTCATGTGAAGCCTCAGTGGGATGGGGGAAACCAAAATTTGCTCATGGGTTCCAGGTCAAATGACCGAAATGACCGCCAAGCCATATATGGTCTGTCTGTTTGTCTGTCTGTCCGTCCGTAACCCGTTTGTGAAAATTGATGATAGTGACTTAACCGCTTGGAATATTTAAACAATTTTTGGCATACTGATAGATATCAATGAGTTCTAACCAATGAACTTGCGAAATATTACATTCCATTTAGTATAGCCTCGCCGAGGCGAAAATGTGAAAATTTTCGAACTGCTTGTCCTCGGAAACCGTTGGGCCGATTGAAGTCAAATTTCATATGGAGCCTCTATGGGATGGGGGAAACCAAAATTTGCTCATGGGGTCCAGGTCACATGACCAAAATGGCCGCCAAGCCATATATGGAAAAAACCCTTCAAAAATAGTCTTCTCCAGAACCACTGGGCAGATTTCCACGAAACTTGATAAATAGCATCTGGGACGTAGGCCCATCATAAATTGCTAAAATGGTGACCCTGGGTTGACCTTGACCTTCTTTTTGCCTAGGTCAAACTTTGACACATATGCTTTTGTATTGGAAAAGTGAGAATGCATTTTATCCTGCAAATGATTCAGAATACAGTACTAAAGTATAAGATATATTTTTGCTCCTTACGATAAGGCGCATTTATTTGGGGAACCGTTTTAGGTCCAGGTCACATGACCAAAATGGCCGCCATACCCATATATGGTAACACTCATAAAGCTAAAAGCATCCGGCGGGTCGTGCACTTCAGCTGAAGCATTGGTTTTTGTTATGGTTTGTCTTTGGGTGTTTGTGTCGCTTATATTATTTTATTTTGGATAGCCTATTGGCCATTTTGTGGGAAAATAACTGCCCTTTTGGCTTTCCGCTATTGATGTTTCCATTAGGGTCTGTTGTTTCATGTTTGTTTTTCTTTCCCTTTGGTGTCTCTGATGGGAGCTGTGGTTGATTGTATCGATTCCTGATCATTGCCTCCACTCCTATTTTACTAAGTGACAATATAGTGACGTCTACGAAAGGAATGTATTTCTGAGGCACTTCCTTTTATTTCCTTTTATTCCCCGGAAAGAAAGTTCTATCTATCTATCTATCTATCTATCTATCTATCTATCTATCTATCTATCTATCTATCTATCTATCTATCTATCTATCTATCTATCTATCTATCTATCTATCTATCTATCTATCTATCTATCTATCCATCCATCCATCCATCCATCCATCCATCTATCTATCTATCTATCTATCTATCTATCTATCTATCTATCTATCTATCTATCTATCTATCTATCTAGCTATCTATCTATCTATCTATCTATCTATCTATCTATCTATCTATCTATCTATCTATCTATCTATCCATCTATCTATCTATACTGAGTCGGTCATGTTTGGCCATTACCTCAGTTGGGTGCGTAGCTAAATTTAGAATTTAGCTAAAAAACAAAAAAAGAGAGAGGTCACTGGATGAGTCCTTAAAACTATTTACAATCTGAATAACACAGGTATACTAAAACCTCTGAATCTCAATCTTACACTGTACGGGCTTTGAACTCCTCTGCAGTCTTAGCATTCACCACAGAAGAGGGAAAAGGGGAATTTTTAGGGCATCACTATAGGACTGGTACCTATGATATTGTTTACTTTTGATGCCCTTATTCGGATTGAAACTGTCGAGGGGATCAAGTATTTGTCTTTATTAATGGCCACTGTACCTGAATTATCTTATAGAAGAAGGTTAAAGAGGACTGCCCACGACGGGCCATTAGGGACGGCCATTCTAGCTCGTTAAGCATGTCACCGAAGCTAATCTATTGCGCCATCGTCGGTATGTCCATCGAGCAGCTGTCCTCTGAACCTTCTCCACCTGCTGAATCTGAGTTTTAACATAGGGATGCCAAATGGCTGATGCATATTCAAGTTGAGGGCGAACCAATGTTTTATATGTAACATCCTTTGTCTGCCTTGGTGCAAAAGCCAAGTTACGTCTAAGAAATCCTAAAGTCCAAGTTGCTTTTGATGTTATCTCTATCAGACGCTTGGTTCATTTCTTGAAAGGAAGGTTTTGTCTACAATAGGGTGATTTTATTTGCGAAATGAAGGTTTTATTTATGAAAGGAAGGTTTTATTATTGTATATTATTGTATATAGCGTTGCACTCGTATATATATATTTTACGAAATTAGGCGTTAAAAATAGCTGTGTTTCCGCTAATTATAAACATGTTGAAAAAAATTTTGGCCGGAAGGTAGGAGAAACTTTTTTTAATATTTTATTTTCTCCCCCCGAAACAAAAGGGAAACAAAAACCTGTATTTGTGTATGTGTTTTTGTCTTTGAACATGTTTTTGTTAATAAATTGTCATGCTTAGACTCCCAGTGTATATCATAATTCATTTTAGATGCTCAAAAATATCATTTCTGTATGTTGGAAGGTACTAAATGCCAAAAACTACAAAAATATACTTAAAACGCGAAATTACTATGGGAAAATGCAAATACTACACTGGGTAGGGTCCGAAATTGAAAATGGTAGGGTCGGTGTTTTAATTTTTATTTTGTTCTTTAATTGATAAAATTGTAGAGTCGGGGGGTCTGAAGTAGGGTCAGTCAGGTTAGCGGAGACACGGCTATTTTTTTAGGCCTTACCAAATTTCGAAATGAAGGTTTCGTCTACGAAATGAAGTTTTTGTCAGCGAAAGGAAGGTTTTGTGTACGAAAGGAAGGTTTTGTCCACAAAACAATTGTTTAATAATAATAATAATAATAATGTTAACAATAATTTATTCATTCGAAATTACTAAATCTCGAAATGAAGGTTTTGTCTACGAAATGAAGGTTTTGTCTACGAAAGGAAGTTTTTGTCTCCGAATGGAAGCTTTTGTCCACGAAAATTGTTTAATAATAATAATAATAATAATAATAATAATAATAATAATAATTTATTCATCCATTCATTTGACATGTGCGCTGAAGAGAAGATCGTATTCTTAACCCGTATTCATGTTTGCTCTGTTTCTTAATGAATATATAAACGAATATCATTTTTTAAGTTGGAAATGTACCTTATTTTCATCGAACATATGGGGTTTGGTTAAAATAAAAAAATGGTTATATTTGGTTATAAGTCCATGGTATAGTTTGATCTGGTCTTAAAATTTTTCGACGACGTGTTTGTCTAAAAAGTAAAGTATACATGTCGAGTGTTAATTGAATTACCATTATGAATAGACAGGCACGAGTATTGGATAAACAGAGGCACGCCTATATAATTTTGTCCCCCTTGAACCCACTTTTATATAGAAAAACTGAGGTTTGCGGGGGTATACCTAATTTTTCTTATTTGTGCCCTATAATATAGATTGTAGGTACTCGTTAGAACCGCCTCGATGAGGCAGTTCCAACGAGTATCAACAATCTGGATTTTGAGCAAAAATAAGAAAATTATCACACTTTTTCATCTTAAAAGTAGAAGTAAAACAAAGATCAGGAATCGATACAATTAAATTCTCTTTTACAATGTATTTGTACAGGCGTGTTTTCGTAATGAATATTTTTATCATATAACATCGCTGCTTCGCACAGGAGAACAAATAAAAAAATAAATTAAAATAACACCCCCCCCCCCCACACACACACACACACAACACACACAAAGGCTGGTAAATTTGTTGCTTTAGAAAGAACAAGATTGTATCAGTTTCAGCAACAAGTCCTAGTCATACCTCCACGAGTCACAAGTATACACTCTTGTGCGGTGCCAGCTAGAAACTGGGGCTAACATGACAGGTCAGAGAAATAATATCCGAAGAAAATAATCTCCTTTCACAAATAATTAATTGATTAAAAAAAAGGTAACATGTAACCATTTCATGGTCTCATAAATATCTCCTTTTCGTACAATACCTTCTTTTCGTGACCGTTCCTAAAAATGCACGTTCCCTTTTATCCCCGTATGTCTATTATTATTTTTTACCTCATTATTTCCACTAAAGTGTTTCATAAGTATCCCTATTTTCGTTAGCATAACAGATGTGAAACATATCAAATTAGTACTTAACCACCCAACCCGAAGTATCTGTCTTTCTCCTTAAGAATCCTTCTCACATCATGCATACTCGTTTTTTGAACTATATACATTGTTTGCTGTTGTTTTCACATTGTATCATTATATATGTTTGTTGTAGGGGAAGGGCCGTAACTAATTTTGCGAGACATTGTGGCCCAACCCCATTGCTCATTTTGATGCAATAAAATATGTTTAAACATATATACATAAAATACCACTAAATGCCTCATAAATATCTTCCTTTCGTACAATACCTTCCTTTCGCGGAAAAGAAAATACATGTTCGCTTTTTTCCCCATTTTTTTTTTTTTTTTTTTTTTTTTTTTTTTGCAAAAGTACCCCATATCCACAAAATTGTTTCATAAGTATCCCTATATACATAAAATACCACCATATGCCTCATAAATATCTTCCTTTCGTAGGATAATCTTCCTTTCGCGAAAGGAACCTTCCGTTCGCTGTTTAGCTATACCCTCCGAGATTGGTTTATGGGTAAAACCCAATGCTCACGGCGCTTGTAGAATTGCCGAGAAAAACGCCGAAAAACATGTAAATACGATTTTCGTTGAAGCAAAATGGTCTCAACACTAAAGTGAAATGGGGGGGGGGGGGAGGGGGCTCTTTCAGTGACAGCTTCGACTAAAAACAAGGAGTCAGACAAGGAGGAGTACTGTCTACACATCTATATAAATTTTTCGTCGAAGATCAGCTTCTTGAACTAGAAACAAATGCTCTTGGATTTATTTGGGGAATATTGGGAATTGTTGCTATTGAGATTATTACCACGTTCACCCCCTTTGCTGTCCGCTGTGTTTACATGCCAAGCAGAAATCCAAAGCGTACATCTACAGATAAAGAAAATTACCAGCAGATATTGGATCAATTAGAGGAAATTCTGAACATCTATGACAGAACACATACAGTTCTGATAGTTGGCGACATGAATGCTTCGCTGAAATCACGTAAAGGCACCATTCAGGATGACCTGTTGGAAAACTTTGTTGTGACTAATAATTTGTCCTATGAGCAGGGCGGGAGTGACACCCTTTTCACCCAAATAAATCGGACAAAGCAGAAATTGATTACATCTTTTACAATGATCAGAGTAAACATGTTGTGAGGGAGATCTCGGTGGACACTAGGGCTTCTCTTAACACCTCGGATCACATCCCAGTAAAACCGAAATGGGATAGATGTGACAACAAGGCTTATCTATCTATCTATCTATCTATCTATCTATCTATCTATCTATCTATCTATCTATCTATCTATCTATCTATCTATCTATCTATCTATCTATCTATCTATCTATCTTCTTATAATGAGTCGGTCATATTCGGCCATTACCTCAGTTGGTTGGGTGGCTAAATTTAGAATTTAGCTGAAAAAAGAAGAAAAAAAAGAAGAGGCACTGGATGCGTCCTTAAAACTATTTACAATCTGCATAACAGAGGTATCCTAAAACGCATACCTCTGGGTCTCAATCAATCTTACACAGTACGGGCTCTGAAGTCTTCTGCGGACTTGGCATTCACCGCAGAGGAGGGAAGACTATTCCATTGAGTTCTTCAGGGCATCACTATAGGACTGGTACCTACGATATTGTGAGTCGTTTACTTTTGATGCACTTGTTTGGGTTGACGCTCTTACAGGGGTCAAGTACCTATCTTTATTAATAGACATTGTATCAGAGTGTATCTTATAGAAAAAAGTTAAAGAGAACTGCTCACGACGGGCGTCCAGGGCCGGCCACTCGAGCTCATTAAGCATGTCACCGACGCTACTTCTATTTCGCCATCGCATGCAGGTCCATCGAGCAGCTGCATGTCCTCTGCACCTTCTCCACCTGCTGAATCTGAGTTTTAACAGATAGGGATGCCAAATGGCTGATGCATATTCAAGTTGAGGGCGAACCAATGTTTTATATGCAACATCCTTTGTCTGCATAGGTGCAAAGGCCAAATTACGTCTAAGGAATCCTAAAGTCCTAGTTGCTATAGATGTAATCTCAGAGATATGTTGACCCCAATCAAGATCGTCAGTGATGGTGATACCAAGATATTTGGCGGATTGAACATGCTCCAAAATTTGCTGGTGAAGTGTATAATCAAACTTAATTTGCTTGTCCGGAGGGTGTCGTGACACACTCATTGAATGACATTTGGCCACATAGAACTTCATCTGCCAATCGGCCTCCCACTGTGCAAGTTGATCCAGGTCATCTTGTAAAATAAGATAGTCAGAAGGAGAATATATGTTCCTATACAGGACACAATCATCAGCAAACAAACGGACCGATGACCTGATATTATCGGGGAGATCATTGATGAAAACCAAGAAGATGCCTGGTCCAAGGACCGAACCTTGGGGACTCGAGATAAAACAGCGACTGGATCAGACACTTGGACATCAAGTACAACTTGTTGTGAGCGCCCAGAGAGCCATGAGCTAATCCACCTATGTGTGGATCCTCTTATCCCATAGTACTCCAGTTTATATAATAGCCTTCTGTGAGGTTCCTTGTCAAAGGCCTTAGCGAAGTCCATGATGATCATGTCAGTCTGTTTGTGACCACGGTTTATGCTCCGATCCAGATTGCTCACAATGTCATGGTAAAATTGAACTAGTTGCGTTTCGCAAGACCTTATATTGACAGTCAGCAAGAATGCTCTCAAAGGTTAAGTGCTTGTTGATATTGCTTACTATAAGATGTCAATTAGACAGAACCTGCTGCCCTTCGACACCTTCCTCCCCTATTTGAGCTCTGAAATAAACATCATACACCCACTTAGCCACCTGAATGCAGTGTTGAAGCAGGCTACCTACTTAAGTATACCCTCGGACCCACCAATACCCGGACTTGAATCTGTCCGTTTCCGTTAATTTTCATGTCTCGAGTGCTGAAATTTCTTACATCACTTCCTGTATCCATTTGGAGTTGAGTAGAAGGCGATAATTATCCGCGCTAAACAACCGCATTATGAGTCATCTATGATCACTACATCAATCATCATTAAGAATAAGAATATAACAATAGGTTTTGATTATATTTGTTGAATATTGACCACAAAGATTGCATATTTATTCAGAATTTACAAACACTGTCAGAATCAGAATGGTTACTGGTGACACGTCAAATGCCATTCATACACCAGGACCTGTGATGTGGGAAGTAAGTCCTTAGCTCTAACCAAAGAGGTAAATTTAGCTACACAATCATCAGCACCTTCAACTGTGGAAATAATCGAATCGGGAAGGGCATTCCAATATCTAATGGTAATGGGGAAGAATGACTCTTTATAAATGTCAGTTCTTGCAGTAAGGGTCTGAAACGCCAACGAATGGTGATTTCTACAGTGTTTAGCTAGGGGAACAAGGTCATCTGTTGGCATGCTTTCAGCGCCATTTAGACCTTTGTATAAAAGGATGAGCCTACTGTCTTTTCTCCTTTTCTTGAGAGACTCCCATTTTAATTTTCCAAGTATTCCAGTCATGCTCCCAGTTTCAATTCAGTAATTGCCTGTTACAAATCTAGCAGCTCTATTCTGAACTTTTTCAATTTCTTCGTTAAGGACCATTCCACTGGGGTCCCAGATACATCTACTATATTCCAAGATTGGGCGAACAAGACCTTTATATGCTGCCTCTTCTACATCCTGAGGGCGCTGATGAAGATTTCGCCTCAGGAAACCAAGCGTTCTATTTGCCTAAGTGCACATGTTGCTAATATGAGTATTCCATCTCAAGCTGTGTGTGATTGTCACTCCAAGGTATTTAATGGAGTCCACATTCTCAAGGACCGTTCCCTCTAAGGTGTAAGAAGCCTCAACTTTATTAGATATCTTCCTAGTTATCTGCATAATATTGCATTTAACTGGCTGAAATCCCATGCCCCATTTTCGGGCCCAACATCCTAATCTATCTATGTCAGTGTGAAGTTTCAGTTAGTCATCTGTATCTCTAATTCCCGTAAAAACACAGTCGTCTGCTCTGCGAACAGTCTTATTTCTGAGTCAATGTCAGTGGAAATATCATTGATGTACAGGGAGAACAATAGTGGACCACGAACAGTCCCTTGTGGGACTCCAGACAAAACTGGAGCCCACTCCGAAGATTCACCATTAACAATAACGCGCTGTTTTCTGTAGCAAATAAAGGAATCTATCCATTTGAGGGTCTTCCCCTCAAACTCCGTAACCCAACAACTTAGATTTAAGTAATTTATGAGGAGGTGTGTCAAAAGTCTTCTCGAAGTCCAGGATAAATGTGTTCATCCGTCCCCCTTTGTCCAAGATTTTACCCAGTCATTAATAACTTTGCTCAGCTGAGTTTTACAACTATGCCTTTTCCATGTTGTCTGTCTGACAAAAAAATATGTTCATCCAAGTGGGCCATGATGTTTTAGCAGACTATATGTTCAAGCAATTTACACAGAACACAAGTTAGAGACACAGGGCGATAATTACGGGCAAGAGCCGTGTCTCCTTTTTGTAAGAGTGGACAGATTTTCGCTGGGGATTTCACCCGTATCAAGAGAATTTAAAAAAAAAAAAACTGGACCTAACTCATTTGCTAGTTCCTTCAGGACTCTATGATGAAGCTCATCAGGCCTAAGGCCTTACTAGGGTTTAAGCCTTGAAGTATCTTGATTACTTCTGCAGCTGACACAACAATATTATCCATGAATGGGGCCGATCTTCCAGTCAACGGAACCTCCATGAACTCAGTTTTATTAAACGCATCATCGAATTGACCAACTAGTTCCTCTGCCCTTTCAGAGTCTGATTAAGCAACCCTGTTCCCTCCTCGTTTATTAAGGCAAGAGGTACCTTGCCTGTCTTTCTTCTGGCTATTGATATATCTGTAGAAGTCTCTGGGATTTGCCTTTTCATCATCTACCAAGTTATTCACATACAAAACATACTGATTTTTTTTATATCAGTCTTGATTTCACGTCTCAAGTTTTCAAATTTTGTCCGGAGTTTACCACTTCCCGTCCTTTTTGCCTTTGCATGAATCTTATTCCTTCCCCGAATTTTTCTTCTTATCTCTGGCGTGATCCAGGGAATAGTAGATATAGACCTACTAGTTTTTGAGGGGATATGATTTTCGGCCGAAGTATGAATGAAAGAAGCTATCAAAACAAAGATCTCCTGTACAGACCGAGCATCTGAATGACCATTAAAGTTTTTCTCCTTTGCAAATCTGAGTACATCCTTCCTCATAGTTTCATAGTCACCTTTCTGATATGAGTACACCTTCCTCCAAGGTTTCTTAATTGGTGGAATGTGAATTTTTAAATATCCGGAGACAGTCTCGTGATCACTTAGTTTATCTGGCGAATGAATATCTTCAAATTGTCCAGGCAAAGTCGTAAGGATCAGATCCAATGTGTTCTTATGACGAGTCGGGAAGTTAACAATTTGTTCCAAGCCATGATCGTTCATAATGTCAATTAATATTTGTTCTTCGGACTGACTAAGCATTGTGCCTTGTTTGCTGAGCCTGTCGGGCCAAGCAATGTCTCTGAAGTTGAGGTCACCTAGAACATGTACAGCCGGGAGTTTTTTACCCTTGTGCTGCGACTTAATGCAATCCAGCTGATCTTTAAACAGCTGAAAGTTTTCTAAAGATCAGCTGGATTGCATTAAGCCGCAGCTCAAGGGTAAAAAAACTCCCGGCTGTACATATTCTAGATGACCTTAACTTCAGAGACATTCCTCGGCTTGTTTCGTGAACGTAATAGGTCGTCGAAGAAAATGGCCACCATTGCTGAACAGTACTCGCATTTGTAGAGCCTTTTATTGCATTACCTCATTAAAATCAATTGTAAACCCAACTTATTCAGAATTAAATGGTTTTATTTCAATGCTTTATGAATAAATTGATTCAAACCTCCTATCAGAAAAATGAAATATTGTCTGTTGAAAATGACGATTTTTTTCGAATTTGACCCACAAACGTTGACTTTTTTGTTAGGGGTTATGTGAAAAATTTGACGATTATCTTTGTCATTAGGATTCAGTTGACCCAAACGTTATTCAAAAATAATGGACCCAAGATGATATTATTGCTTTATAATAGTTTTAACGGGGTTATTTGCAACAAACAGTGTTTGGACCGAGTTTTGCTAAATTTAGACTTCATTTTCAGATCATTAATGATAGAAAATAGAAATATTCAACTCTTTGTTCTCTGCTTTCTCATACAGTCCAAGCTGATCAAGGTCTGTGATGTGAATACTGAAACTAGCTAGTCTGGCCCAGAAAACGTGTACACTCCATATTTTTCACTTCTGTGGTGTATTCCTTGCTTCCAAAGGATAACCCTTTTATAGAACATATTTAACTTCGCTACAGCCGGTGTGTGGGAATGTGTGGCGGCGGTAAAACGTTTCCCTGCCCTACATCATAGTGTAGATTATATTTTCTTGTCCTTTGGGATCATTGATTCCATTGTGGAATTTTGAAAATATCTGAGGGTCACTGATGAGGCCTAATTGGCCGAAACTAGCTAGTCTGGCCCAGAAAACATGTACACTCCATATTTTTCACTTCTGTAGTGTATTCCTTCCTTTCAAAGGACAACCCTTTTATAGAACATATTAAACGTGTGAAAAATAGATCTATCTATCTATCTATCTATCTATCTATCTATCTATCTATCTATCTATCTATCTATCTATCTATCTATCTATTTATCTATCTATCTATCTATCTATCTGGTGTATGAATGTCATTTGCCATATCACCAGTAACAATTCTGATCTATCTTTACTGAACATGGCTAACACATTTTTTGCAAACAGTGAAGACCCTGACCAGACGTAGATTTTTGCCACGTCAGATCTGGGTCTGCACTGTTTGTCAACGACCCGTGTAAAGGAATACTTCAGTAAGGTCACACTCCGGGATGGCAAGATGAAAGCCGACACACATTCATATAATTACGACTTGGACTGTGGCGGTTTATTTATGATGTTGTTTGTCACTTACTGTGTGTATCACTTGTTACTTTTTATTTTGGATGGCCATATGGCCATTTTGTGGGAAAGTAACTGTCCTTATGGCCTTCCTTTGTTTAGGTTTCCATTATGGTCTGGTAGCTTAATATTTGTGTTTCTTTCCCTTTGGTGTCTTTGATGGGTGGAGTAAGTTAATTGTATCGATTCCTGATCTTTGTTTTACTTCTACCTTGGAACTTAAACTAACCATGTCTAAAAAGCTTCCATGGCATTTGGTTGTATGCACTAAGGGCTCCTAGTTAACGTCCCGTATAGGCTTCATATTTTCCAGGTATTTGCAGGATTATCATGTGATTGTAAAAATTCAGTGTATTGCTGTCCTGCTGCTGGTCATATTATTACTGGCAATTTAAAAATTATTCCTGATTCTAGGATACGTAATATAATATCTAAAGGTCCGAAATATCGATTTTCTTCTAAAATTAATTTCAATAAATGTAGAGATGAAATCGCTGCTGCCTGGAATGAATTTTGTAATGTATGCTGTAAATGAGTGTATGTTAAGCATAAAGCTCTTAAGGAATGGAAACTTAGCATTCTGAAATTAGTGAACAAACGCATTTCTTTTTATTCGCAAAATAAAAACTTATTACCTCCTAAACCGAAAACATCTTAATGTCACTTTAAACTAGGTATTCAAGAATTTCATAGGAAGTTTGTTTTGGCTCCAGCTGATAAGGCCGCTAAGAATGTGGTCGTTGTTTGACGGCTTCACTATGTAAACACTCTTCAGCGAGAACTTGGTGGTAATAAGGCCTATGAACTTCAGCCTTTAGCTGTAGAGAGGGCTTTAGTTGATGACCACATTTGTCATTCAGCCACCAAGTTTGCTGTCTGTGTTACAGAAGGCCAAGACAAGCTTCCTACGTTATATTGGTTACCTAAACTTCATAAAAGACCATACAAAGCACGGTTTATTGCAAATTCAAGCTCCTGGATCATCACTGAACTCTCCAAATTATTAACTTCATGTGTTACTGCCAGCAAACACATGTGATAAAATATTGCTACAAAGTCTTCGAAAGATGAGGTAGAAATCTGTTTTGGTCTATAAAAATTCTAATGAAGTTTTAAATAAATTGAAATCCAGGCGTTTTCGTGCTTCAAAATAGAAGTGGAGGTAATGATCAGGAATCGACACAATCAACCCACAGCTCCCATCAGAGACACCAAAGGGAAAGACACACAAACATAAAACAACAGACCCTAATGGAAACACCAATAGCGGAAAGCCAAAAGGGCAGTTACTTTCCCACAAAATGGCCAATAGGCTATCCAAAATAAAATAACATGAGCGACACAAAAACCCAAAGACAAGCCATAACAAAAATAAACGGCGAGTCTGTCTACTTATGATTTTTCCACCTTTTACACTACACTTCCTCATAATCTTATAAAAGAAAAACATAATGATTTAATTAAATGGACATTTCATTGGGAAGACTCCTTCTATCTTGCATGTAATGTAAGAAATGCATTTTTCACTTCTGAAGAGCATAAAAATTATACTTTATAGTCATGTCAGAAAGTGTGTGAATATTTACATAAGATTTGGTACTAAGATATTTACATAAGATTTGGTACATAATATTTACATAAGATTTGGTACTAAGTTATTTAGAAAAGTTGTTGGAATTCCGATGGGTACTAATTGCGCACAACTTGTGGCTGATCTGTTTTTGTTTTGTTATGAGAGAGACTTCATGATGTGCCTTTCTGCTGAAAACCAGTCTGAAATCATTGAAGCTTTTAGCTCTACTTCTAGATATTTTGATGACTTATTAAATATTGATAATACCTATTTCGATGGTTTGATCAGTCAAATTTACCCCCCCCCCCCCCCCCCACTCCCGAACTTCAGTTAAATATAGCAAATTCTTCTGATACCGAGGCCCCGTTTTTGGATTTACATCTATCTATTGTAGATGCGTTTGTTTCGTGCAAAATTTATGATAAACGCCATGATTTTGATTTTGAGATTGTAAATTTTCCTTTTTTAGATGGTGATGTTCCTCGTGCGCCATCCTATGGCGTTTATATTTCGCAATTAATTCGATTTGCCAGAGTGTGTAGTCATGTAACTGACTTCAGCACTCGTTATAAATTGTTAACGGCTAAACTTCTTAATCAGGGTTAAAACATGTACACTCCATATTTTTCAGTTCTGTGGTGTATTCCTTGCTTCCAAAGGATAACCCTTTTATAGAACATATTATCGGTACCATAAACTACGCAAAGCCTTTTCAAAATTTTATAGACGTCATTCTGATTTAATTTCAAAATTCAATATTGGACTTAAATCTCTTCAGCAACAAGGTCTATCGGAACCCGAATTTTATGGTGACTTAGTATATAAATTCAGAAAAATATATAACCGCAATGACTTCAGCACCCAATTTGGTAAAATCATTCTTCGATATAAAAAGATTGGGTACAACATAAATGTTATACGACCGACTGCATGCATGGTAGTTAACCCAATCACGGCTGACAACTTTCCTTCCCTCTTTAATTGCTCGGTGGGTCATGCCTCGGATTCTATGACGGTTCCAGCGTAAAGGCTTATTGAGAATTAGAGAGATCTAATTTAAGGTAATGTTGGTTGGTGCCTGATGCTCTGTCTCTGGTCGGGCCCATCGGAGTCTTACTGTTGGTTTTCTTTTGCTCCAGTATTTCAGTGGTTTCTTGCTGTCGAGTCCTCACCGTTGTTTCATCTCTGTGGTTGTTTGATTATTTGTGTTCACGGAGATGTTGCACTGATGAGTTAGGAGGCTTCATGCGGACTGAACAAATTATTTGTCTAAATCGCGACGGAAGTAAGGGCGAGGATTGTGGCCACGTAAAATCGATTTAAGCCCCCCAGTGGAATTCGTTTCCGCTGGCCGTTCCAAGGCGGTTCTTCGGCCGCGGTTTATTTTTGTCTTTGGGTGTTTTTGTCGCTTATATTATTTTATTTTGGATAGCCTTTTGGTCATTTTGTGGGAAGAATTGTCACGGCTGTCAGTTGTGCTAAGCAAGGCGCATGAACTTAAATTTGATTGTTGTATTATTGTTATTATTATTTGGGCAGATACTTAATATCTTGATTAATACATTTAATTGACCAGTTAAGCGATTAACAAAACTGTTAATGACCAATTTTAATATTCACATTTTTGCATCTCTGATCCGACCGGTTTTATTAATCACAAACCCCGTAAATCAAAGAAGTATTTTACGCTTACATGCACAACAAAACGGCGATTTCATATTCCGATTTTTTCCTCCAAAATCGGAGCCACGACATCATCATATCGACAAACTAGGTATAAACATTATAGTTACAAGTCCGGGTATTGATGATCCGACCGGTTTTATTAACCACAAACCCGGTAAATCAACGAAGTATTTTACGCTTACATGCACAACAAAACGGGGATTTCATATTCCGATTTTTTCCTCCAAAATCGGAGCCACGACGTCATCATATCGACAAACTAGGTATCAACATTGTAGTTACAAGTCCGGGTATTGATGGGTCCGTGTTATACCAAAACACACGTTTGAAGCCAAAATGCGTCAGGTGAGAAACAGACCATGGTAAAGCAGACTATATGATGCGGTGAAGGGTTCCAGGCTTGCATGGCGCCAGGCAGGTTCACCAATGGACAGCAGTGATGAAACATTGAGGAATATGCATGCGGCTAAAAGAGTCCCGAGAAAGGGCAGGGGCAGGAAGCGATAAAGATGAGGTGGGAAAGGTTCGAAGAGATCACGAACTCAAAGAATGACTCCAGGACATTCTTCAAGCTAATTGATAACCAGCGTAAGACGTCCAATACACAGCTACAAACATTGGTTGTGGGAGGTCGGGAGTATGAAATCACTGATACGATTCGTGATGGATGGGCTGAGCACTTTGAAAAACTTGCAACCCCTTCACACAATTCTCAATTTGATCAACAGTACAAGAGGCTGATGAACCTCGACGTTGATATCATCGAACGGATATGTGAAGAAGAAACTTTCTTGCACACCAGACAAGGAAATCCTTGATTTTACCCTGGGATAGAAATTTATGTTCTGACCCTGGTGTTCCGACCCCAAATCGAATATAATCGCGTGTTTGATAAATGCACTGGTTGATTACAACCTCATGCGCGACGTCGTCATGCGTGACGTCACTAAACATTCCTGTTGTGTCATCACAAAATGGCGGACGTCGGTAACCGAAGTGACAGCAGCATTTAAAATTCGGAATAGAAATGGAAGGTATGCAAGAAAAAGAATCCTATATGGGTGTGAGGGGTGGATAGAAAAATCCGTCCCTCGGGATCACTGTCCGGCATCACTCGGCAAGCCTCGTGATGCCGGACAGTGACCCTCGGGACGGATTTTTCCATCCACCCCTCACACCCATATAAGATTCTTATAACACCAATCACTCCACTTACAAAAGCAGAGGTGATTGTGGCTTTAAAGCGACTAAATAATAACAAAGCTATAGACATAATGGGGCTAACAAGTGAACACCTAAAACTGGCAGGGCAAGAAGTCCACGAATACCTCACCTGTTTCCTGAATTTTCTTGCACACCAGACAAGGAAATCCGTGATTTTACCCTGGGATAGAAATTTATGTTCTGACCCTGGTGTTCCGACCCCAAATCGAATATAATCGCGTGTTTGATAAATTCACTGGTTGATTACAACCTCATGCGCGGCGTCGTCATGCGTGACGTCACTAAACATTCCTGTTGTGTCATCACAAAATGGCGGACGTCGGTAACCAAAGCGATAGCAGCATTAAAAATTCGCAATAGAAATGGAAGGTATGCAAGAAAAAGAATCCTATATGGGTGTGAGGGGAGGATAGAAAAATCCGTCCCTCGGGATCACTGTCCGGCATCACTCGGCAAGCCTCGTGATGCCGGACAGTGTCCCTCGGGACGGATTTTTTCATCAACCCCTCACACCCATATAAGATTCTTATAACCTCATTGCTTCAAGGTCAAACGGCTCAGTTGTTCAAACCAACATACGTTAGCTTAATTAACTTTTAAGAGGTTAAAATGTTAACCCTTATCCCGCTGAATAATTAATTTAGCCACACAATGTCATATCAAGCCCTGTCGACCAATGAAACCAACAGGGTTAATAAGCATTACTCGCACCGCTTTGACTGGGCAGGCTTAGATCCTCTAAGCGGTTTACCAGTACTCGTGTGCAGTCAGTTTCAGCTCTGTGCGGAAGCACCACGCAGGCCAATGTATTTCTCCAAGCTTCGATGGGCCGTAAAACCAAAACAAACAACAACAAAATAATATTGGAGATCTTTCGTTCATTCTTTCTTTCACACGTTTATACACTCTTTCGATGTACAGGGAATCTATTATGTTTATGTTAGATTTAGTAGTATTTTGTGGGGTTGTTAGTAATAGTATGTGGTAGTTGGTGGGCCAGTTGTAGCAGTAAGTGATAGACGGGATCGTTAGTAGTCATACATGGTGATTTGTTGAGCGATTGTAGCAGTAAATGGTAGCTTGTGGGATCGTAAGTAGGAACTGGTGATAGTTTTCGGGGTCGTATGTTGCAATTAGTGGTGCTTTGATAGTCAATAATAGGAGTGAATTCACTATGCTGTTGTTTGTTAGGTCACAAGCAGCAACTGAATTTAGTTTTCGGGTTCGTTTATAGCGCTTGGTGAACTACACTGTGGACGATTTGGTTGTAAATATGGCCGTTTTTAGTATATCTTACGCGATCGTGATGATTTGAATAAGCTACTTTTGTGTATGTATGAGCACAAAGAACGGATATTTGGTAGTCATTTAATTTGATTTAATTGCTAATTTACTGTCTCATAAACGTATATGTAATCTGCAAATCATAAACAAGCGTAATCAAAATTGTTTGTTGTTGTATTAAATTTCACAGAGAGCACTGAAATCACCTGTATAGCTGTAACGTCTCTTATGCGTTGTACATACGAAAAAAAAACTTATGCGTTGTACATGAAAAACACACACACACAAAAAAAAACGTTCAGTCATCGTTGATTCGTTTTTGGCGAATATTCTTGTTCAGCATTGATGACTTCATAATAAAAGCCAGAAAAATGCTTCAGTTGACCATCTCCTAACATGGAATTGCACACCGTATTTAGATTTGCAGTTGCTTGCTTGACAGTCGCTTCGCCATTTCTAAAAAAAAAAAAAAAAAAAAAAAAAAAAAAAAATAAATAAATATAAAGGATCTTACACGAGTGGCCATTTGATATGATATTTATGAAACAGCATTCGGCGAGTTTCATAAATATCATATGAAATGACCACAAGTGTAAGATTCTCTTTATCATATGACTAGACTGGATTTATCGCCTTTTAATTTGACAATTTTTCTACGAAAAATGCATTGTTGACATGGACGTCGTCATGACGTTACTTAATCCCGCCAGAGGGTTATTACACGTGTGGTCATACGATTTTTATTAAACGACGGTATCCACTGCTTATCAACGACGTCATATGATAAAAATAAATAAATAATAATAATAATAATCTGTCGCTGGCTCGTCAAAAACTGTTCGATTCTCCAAAATATCAATAGACACTTGCATTTTAACAACATGTAACAACAGTATGGTTACTTGTGCATACATTCCACAAAGTCATATTTCTGCATGTTGAACTCTGTTTTTATATCTGATATATAAAATGTTAACACGACTGTGTCAAAAAGCACTAAAAAAAGTTAATCGAGCGTTTCTCAGCCCTTACACGTGCGTTTGCGAGCTCAGTTGTGTGAAAGTATTGACCAGTGTGGTGTTCATATATCGTCGCGTGATTCGATCTGTCCCTGATTCAGTGTATTTGAGGTATGGCCCAGTAGTTACTTAGAAGGTGCCGTTTTACTATTAATCCCCATTTTTATATCACTTATCGATTTTGTGACATCACAAAATCGATATCACAAAGTAAGACTGAATTTGTGATATCACAAAATCGATTTTGTGATACCAATATATCGATTTTCTGATATCACAAAAATTGTCAGGATTTTGTGATATCACTAATTCTATTTAGTGACATCACTTAATCGATTTTGTGATAAAAATAATTCGATTTAGTGATATCGTAAATTCATCTGTAAATTTTGTGACATCTCAAATTCGATTTAGTGATATCACTAAATAGGAGTGCATTTGTGATATCACTAAATCGATTTTGTGATATCACAAATTCATATTTTCGTTTGAGTTTTTGGAATAATGAGGGCTTCCGAAATGATCACTGCGCATGCGGAACCACTGCTCATACTCTAACGGAAGAAAAGTGGCGGCAATCAACAGCATGTTGAATTCAGTAATGACTGCTTTTCAAAACCGGCATATATCGGAATGCGCTCTCTCTCTCTCTCTCTCTCTCTCTCTCTCTCTCTCTCTCTCTCTCTCTCTCTCTCTCTCTCTGCGTGCGTCAATCTCAAGAACTGTTGGGCTTTGAATTCTGAAACTTATTGGCATTGTGGTTATGGACTGATGTATTAGTAAATAAAAAAAGCCAAACTGCGATAGCCTCCCTTATTTGTCGAGTATTTTGTCTGGGTCAATACAGAGAATTTGCTGATCCCTCAGACGCCGACGGGGTTCCTGTAAAATTCAACTAGATCATCTATACATCATCCGTCTCAAAACACCGTGTACCGTTAAAAATAGCGTGAAATATCCCTTTGACGTTGGTCTGTAGCACCTTCTCTGTCGGACAACAAATTTATTAGGAAGTACATATTGCACTGGTTGCAAATATAATATACTTAGTGATAACACTAATTCGATTAAGTGGTATCACTAATTCGTTCATATTTAGTGATAAAACTAATTCGATTTTGTGATATCACAAATCCATCTCTATTTAGTGATATCACTAAATTGAATTAATGATATCACTAATTAGATTTAGTGATATCACAAAATAGGGGAGATATAGTAAAACGGCACCTTATAGTTACCAATTTTTGTAAGACGCCGAGAATGTAAATATTTCTGTGTATAAATAATCTGCACAAACTTCCAATCGATGTCCGTTTATAATTGCAATATTATACAATGGGATTCAGAAGAAAGTCGTATGACTTAAGAAAGTCTGCAAACCCATAAATCATGATTTTTTCCAAGCTTTTCAAAAAGCTTAACTTGTCAATACAACAATTTAGAACGTTGACACATTCGGGTCAAACACTTGAAATATTTATCAAACGTAATAGCTAGGTTTGTTTACCTGGCGAAGAACATGCAAAAGTCCTTGACGAAATATACATGTGTATACAAACCCTGCAGGCATACTCCGTTTACCCAACGTTTACGCAACGTTGAATTTTCAACGTTGATTCAACGTTGTGTGCGTTGATTCAACGTTGAGTGCCTGCCGGGAAATACTTTTTAGGGTAAGGAGAATAATTAAGGAATAATTCCTGTTAGAAACATATGCTGTGGATATTTGTTAGAATCGCCTCCTCGAGGCGATTCTAACAAGTACCCACAGCGTATGTTTTCTTATGAGGAGTTTTAGAAAAAAAACAAACAACAAATATGCTCGTTACTTCTACTAAAACAGTAAACATTCACTTTATCACGTTTATAATTCATTGATAGGTGACCTCATTTTGTGTCGGATGTGATAAAAACGGAATTGATTTTCGATGAGGGTGAGTGAGGTCTATAAAATTTCATGTGTTTAAGTCTTGTATAGAGAGTGTGTATATACACGACGTCTGTTTGTTTTGTTTGATTTGAGGTTTAACGTCCCCGTCAACACTGTATAGGTAATTTTTTAGACGTTGCTTCCAATTTTGTGGGACTTTTACCCGACATTGAGATGAAATGACATCTCAAGCCCTGCCACCCAATGAAACCAATAGGGTTTATAAGCATGGACGGGCCGACTCGCACTGCTTTGCCTGGGTAGACTTAGATCCTCTAAGCGGTTTACCAGAACTCGTGTGCGGTCGGCTTCAGCTCTGCGTGAAAGCATCATGCAGCCCATCTATGTGAGTGATAAATGGGCTAGCTTGCTATTTAGCTTCAATTTAAAGCCGTACATGTAAAGTCATACCGGTGCTTGAAACATTTAATTACTCATGTCTATGTAAGGTTATTGTGGTTTTGGTATATGTGTTATGTGAGATGCGCTAAAATGTATTTGGCAATCTGAGTAAAATTTGAATTTGGTATTGTCTACGCCCATTATCTATTGATGACTTTTGCTCTGGAAGCATGCAAAATAATAATAATAAAAAAAACCCAAGAAAAAATGGCTGGCAAATGGCTGTAATTAAGGCGTAACTATACCAAATTTAGTGGCACAGAGGCCTTTCTGATATTTAATCTTCATCAGTGTATCTCAACCCAAAAGTTTTGAAACCGAAACGGATGACGGACAAGACCCGCCAAACACAGCACACCCACCTCCGAGCACACACCGACCGACGTAGCTCATGAAACAGGTCAACTGGAGGCATCAGGCAAGAGACGTCCACCCGCGGACTTATAGGCGTCCCCCACCGAGCCAACATCAGCAAACATGGCCCACACTCCACGGAAGCCCCGGGCACCAGGAAGGGGATGTCCAAAGTAGCGAGACTTGCAAAATTTAGTGCCAACCAAATCCGTTAAGATACATATCTCACCTGACAAGTCAGTCTTAGTTTTAGAAAAATTAGAAATTTATACTGCAAAAAAAAAAAAAAACAACAAAAAAAAAAAAACATTTAATATAGTTATTTAAATCAGTACTTGAGTACTGACGTCAACACCGCAGTATAAACCTCAGCACTAAGGAACTGGTACTGAGCTGATGATACCCTCGGGGACGAACGAACCATCCATAACGTCCCGGTGGTTGCAATTTAGTGATACAGAGGCCTTTCTGATATTTAATCTTCATCAGTGTGTCTCAACCCCAAAGTTTTGAAACTTTGGGCTTGCAGAGTGATGCCGGACAGTGATCCCTTGGGACGGATTTTTCTATCCGCCCCTAACACCCATATAAGATTCTTTTTCTTGCATACCTTCGAGTACCGACGTCCGCCATATTGTGATGAGAGTACAATAATGTTTAGTGACGTCTCGCGATTATATTCGATTTTGGGTCGGAACACCAGGGTCAGAACATAAATTTCTATCCCAGGGTAAAATCACGGATTTGCTTGTCCGGTGTGCAAAAAAAACCTTATCTGAAGTTAACAAATTTCTGTGTGTTATTATTGTTTACATTTAAAACGGTAAAATTCGGCGAAATAAACTTATGACGAAATCACGAGGCAATTTTGTCCCTTCCGTTGATTCAAGAAGGGCAAATGTCAGTTTCTGGCGAAAGAATGTGCAATGTACTGGATACCTAGCAGGCACATGACGTAAATGTGACTGTCACATCAACGTCGGTAGAACGTCATGACGTTTGTACAATATCACATCGGCGTCGGTGCAACGTCATGACGTTGCACCGATGTCGACGTGATGTTGCCCTAGTGACGTGTGCCTGTTGGGTAACCGCTTACGTATAAGCCTGCCGAGCTAAAGTGTGGCTTGGTAAGCTGACCGTCTCGAAATGACCGACATATCGTTCACTATGCCGTTAATTTTCAATACAAACACACAAAACAGACTATATAAGCCGTAACAAAAGATAATTGCATTTTTTATCATTCAGACGTAGGCTTAATGTGCAGATAACAAGTGAATAAATAAAGACTAGGCAATCTTGTCTCCAACCTAGATATCTTAAACTACTAGATCTTGGACAATGACGTGTTAGTTTGTTATACATACAATGTTCTTGTTTCCTTTAAACTCCTTTTATCTCAAACTACTTTTAACTCAAACTAATAGTTGTTTCTGATGGTCGTGTGCTATTAACATAGCGAATACTATGAATAGACTGCGCGGATGCGCGCACGCTGACCCAAGTCTTCGATAGGCGCGCATATAAATTGCAGGTATACACTAAGATTTAACTGTGACGTTTTTGTCTGCAAATAGCCATTTTAATGTATTTTGTCTATTTGCAGTTGACTGCAAATAGCCATTTTAAATGTTTTTTTGGCTATTTGCAGCAATAGCCACTCAGATTTAGGAATAATAGCCACTTTAACGTTGTTTGGCTATTTGCAGTTGACTGCAATCAACTGCAAATATATAGCCACTCCGATTTAATAAAGTAAAGCAAACTATAAAGTTTGCAAAAGTTTGCAGTTATAGTAGTCGCAGATAAGATTGACCAGGCGGAGCTATTTACATGTAAGTGTTGTCAATATATGTCAAATTCGCCGAGCCCACCAGAAGATTCGGTAGAGTGCCTTTCGCACGCTTTCTACAAGCGGACGAAATGGTCATATACGCCACAGCTATCCTTGTGTTACAGTTGAATTCACACAATCAGGTGACTTGGTTTACCTTTTTGTTAATGGAATATTCCTAAGGCAGGTACAAACGATAGCTCCGCCTAGTCAATCTTATCTGCGACTACTATACACATGAGTAAATATTCCACTTACTATAAATAGCAAAGTGCGATTTTTCCGTTTTACACCATTTCATTTTTTATTTGTGCCAGTCTTTGAATTTACAGACTAAAAAGTCTTTAAATTTACAGACAGTCTTTAATTATAGATTGTCTTTAAATAAAACAACTTTCTTAGACCTGTTAAACAAATGCCCAGACTGTCCATGCCAGATCACGATACCCACTTACATTATTTAAAGCGGCATTATTTTTCCTGTCAGAAAAAAAAAAAAAAAAACGAGCAACAAAAGCCAAACCCGTCCCTCAAATGAGGATATTTTAGGATAATCCCCTGCAATACCCACATTCTATTATAAATTGGAGCCTATATTTGTCTTCCTATGATCATGTTGGTGCAACGAGAGAATAAAAGTACCCAAGGAATCTACCACACTTTAACAGTATAAAGTTTATTTAAAGACAACGTAAATAATCAGAATTATAAAAGAGCATTACACGTCTTCCTCTCTCTTTCACCCCCCCCCCCCACCACTCTCCATCGGGACTTGAAGAAATATATGGGTTGCATGATGCGTCCACGCAGAGCTAAAACTGACCGCACCCGAGTACTGGTTAACCCCTTATAGGATCTAAGACTGCCCAGGCAAAGCGGTGCGTGTCGGACCGTCCATGCTTATAAACCCTATCGGTTTCATTGGGCGACAGGGCTTGAGATGTCATTTCATCTCACTGTCGGGTAAAAGTCCCACAAAATTGGAACCAACGTCTTCAAACTGACCTTTTCTGTGTTGACGGGGACGTTAAACTTCA
This sequence comes from Lucinisca nassula, assembly GCA_963580285.1. Taxonomy (NCBI): domain Eukaryota; kingdom Metazoa; phylum Mollusca; class Bivalvia; order Lucinida; family Lucinidae; genus Lucinisca; species Lucinisca nassula. The sequence continues at coordinate 28,585,524 of OY757016.1, read as the reverse complement.
AATCAAACAAATCAAACAAATACACGTCTTCCTGTACGTTACCGGATCTACACAGCCTCATCACCAACCATAAGGTCACTAAGTAACAATGTGAATACCCCATCTCCCCAGCTTGGGAGGACATAAATGCACATTTTACAGTCAATATTTTTTTGCGGGATTTCTTTTAACAATGGCGAAAAGTTGTGAGAATTTGAAGGAAACAACAACCTTATTGCCGATTTTCAGCGTCTGTGATAGAAAGAAAAGGTCACTCAGGAAAGGCCACAATCCAAGAACACAGCCGTCTCAAGTCACCTATAGAAAGTGACATGGAGGCACGAAATATGAGTGAGTGAGTGAGTTAGTGAGTGTTTACGTCCCACCAACAGCTAAGGTCATTCGGAGACGGGACCTCGGTTTAAAGACTCATCCGAAAGTCTGGAGAAGCCCGGGATCGATCCTGCGACCCCTGGTTTACAAGGCGAGTAGCGTAACCACTACACCACGGAGGCTTCTAAGCACGAAATATGAACCAACAGCACACAGCCAAATAACAAATAAGACACTGCAAAAGAACGACCGCCTTGGGACGGTCAGTAGTAAAACAACTGGGGGAGGGAGTATGGAGGCGCATGCTATTCAACAGTGAGTCATGATAAAGACATGGTCAAATGATTATGTATAGATTAATATTATCATGAATCAGGGTTGAGGACTCAACTACAATCCGGCGTCAGAGGAGAAGAAAACCACCAGTTAGATCACGGAGGGTCAAACCCAGAAAATATCCGGCTCCACTCTCGTCAGTTTTCCACATTTATTATTCACGGTTTGTCGGCCAGCTGCAAAGACAAATCACGCGCTCGTGATTAGATCTACTTTACAACTGACCTCCAAACTGTGATTTATTACTCAACAAATCACAGCTGGAGCTGATCTGTTTCACAAGCAAAGGCATTGTCGTCATCCGGTAGCGCTCTCCACTGACCTGTCATATACGAGGATTCTGGGTATCTACATGTACCATTTTAATGTGTTTTGCAAGCGAAATACATGTACCAGTTTTCTAGATTTAGAAAATACCTGTTTGTTTGTTTGTTTGATTTGAGGTTTAACGTCCCCATCAATGCTGTAAAGGTCATTTTGGGAGACATTGCTTCCAATTTTATGGGACTTTTACCCGACATCGAGAAGAAATGACATCTCAAGCCCTGTCGCCCAATGAAACCAGTAGGGTTTATAAGCATGGACAGGCACTGACTTGCCTGGGCAGACTTAGATACTCTAAGCGGTTTACCAGTACTCGTGTACGGGTCGGTTTCAGCTCTGCGTGGAAGCATCTTGCAGCCCATATATTTCTTCAAGCCCCTGTGGGCGGGGGCCGTAGAAAATACCTGTATGTATGATCTTATGATAAATCAAGGCAAATCCTGACACTTTCGGTTTAAAATTGTGAGACATACATCGCTGGTAAAATTTCAGACATAAAACAAGTTTGGTTTCTTGCAAATTGGATAAAATTACAGGCATAGTCAGCTTGTTACTTTGTACTAATCGCGTAGTAATATCTGTCCTGCGCAGGATAGTGATGAGACAGGTATATGACATGCGCAGACAATAAGGCTGGCACGATTAATTGGATAATCGATTATTCAATCGAAAAATTCCACAAAATTACTGATTTGCTTCCAGTCGATTATTTGATAAATAGAGGATCTTTCACGAGTGGTCATTTCGTATGAAATTTATGAAACGAGCCTTCGGCGAGTTTCATAAATTTCATATGAAATGACCACAAGTGTAAGTTTCCGTTATCATAGACCACTTCAGATTGGATTTTATCGCTTTTAAATTTGACAAATTGCCCACCAAAAAGTACATGGTTGACATGGACTTCGTAATGACGTTACTTAATCCCGCCAATGTGTTATTACACGTGTGGTCATATGATTTTGATTACACGACGTTATCCACTGCTTATCAACGACGTCATAAGATAAGTACAATTCACTACCCAAAGCTGTGCTTAAAATAGCTGTATGAATGGCAAACAGTGCAGACCCAGATGAGACGCCGCCTCCTGCGGCGTCATATCTGGGTCTACAGTTTGCTCAGGTCTGTCTGTTCAAATACATATGGCAAAATATAGCATATGGTGGGAGTCATGCTCAGACAGAAAGCCAGACAGGTAGAATTATGACCAAATCTTCAGTGATTACTAATCGGTTATCGATCGCAATGATAGGAATGATAATCGATTGTCATTTCAGCTCCGATTAGTCAGCCCTAGCAGAAAATGAAACAAATGGAGACCGAGGCCATCGATCTATCTATCGATCGATCAATCAATCCATCACAATCAGTCAGTCAATAATTTGAAACTGATTTAAACGTCAAGTCTGGCTATTCTGCTTCCATTTAGACTGCCCTGAAAGGGTGGGGGTGTGGAACCAGAGTAGTTAGTCTTCAAAATACCCGTGACAGACAGCCTAAGCGCCCTTCATTCTCCATCACGAAATCACGCCTATATTATTTTGACCCCCTTGAATCCCACTTTTATATAGTAAAACTGTTGTTTACAGGGGTAAATCTTATTTTCCAAATTTCTGCTCTAAAATATAAATTGTGGGTACTCGTTAGAACCGCCTCGATGAGGCGGTTCTAACGAGTACCTTCAAACTATATTTTGAGCAGAAATAAGAAAAATATCACAATTCTTCAGCTTATATTTTTCATTTTTTCGGCGATAATGGTTATAATGTATTTGTATAGGCGTGTTTTCGTAATGTTTAATTTTGCCGCTCGCTATTTTCCGCTATCGCGCGCCGATCCCATGTTGCAGCTACATGTATATAGCTTAGTCAATGTAACGAGAAGAAGAAGAAGAAGAAGAAGAAGAAGAAGAAGAAGAAGAAGAAGAAGAAGAAGAAGATACCACTCCTGCAAACGAGAATAATTTCTGTTGTCCCCAACCTCCTGCGTCGTGTATGGTAAGTGAAACTTTCAGGTATGTTAACAGGTACCATTATCGCTTAATTAGTAATAATTATCTTTTACGACGTCAGCCCCCGCCCGTCGGGCTTTGGAGAAATAGATTGGGCTGCATGATGCTTCCACGCAGAGCTACAACCGACTGCACATGTGTACTGGCAAACCGCTTAGAGGGTCTAAGCCTGCCCAGGCAAAATGGTGCGAGTCGGACTGTCCATGCATATAAATCCTGTTGATTTCTTTGAGATGTAATTTCATCTCAATATCGGGTAAAAGTCACACAAAATTGGAAGCAACGTCTCCAAAATATATATTGTTTCTGGGGACGTTAACACAAATCTATTGCGACTTACTTCTCTTCCAGGTTAATTAAAACCGCAGTATGATGTTTGAAGCGGACAAATTTTCATTCAGCGTTGACTTGGAGTCAAAAGCTGTCCACCAAATCCAGTTTCTAACACTTATTGACAAAATAAACGACTTGAAAAGACCAGAAGGACTCGCGAGAAGTGTGTATCGGTATGAGAAGTACTGGCTCCCGCTCGCGGCCGAGCATAGGCCTACATCAGAATGCCTATCCGCCCCTCCAGATATTGAATGGGTCTGGCACTGTCACATGCTGTCTCCTCGGGCTTATATCAAGGATTGTACAGCCGTAGTGAATACAGTCATTAATCACATGTTAAAAGAGCTTGAGGAATATTCTCAGGCCCTGGAAAAATCTAACGGTTTGTGGGAAAAACGTTACGGAGACGAGGAACCATTTTATGCCCACTTCGATCTACCATTTGATGAGGAAATTCTCAGCCAATTTAAGTCAAGAATTAGTTACAACATTATCGAAGCAGCTATGCGACAAAAGGACTTCTTGTATCAAGTGTCTCTGCCCCATTATAAAGATAGAAAGTTCCTACAGGGAGCCATGCTTCGCTACAAGAAGTTTCTGTTTATGAAACAACAACTTCCGGGAGAGTTCATAGTACCGTGCTACGATATTGATCTGATTTGGCACACTCATCAACTTCATCCGCGGGAGTATCAGGCGGACACGGTGAAATATCTTGGAAACCTATTCAACCATGACGACACTGTGACTGACCGGAGTGAAGGGTCGAAACTGTTCAACGCTGATCTAAAAACTCGAGGACACTGGAAAAAGCTCTTTAACGAAGGTTTTGCAACATTTGGTGCCATGTATCGAGGGAAGCCCCCAGCAGGAGTTTTATATGAACTGAAGTCGGAGGATATAAGTCCTTTCGTCACAAAGAAGGCAACTGTTCATTTCGAAAAGATGGTCATTCAAACGGAAGGCCAAAGACGTTATAACATATTCAAAATATTTGTAAGTTTCAGAGATAAGGATGGCGCAACATCGTTGTCATTCAAACGCCCATCAAATACCCCATCACACGCTTCCACTGTGGTCTGGAACAAAGCAAATCTTGAAAAGACGGGAAATTTCTCATTTGACACAAAATACACTAACAATTTAGAAATATGTTTGTTTGAGAGAGTGAAAAGGCCATTAGTTTGTTGGAGTTCTAGCCCAATGCCAATCGCCGAAAAAGTTTATCCGTTTCGACATATCGTCGAAAATTCGCCACCGGAAGGAGAAAACTTCAATTTAGAGATTGACATCTCTCAGAATATCCAACTGTCCATAGAAGGGAGACTTGATGCCCCCAAGAATGGTGCAATTGTGCTAAAGTTGGAACAAGGGATTTACGAAACTGCAACCATTCCAGAAACTATTCAGTCATTATGGGGACCAGTGTCGCTTGAGCGACTTCCGACAGGAAAAGATAACCATTGTGAAGTAGCTACTCACAGGTAAGCCCTACCTTTTACCACTCAAGCGCTAGACAGGATAAGCAAACGGCTTTTTCAATGGATATTATTTTCTTATTTTTTAGCGACAATAAGGCTTGAAATTACATGTGACTCGTCAGCTTAGCATGGCACATCACGAGAACACACCTATAAAATTTTGACCCCCTTGAACCCCAGATTTATATAGTAAAACTGGAATTTGCAGGGGTAAACCTTATTTCTGCTCTAAAATATAGATATTGGGTACTCGTTAGAACCGCCTCGATGAGGCGGTTCTAACGTGTACCCACAATCTATATTTGGAGCAGAAATAAGTAAAATATCACATTGTTTCATCTTAATTTTTTCACTTTAAGGTGATAAAGGTTACAATGTATATCGAACTATTTTGAACCTTTGGGATTACGGAACTTCGAGTCACTGAGTGTTATCAAAAGCGCCGGGTCGGGGGTGGTGTTATGGGTTTTCGATCTGCTATGAAATACAAATATGTTGTGTGTACTCATTAGAATCGAGTCAAATGAGAAAACAAAATATACATTTTTTTTAAGATGAAATAATCCTACTAAAATTCATCCTTAGTTCAATATTTGTAGTTTGGAGTTATTGGAAATTCAAATAGAAATTTATGGACTCAAGTTCACGTACCAACGGAACTCGAGCAATTTAAGTAATGCATCACGAAAACACACCTATATAATTCTGACCCCCTAGAACCCCACCTTTATATTGAAAACCTGGGATTTACAGGGGTGTACCTTATTTTTCTTATATCTGCTCTAAAAAATAGATTGAGGGAACTCGTTAAAACCGGCTTGATGAGGGAGGCGGTTCTAACGAATACCCGCCCGCAATTTAGACTTTGAGTATAAATAAGAAAAATAACACAATTTTCATCCGGAAAGACAATTCTTTCAAAAATACGCATGTCTCCCTTATCAATTGAAAAAAGAAGTGAAGGCAATGATCAGAAATCGATACAATTAACCCACAGCTCCCATTAGAGAACCAAAGGGAAAGAAGTACAAGCACGGAACAAACTAGACCCTAATGGAAACATCAATAGCGGAAAGCCAAAATGACAGTTACTTTGTTGGCCTTCTTTTATAGGGAGGGGCTGAGGGTACAGTAAAGAAAGTAGGATGTGCCGGAAGTTGTCGCCCTTTTAAAAATGACGGAAATAGGTCTACTGTTTGCATTCCCGATCATTGCTCTTAAGGGAAATGGGAATACTTGGCACATTTTTCCGCCATTTTTCAAAGGGAGATAACTTTTGGGACTTCCTGTTCACTTTTCTATAAGCTCAGTCCCACCGGAAAAGAGGTCTACTCTTAAAGGTGAGAATTTGCTACTCAAAAGTTGACCCCTATTTATATGGCAGACAAAAATACTTTGCAGAAGTTGCCTCCCCTGAAGGTGTACCCATTCCACTTAATTTTAATGTCATTTCTTTGTTTCAGTTTAAAATTCGAATCAGGAAGTACCGTCTTTACCTGTCGAACAATTCACAGTGCGCCACTGATGATGTCAGTGGTTCAAGTTTTCTATAAAGACAAGATGGCCGCCATTGGTCACCTGATCGCATCAGACCAACTTCCGTTACCAACACAGGTGCAGTATGGGAATGTTCTAATTTCTCTGTAACGTTACCAGTGTCTGTCTACATGCAAATTTTATTTTATGGGATAAAAAGTGAGGCTTACGACAAGACGAGTGCACTTGTTAGTTATCAACATAAGTATTGTCGATTGTCCAATTATTTTCCGTCTTTACGTATTATGTCATTGTGCCTGTGTACAAAATAGTCTACCATTAAACCGTTTTGCTCAATTTGCAGTGAACCACAAAAATGTAGTTACTTGCTCTAGAAGTGATTTGTTTGTATTGGAGTTCAACGGCCCGGTCAACATTATTTAGGTTATTTTTTGAGCCGGTCAAATTACCTATGAACACATCCTGGGCAGGCTTATACGTAAGCGATTAACCAGTACAGTGCACATTCTTTCCTCAGAAACAGACAACTACCCTTCTTGAATCAGCGGAAGGGAGAGAATGACCGATTTCATGATCAATCTCCAGGAAAGTGTGTTGCCGACCCCGGCAGGTATCGAACCCGCGTCCTTCTGATCACCAGTCAGACGCGCATCCGACTGAGCTACCGAGGCCGGCGCTCTGGGAGTGAATTGATTCTCTCATCATCACAAGTGAGAACTCTTGCTTATGCGCTTAAGATATTGTCGGACTGAATGGGTATAGATTAGTTAGAGACGCACAGGCTCCGCGTCATGCTGGACAAAATTGGTTAATCTTAAAAGTACACCCCCGCCCATATGGGCTTGGAGAAATAGATTTGGTTGCACGGTGCTTCCACGTAGAGCTGAAACCGACCGCTTAGAAGGCCTAAGCCGGCACAGACATTGTGGTGCCTGTGCATATAAACAATTTTGGTTTCACTGGGCGGAAGGGCTTGACATGCCATTTCATTTCAATGTCGGGTAAAAGTCCCACAAAATTGGAAGCAATGTCTCCAAATTGACCTTAATATTAATAGTGTTGACGAGGACGTTAAACCAAAAATCAAACAAACAAACTTGAAAGTTCTTTTATAAAGTTTTAAGCAAAGTGTGTTCTTCACAAAGCGTTCCCACAGCAATGTATACCAAGCGGGCCCATATCAATGTATACCAAGCGGGCCTATAGCAATGTATACCAAGCGGGCCTATAGCAATGTTTACCAAGTGGGCCTATACCAATTGAAGTGTAGTGAAGTGATATGTAATGTGACGCGACGTGGCGTGACGTGACATGAAATGAAGTGAATTGAAGTGAAGTGAAGTAAAATCATGTTTTGAACGAGTGGCCTGTCTTGAAAATGAATCACCGTTAAATTAAACCATTGTGATTATGGTTTTCGCTTTTTTTTCTGTTCTGAAGGTCAAGGATAGTGGTATAACATTGAACCCAAGGGCTGGGGAGAGAGCCGTCTTGATCAAAAACTATGCTGGAGACTGGGGGCTTCTCACTGGGAAGTGGGCTGGATTTAGAAAAGGAATACCTGGACGGAAAGGTATTTATCATCACTGTATGATAAAAAAACATAAAACCAAAAAACAACAACAAAAAAAAAAAAACAACAACAACAAAACAAACACATATTCCCGTTAGTTCGTTTGTGTGAAGTTAAAGGGGAATGGGTACACCTTCAGGGGAGGCAACTCCTTCAAAAGTATTTTTGTCTCCCAGGTCAACAGGGGTCAACTCTTATAGGAAAGAATTTGCTCATAAGGAGCAAATACTTTCCTTTAAGAGTAGACCCTTTTCTCAGTGGGACAGGGCTTATAGAAAAGCGGACAGGAAGTCCCGAAAGTTGTCTCCCTTTGAAAAATGGCGACAGAATCTGACAGGTGTTCCCCTTCCCCTTAAGGGGGAATTACCCGGGTGTTTGTACGCACGTTGTTTGACGCAATCGCAATCAAACGCCTTGGTTCCCCGCCACAGATGTGGCGACATTTAACAATTGTAACAGAGCGTACCCATTGAGGCAATAAATCACAGGGCAGAAGAGATTGACGCGAAAAGCCGCCATTGTGTGACGTCAATCGTAGATTCTTTAAAAAATAGATCAGATCTATCAGTGATTTGTCGAGTAATAAATCACAGTTTGGAGGTCAGTTGTAAAGTAGATAAATCACGAGCACGTAGCGCGCGTGATTTGTCTACTTACAACTGACCGCGTAGCGCGCGTGATTTGTCTACTTACTACTGACCGACAAACTATGATTTATTACTCAACAAATCACTGGCTAGAGCTGATCTATTTCGATTCTAACAGGCTGAAAATCGGCAATAATGCTGTTGTTTCCTTCAAATTCTCACAATTTTTGCCATTGTCAAAAGAAATCCCGCTAAAATTATCGACCGAAACACATCCATTTATATCCGTTTCTAAAGTTTTCGATGCGAGAATACACACCGTACAACCGGCTGCGTCGAAGACAGATTACTGTCTCTAAGACAGATCGCGGAAAACGTTTCATAGAAAGGGTGGGTGAGGTTTTTTTGTTTGTATAAATCGAGAAGGCAATCTGTTGACTTTTGCTGCTATTGGAGAAGAAACTAAATGCCTGGAGATACCGCAGCAACATTCTGACTATATTTCAAAGCCAGATAAGGCTTTTCCAGTTCGTTGAAAAATATTTTCATGGAAAATTTTATGAATTTTTGTTTTCGGCATCAAGTGTATATCTACGGAACAAAATATGTTACATTCAATTACTCATGCTAATACTACGATTATTCAGCAGCATTTCTGCCAAATTGGACCGTATAACTCGGTTAAATAAACAAACTACGCCCCGCTCAAGAGACCAGGTGTCCAAAAAATGCTGTCTCTAACTACAGATTGTTTTTTATACGACTGTCAACAAACACAGATCACAGATTTCGAAGGCTATCATTGATGACAGATCAGAATTTCGGATACATTTTCAATAAAGACGAATTCTGGATGACTTAACTCCGGCAACTTCGGTGGAAACTATTTCATGCCAGCTCCAGGGCATTACTTGTAATAATGCTGCAAATTGAGTAGCATAGAGGCTGCTTTATAATCATTTATATTTCCTGTCAACACACAAATTGTGAAATCTGTAGAAGCCTCCGTGGTGTAATGGTTATGCTACTTGCCTTGTAAATCAGGATTCGCGGGATCGATCCTGGGCTTCTTCTGACTTTCGGATGTGTCTTTAAACCAAGGTCCCGTCTCCTTAGGTGACTTTAGCTGTTAGTGAGATGTACAACGCTCTCTCTCTTTCTCTCTCACTCTCTTGTGCAATCAGTAAACATCTGAGGCGTTATTTGTTTAATTTTCTTCTGCCTGTACTTTTTATTTCCTAGATGTCACACGACTCAGCGATTTCTGTGTTGTAATTAGTCAGGAATTCGATATTGAAAGTAAACAGCTGACGTTCGTGCGAATATCTGGTTGTGCCATTTTTTAACATCACACGCCATGTATTTTTATTGCACGAACAAGGTTGCACAATGCAATAATGAACATTAAATAGGTCGTTATGCAAACGGTGCAGAGGTGACCATGTACAACAGCATGGTACATGCGTCCGTATTAACCAATTCAGTACCAGAAACCCCTAAAGAGGTACCTTTTAAACAGTGCAGGCCCAGATCAGACACTTCAGAATGCAAACGGTACAGAGGCGACCATGTACAACAAGATGGTACGTGCGTCTGTATTAACCAATTCAGTACCAGAAACCCCTAAAGAGGTACCTTTGCAAATAGAGCAGGCCCAGATCAGACACTTCGGAATGCGGTAATGCGGCGTCTGATCAGGGCCTTCACTGTTTGTAAAAAGCGGAACCATTTTCTGAATAAATTCTGAAGAAAACACAACCTGACACCCCTAAATATCGAAATGCACTCCTGTCATATATAAGGTGGAAGATTCCATCTGGTACAAAAAGGGTTAACTTTAATTCACTCGGCGCCGCTTGTAGGTTCTTTTCCCGTACAAAACAAGAGCCATAATCTGAGTAACACTGAGGCTGTGGTTCTCATCACGTTAAGTCCGTGTAATGAACACCCCTCTTCAACTTGCTTATATAGAGAAAACATTTGTTTACAGGGGACACATTATTTTTATTTCTGTTTAAAGACATAGGTTTTGGGTTCTAGTCATGATACATTCTCAATGCAACAGTCCTCACGAGCACCCTCAACATATGTTTGTTTGTTTGTTTGTTTGATTTGAGGTTCAACGTCCCCGTCAACACTGTAAAGGTCATTTTGGAGACGTTGCTTTCAATTTTGTGGGACTTTTACCTGACATTGAGATATGACATCTCAAGCCCTGTCGCCCAATGACACCAATAGGGTTTAAACATATGTTTGGAGTATAGAAAAGAAAGAATATTACAATTTTTCACCAGAATATACCGTTTTGGAGGTATGAAAGAAATGCACTATATCACACGGCTGTGTTATCGAAATACGAGTATGATCTGTTTGTGTAGCTTTGCAGTTTAGTTTAGCACTTGTTATGTGCAGTGTTCCATGTTAGTGTGGCTGAATCAAATAATATTGAAAACTAGCGTACTACTTTTCTCTATATTTGGCATTATGACTTTTGTTTTACACTTCGCTAAAATGAAATAGTAAACTCTACAAGCTGGTCCGTGTTTGAATGGAAAACACTTCTTTAGTATGATTTAACATGATGATAGCAATAGGTTTTTATTTGTTTGATTTGAGGTTTAACGTCCCCGTCAACATTGTATAGGTCATTTTGGAGACGTTGCTTCCAGTCTTGTGGAACTTTTACCCGACTTTGAGATGAAATGACATCTCAAGTCCTGTCACCAAATGAAACCAATTGGGTTTATGAGCATGGACTTGCACCGCTTTGCCTGGGCAGGCTTAGATCCTCTTACCAGTACTCGTGTGTGGTCGATTTCAGCTCTGCGCGGAAGCATTATGCAGCCCATTTATTTCTTCAAGCCCCGATGGGCAGAGGCACTTGCACGTGCGTGCGTGCATGCGTGTGTGTGTGTTCCACCAACAGCTAAAGTCATACGGTTTAAAGACTCAGCCGAAAGTGTGGACATAACGAAAACACGCCTATAAAAATACAATATAACCCACAAGCAGCGCCGAGTGAATTAAAGTGTACCCTTTTTGTTCCAAATGGAATCTTCCACCTTATATATGGCAGGAGTCCATTTCGATATTTAGGGGTGTCCGGATGTGTTTTCTTCAGAATTTATTCAGAACATGGTTCAGCTTTTTACAAACAGTGTAGATCCAGATCAGACGTCGCATTACCGCATTCTGAAGTGTCTGATCTACACTTCAGAATGCAGTAATGCAACGTCTGATCTAGGCCTGCACTGTTTGCAAGGTACCTCTTTAGGGGTTTCTGGTACTGAATTGGTTAATACAGCCGCACATACAATCTTGGTGTACATGGTCACCTCTGCACCGTTTCATAACGACCTATTTAACATGTTTAATGTTCATTATTGCACTGTGCAACCTTGTTCGTGCAATAAAAATACAGTCGAACTTCAATGGCTCTAACACCTTTGCGACCATGAAAATCCGTTCGAGGCAGGGGTAGTTCGAGCCACTGAGGGCTACTACCAGGAGGCATAACGACATACTTCAGGACATCTTTTTTATGTGTTCTATAATGAAAAATGTATGCTGTGTGTACTCATTAGAATCGCCTCATCGAGGCGATTCTAATGAGTACACACAGCATACATTTGCAAGATAAAAGTCGAAAATATCCTAATTTTTACTCTCCCTATTTCTTACGTACATAAATTCCCTAGGGACTCATGAACGGGTTCGACTCAGCCATGGTAAACGAGCCATCGGTGTTCGAGTCATCGAAGTTCTACTGTACATGACTTTGGATGTGAAAAAAATGGCACAACCAGATATTCACACGAATGTCAGCTGTTTACTTTCAATATCGAATTCCTAACTAATTACAACACAGAAATCGCAGAGTCGTGTGACGTCTAGGAAAGAAAAAGTACAGGCAGAAGAAAATTAAACAAATAACGCCTCAGATGTTTACTGATTGCACAAGAGAGTGGGAGAGAAAGAGAGAGAGAGAGTTGTACCTCTCACTAACAGCTAAGGTCACCTAAGGAGACGGGACCTCGGTTTAAAGACACATCCGAAAGTCTGGAGAAGCCCGGGATCGATCCCGCGAATCCTGGTTTACAAGGCAAGTAACAGAACCACTACACCACGGAGGCTTCTACTGATTGCACAATTTGTGTGTTGATAGGAAATATAAATGATTATAGAGCAGCCTCTATGTTACTCAATTGCAGCATTATTACAAGTAATGCCCTGGAGCTAGCATGAAACAGCTTCCACTGAAGTTGCCAGTGTTAAGTCATCCAAAATTCTTCTTTATTGAAGATGTAACCAAAAGTCTGATCTGTCATCAATGTTAGCCTTCAAAATCTCTGATCTGTGTTGGTGGACAGTCGTATAAAAAACAATCTGTAGTTAGAGACAGCATTTTTTTGGACACCTGGTCTCTTTAGGGGGGCGTAGTTTGTTTATTTAACCGAGTTATACGGTCCAATTTGGCAGAAATGCTGCTGAATAATCGTAGTTTTAGCATGAGTAAGTGAATGTAACATATTTTGTTCCGTAGACATACACTTGACGCCGAAAACAAAAATTCATAAAATTTTCCATGACAATATTTTTCAACGAACTGGAAAAGCTATCTGGCTTTGAAATATAGTCAGAATGTTGCTGCGGTATCTCCACGCATTTTGTTTCTTCTCCAATAGCAGCAAAAGTCAACAGATTGCCTTCTCGATTTATACAAACAAAAAACTTCACCCACCCTTTCTATGAAACGTTTTCCGCGATCTGTCTTAGAGACAGTAATCTGTCTTCGACGCAGCTGGTTGTACGGTGTGGAATAGGACGTTACACCGTGTAACGTCCAGGAAATCGACCAGTGACATCATAAATTGGCAGTTTCTAATGACGTCACACGTCTCGCTCTTCCTTGTCGTGATTTGTTGTGGTTATTTTCCATTGCCTATATAGGCGCGGTATGTTAGAATTGACATTAGACGGTGAAACTTCACTTTCTCGGATCGAAAACGTTACAAAATGACATAAAATGCATGTGTCACGGTCAATAATTTTGGCGGGTTTTCTTCTAACAATGGCAAAATGGTTGGGAGACATAGTGCAGTTTATATTTTACTTTTGGTCCTTTGAGATCAGCGTGAATATTCTGAGAAATCAGAAATAAATTATTGGTTTAGACTCATATTCTAGACAGGTTTTTAATTATTTGGACCCAATTTTGATTTATATCAGTCTTTGAATCGACTGCCTATTCGAAATTCGCAAAATTGCAGTACGTTTCCTCTGGCTTTCGTTGCCGGATTATTACAGGGTCACTGATGAGGCTTTATTAGCCGAAACTACGTAGTATGACCCATCTTCTTTCTTATGAATGTTTTCATTGCTCTTAAAGGAGCTCATTTAAGATTTTTATTTGAAGGAAACAATAACATTATTGTCGATTTACAGTGTGTATGTAGAATTTCATTATTCGAAAGACAGATAATATTGGTTTATTTTTGCATATGGTAAATGGCGCTAAAATGATTAGACTTCGCTGATGGGAAAATGACGGGCAAGATAAAACTTTTTCATAGTCAATTTTGTTTGTTTGTTTGATTTGAGGTTTAACGTCCCCGTCAACACTGTAAAGGTCATTTTGGAGACGTTGCTTCCAATTTTGTGGGACTTTTACCCGACATTGAGATGAAATGACATCTCAAGCCCTGTCGCCCAATGAAACCAATAGGGTTTATTTTTCATAGTCAAGCTCCTTAACAAAGACGATGACTCCATATTTTTATTCGCGATTTATGTTAAGATCTTATGACTTTGCTGCTGTCAAAATATCAATTAGGGGATAACTGTACTGAAAATTGTCATTTGGGGAGGTACATCGGAGGTTTTACGGTCGGAAATTTCGTTTTACGACGACGCGTCAGCGGAGCCGTAAAACGCAATTTGCGACCGTAAAATCGATGATTTACCTCCCCAAATGACAATTTTCAATATAGTTATCCCAATTCTAATGCGCTTATTTACATGTTTTGTTAAAACTTGAACTATTTTGCACAGAGCGACAACCGGCCGCTGTGAGCTGCGTAAAACAAAATGCTAGCCAATGAAAAGCGACGTTAAGTAATGACGTCAGGTTTCCGACAGTATATCACAGAATATACTGTTGCAAATTTCTGACGTCATCCAATCAGACGTCGCGTTACACTGTCGGTAAAAAGTATGATACGAAAGTGCATTAGAATAACTTTTTACAGAAAGGATTCCTTTTTATTCTATTAAAACACTGCACTTTTTCACCAATTTTAAAGGCTGATTCAAGTAGGGCAGAGAAGTAGTGTGCACTGTTATGCATAAGTCCGCCCAGGAAAAGTGTGGTTAAGTAGAATTACTAAATACTGTTGCCGCTGGGCCGTTACACAGTCCAAAAATAAATAAACAGACATTTATTTAAATTTTCTACATTATTTTATCTTTTTTTCAGCCAGTAATTACCAGGTAGGAGTTACTGGCATTCCAGGAAGTCCGGGGACATTGCAGTTGGAGTTCTACGATTTCAAAACAGGTTGTCTGAAAGAATATAGCCCTGACTACCACCAAGATAGTTTTGTATTGTATATCGAATCATGCAAGGTTGATTTGATGAATGGTTCGTTTGAAGTGGGGACTCAATCAGGCGACGTACATGTAGCCGAGAAAATAGCTCTCGGTTTCTCCGTAGCTTTGTTGCACGTGCTGTGCGTGCCAAGACCTGCTGGATGGAAAGAAGGCCAGCGATTGGCACCAGTTGAAGCGTCAAGGGGGAACAGAAAAATAAAAATTGTACCTTCTGATAATATGGATCTGGTTTTAGCTGCTGGTTTATTGTGGAAAACACCATCGAATTACTATATACGGTCGAATTATGGGATCAAAGCATGTGTCATGTGTGGGGGTGGTGGGTGCGGTGGGGACGGGGAGGTGGAGGGAGAGAATGATTATGTGGTAGATTTTTCAGATGAGTTTTCGCAGCTTGAGGCCGGAAGTGATGGGGGATTAGCGGGGGCTTGTAGTGGTGAAAATAATGACGGCGGTGCTATGAGTGGGTGTGGTGGGTGTGGCGGGTGCGGTGGTGATGCTGGGTACGGAGGATCTGGTGCAGCGTGTTATAGTGGTGCTGGTGGAGGTGGCGGCGGTGGATCTGGGGGCGGCACAGGGGGCGGTGGAAGCGTGGGTGGCGGAAGTATAGGAGGCGGAAGTATAGGGGGCGGCAGCGTAGGGGGCGGCAGCGCTGGCGGCGGGAGTGGAGGTGGATGTGGTGGTGGGTGTGGGGGCGGATGTGGTGGGGACTAAGTCATTTTGAAAGCTCCCTAATGTGTTATAATACAATATATGATAGCTTATTAATGTTGGAGTTTACAGCCAAATAAAATCTGTTTAGGTCAAAATCGAGTAGGTTAGTTGTGCAAAACAACAACTTTCTTGTCGCACATGAGGCGGCAGATGATGGTGTCATTAACCCATTTTGTACCAGAAACCCTGAAACGGGTAGGTGGCAAACAGTGCAGGCCCAGATCGGACGCCGCTAAACGCGGCGTCTGATCAGGGCCTACACTGTTTGAAAAAAAAAATCAGCCATTTTCCAAATAGATTTTGAAGAAAACACAACATGATACCTCTAAATTTTGAAGTGGACTCAAGCTTTACATAAAGAGGAAGATTCGATTTGGTACAAAATGGGTTAATTAACGTATCGTTGAGCTTCATCATTTATCGCGGTATACCCAGCAGGCGCATGTCGTAATTGTGACATCACATCAACGTCGGTAAAACGTCATGATGTTTATGCAACGTCAACGGTGCACCGACGTTGATTTGACGTTGCCCTAGTGACCTGTGCCCGCTGGGTACATGTATGCTGAAAAACATATGAGTAAATTTTGCATTCCCGCAAAAAAATGACAGAGCATAAGATATTGTGCTTGCCGCTTGAATAATTATGCTTAAGGTGCCATGATAAAACAATAGGCCCATGCGCCACTACGCTCACAAGAGAGCATGTAGTTTATACCATATACAGGCATGGCACCCATCTTGGTAATGTTACAACAATCCCACGAATGACTTTCCATTGCCTCATCCCACAGAGGTTCTTCGTGTAATTTGATTTCAATCAACACTGCAGTTTTAGCGGAGAAGAAAATAATACTGAATCTAAATCATCCGGGACAAAGGTCAGTAAATGACCTTGATCTTTGGAATTGATAAACTTCCATATAGCTGATTGCAAATATCAAATCTGATGTCACAGGCTACAATAGAATCAGAAAAAGCCACTGTTTAGCTTTTTTTCCATACAAATTTCTAAGTGACCAAATTTGACCTTGACGTAAAACAGGTCAAGGTCAACCAAAGGTCATCATTTGAACTAACTTGGTAGGAATCAAGTCCCTAATGCTGCATTCCGAGTCTGAATGTCATTTGTCGTTGGGTTCCGGAGAAGAATATTTTTGAAGGTTTTTACCATATACGGGCATGGTGGCCATACTGGTCCTATGGCCCAGTCCTTACGAACAAATGTTCGTCCCCCTTCGCATAGAGGCTCCATATATAATTTGGTTTCAATCAACGCGCAATTTAAGTGGAGAAGATGATAAAATACTGAATCTGAGGCATCCAAGACAAAGGTCAGTAATGTCCTTGACCCATGGAATTGATTAACTTCCATTCCGCTCATTGCAAATAATATTTCTGTGACAGGCTACCATGCAATCAGTAAAATCCACTGTTTTGCCTGTTTCCTATACAAATGTCTAAGTGACCAAATTTGACCTTGACGCAAAGCAGGTCAGGGTAAACACAAGGTCATCATTTGAACATATTTGGTAGGGCCCGAGTCCCCGATGCAACATACCAAACTTCAAGGTCATCGGCTGTTTGGTTCCTGAGAAGAGTTTTTAAAGGTTTTACAGTATATGAGCATGATGGCCATATTGGTCATGTGACCCAGTCCTTACGAGCAAAATTTCTTTCTCCCTACACATACACATAGAGGCTCCACCTGTAATTTGGGTTCAATCAACAAAGCAGTTTAAGCGGAGAAGAAGATAAAAATTCTAACACAGCGCGCCTATATAGGCAATGGAAAACAACTGTGTTTTATTCTGCAACAAATCACGACAAGGAAGAGCGTGACGAGTGACGTCATTAAAAACTGCAAAGTTATGACGTCACTAGTCGATTTCCTTGACTTTGGACGGTGTAGCGTCATTTTCTCACATCGACAACGTTAGAAAAGGATGTAAATGCATGTGTTTCAGTCGATAATTTTAGCGGGATTTCTTCTAACAATGGCGGAAAGTTGTGAGAATTTGGAGGAAACAACAGCATTATTGCCGAGTTTCAGCGTGTTAGAATCGAAATAGATCAGCTCTAGCTAGTGATTTGTTAGGTAATAAATCACAGTTTGTCGGTCAGTTGTAAGTAGACAAATCACGCGCGCTATGCGCTCGTGATTTGTCTACTTTACAACTGACCTCCAAACTGTGATTTATTACTCAACAAATCACAGTTAGAGCTGATCTATTTCTTAAATAATGAATCTGAGGCTTCCAGAACAAAAGTTAAACGTCCATTCAGCTGATTGCAAATATCATTTCTGATGCCACAGGCTACCGTGCTATCAGAAAAATCCACTGCCTTGCCTTTTCTTCCATACATAGGTCTAAGTGACAAAATTTGACCTTGACGAAAAACAAACAGGTCAAGATCAACCAAAGGTCATCATTTGCACAAATTTGGTAGGGCCCGAGTCCCCGATGCTGCATACCAAGTTTCAAGGTTATCAGCCATGTGGTCCTTGAGAAGAAGATTTTTTAATGTTTTTACAATATACTGTATGGGCATGGTGGCCATACTGGTCATGTGACCCAGTCCTTACGAACAAACTTTCGTTCCCCCTCCCCATATAGGCTTCAGATGTAATTTGGTTTCAATTGATGTTGACGGCGCAGACACAGACGACAACGACGACGGACAACTGCCTATACTATAAGCTCCCCCGGAACCTTCGGCTCTGGTGAGCTAAAAATGCATCTGAAAATGTTGTCTGTTTATGTCGTCTGCAAACTTGCAAACTTTCAAAACATTATTTTGCATACAGGCAAACACTGTGGACTTTGATCAGTCTGATCTGGGTCCACACTGATGGCAAAATGACTTTTTAAGTTTCCAGCAAAAAACAAAGCAGACAAGAATAGTTGTGATTGGCATCTTATGAGTCATCACGTGAACAAGTCCGTGAAATGAAGACCCCCTATACCCCACTTTATATAGAGAAAACTGGGGTTTACGGGGGTATACATTATTTTTCTTGTTTTTGCTCCAAGAGATAGGTTGTGGGTACTCGTTAGAACCGCCTCATCGAGGCGGTTCTAACGAGCACACACAACCTATGTTTGCAGTATTTATAAGAAAAATATCACTGATTTTCATCAGAAAAATGGCCATTTTGGAGATGTGAAAAAAATGCACTATGTCACACGGGTATGTTATCGTAATGTTACATTTGAACATGTACGAGCTCGTTAAGCTACGTTGCAATGATGCTTTGACTATCCACTGAAAATTACAGGAATTTATATTTTTCGTTTTACTACCCTTTCAAGATTATTTCATAATCATCGACCTGATCGTTTTTCAGAGGCGGGCAAAGATCGCAGCACCCGAAAAAAAAAAAAAAAAAAAAAAAAAACCTTGGCCTTCCGTTGCATCACTTGGCGTCTCACGTGATCCGAAAAGGGCTCGTACCCACAGGGCTTAACCTATATATGAAAATGGAATGTTTCACCTAGTAAGTTTGGTGTGGTCCAGTTCTCCTCCAAACATCGAGGGGATTCTAATTATAATCGCCTCATTGAGTGACTCACTGTGAACTGTTTTGATCATAACCAAGTAAAGCAAAATTCACCCTCGAAAGCGGCAACTTTTCTTGATACAGTAGAACGAACTTCAATGGCTCGAACACCGATGGCTCGTTTACCATGGCTGACTCGAACCCGTTCTGGCGTCCCTAGGGAATTTCTCTTCATAAGAAATAGTGCGGGATAATTGAGGAGATGTTCGACTTTTATCTTGCCAATGTATGCTGTGTGCACTCATTAGAATCGCCTCATCGGAATCGCCTCGAACTACCCCTGTCTCGAACAGTTTTTACGGGT